>JASFXZ010000022.1:11306029-11673455 GCA_032209605.1 Mactromeris polynyma
CTAAATAGCAGTTGTGATATTTTCTGCGTTCTCTAAATAGCAGTAGTGATATTTTATATGTCCTCTAAATAGCGGTAGTAATATTTTCTATATCCTCTAAATAGCTGTAGTAATATTTTATATGTCCTCTAAATAGCAGTAGTAATATTTTCTATATCCTCTAAATAACAGTAGTAATATTTTCTATGTCCTCTAAATAGCAGTAGTAATATTTTCTATGTCCTCTAAATAGCAGTAGTGATATTTTCTATGTCCTCTAAATAGCGATATTAATGTTTTATATATGTCTTCTAAATAGCCGTAAAATTGTTATATTTTTTTTCCTAAATAGCCGTAACAATAATTCACATATTCTCTACATAACGGTGGTGATATATTACAATTGCGCACGAACAATATCTAGTTGCATTAAGAGATAATTTAAGTAGGTTAAGTGATGTGTTTGCAAGAATTTAAGATTGTCATATCACATAAGTAAACATAGTTTTTGCTGCTAATTTAACTCCTGTTTATTCATGTCAATTGATAATTCAAACTTTGAACAGGAATGTATTCGCTGTAATTCATAGCTTTAGCAAAGTGTGTCTGTAATAAATCGCGCGGAGATGGCAGTAATGACAGTAATTTCAGAAGTGTTACTGATACCTATTACGGGAAGCGAAACTGGCAGTAATTCCGCTCCTACTGATAGAAATAAGACAATAATATGATCCTTGTAAATATACGAATATGCATGTACTGCATTGTATAAATCTCTAAAATCTGAAATATAGAAACAGTTAGAGCAGTGACACTGCAACTACTTTTAGTACTACTGCCACACATATTTATAACCCTTGTCAAACAGACTAAGGCTACAAGACTGCCGATGTCTGGTTCAGTAACATTGTGAGAGTGCCTAATTTGACAAAACTCTCCCACGTGACTGTGTTAACTACAGCCATCTTCTTTGCAACTCCAGAAATCAAAGACACTGACGAATGACGTGATGCAGAGGCTGAAGGAAGAGAGAAAAGCAGTTGCAATTGATTGTAGACCTAATTTAGAATCAGTAAGTGTTATTTGTTTTGTGTTTAAGTGCCTATGTATGTATTAGTTCGAGTTCATTCGATGGCAAGTGAAATAGCCATTTTCTAATCTCCGACAGGAATCATGAAACGGAGGGCTAGTGACCTTTGATATATTATCATCAGATAAAGTAACAATATATTTTTCAATTAAACCCTGTCAAGAAATTCATCAGATGTATCCGTATTTATATATTTTATTATATTAGTATATGATATGCAGAAATTGCATTAGAATGTGTACTTACTAAGTTAGGATGAATGTATTGATACAGTACTATTACAATACTGCATTGTGTTCTTTGAAGGTTTGGAAAACCGTAGATAATAAATTATCTGACCAACTTGATTCCACCGATTTCCTAAAATCCGAACAAATGCGAGCTTACGTTGAAGAATGTCTCACACTGTGTTGGTATATGGCAATACAAGACCCACCAATGGTCATCATCTCCGAACCGGGAGAGAATCCCCATCAACTCTTCAGGGCGTATTTGACTAGCGGTCCGTACGTCAAGTATGTGGTTTGGCCATCACTTCTGTTGACTGATCAAGGAGCGCTGGTTATGAAAGGAACAGCAGAATTCACTAAGCAACAGTAAATGTGATTACTAGATACTATACATTCGTGTACTAATTGTAGTATGGTATATGCGTGTGATGCATGTTGATTTTCTGTACGTCTTGTGCCATTAACATATCAAATATCTGTAGTAAGGATGTACCATCAATTTAACCTCTTTAGAGAGCAAACACCTCTCAATGACAGTCGAAATATGCGTCTCCTAAAGGGTGTGGCTCTGAAGAGGTTGCACTGTATATAGAATATATAGAGAACTATTTTGTGACAGTACATCATATCAAATTAACCTATGTGTAACAACTAACCGGACTCCACCGAACTGTTATAACCTTTTAACTGTAGTTATGATTGTTTGAAAAAATATTATTTTACATAAACAAGCGCTCATATATATTATAATTCTCATTATTCCAGGAAAATAATCATCTGTATATTAAATAAGTATCATTGTAATTTGCTATTCAATTAAGTGAGTAAAATATTCGGAAACTTTAACGCTAGTGTGGCCTAGCAAAAAATGTGAAAACAATACACTTTTATGCTACCATAACTTATTAAAACGATTTTATTATGTAATCCAGATAATGTAGCGACGCATTGTATGAAAACGGCAAACGCTCGTATGAACTTGAATATTTATTATTTTATCCATCTTATCAGCTTTTGATCTACAAAATATCGGTAATAATTATATATTTTCGCGCGTAAAACCAGCGATCAAAAAAATTAGTCAAGTGTAACATCACGGCATGTCCTCTTTGGCCGGTGATTAAAAATATAAGTACGAGTGTTGATACATTTATAATGTTATTAATAATATAATATTTATAAACTTTATAATTGTGCCAATATTTTAGTTATTGTTATTTTCTTAACATCGGTATGGAGTACAGTCTTTGTGTCTTAGACTCAACATTGCTCACAGTGAGTACAGTCTGTGTGTTAGACACACCATCTCTCACAGTGAGTACAGTTTGTGTGTTAGACACACCATCTATCACAGTGAGTACAGTTTGTGTGTTAGACACACCATCTCTCACTGTGAGTACAGTCTGTGTGTTAGACACACCATCTATCACAGTGAGTACAGTTTGTGTGTTAGACACACCATCTATCACAGTGAGTACAGTCTGTATGTTAGACACACCATCTATCACAGTGAGTACAGTTTGTGTGTTAGACTCAACATCTCTCACAGTGAGTACAGTCTGTATGTTAGACACACCATCTCTCACAGTGAGTACAGTTTGTGTGTTAGACTCAACATCTCTCACAGTGAGTACAGTCTGTATGTTAGACACACCATCTCTCACAGTGAGTACAGTTTGTGTGTTAGACACACCATCTCTCACAGTGAGTACAGTTTGTGTGTTAGACACACCATTTCTCACAGTGAGTACAGTCTGTATGTTAGACACACCATCTATCACAGTGAGTACAGTTTGTGTGTTAGACACCCATCACTCACAGTGAGTACAGTCTGTGTGTTAGACACCCCATCACTCACAGTGAGTACACTTCGTGTGTTAGACACATCGTCTCTCACAGTGAGTACAGTCCGTGTGTTAGACACCCTATCACTCACAGTGAGTACAGTCTGTGTGTTAGACACCCCATCACTCACAGTGAGTACAGTTTGTGTGTTAGACTCAACATCTCTCACAGTGAGTACAGTCTGTATGTTAGACACACCATCTCTCACAGTGAGTACAGTTTGTGTGTTGGACACACCATCTCTCACAGTGAGTACAGTTTGTGTGTTAGACACACCATTTCTCACAGTGAGTACAGTCTGTATGTTAGACACACCATCTATCACAGTGAGTACAGTTTGTGTGTTAGACACACATCACTCACAGTGAGTACAGTCTGTGTGTTAGACACCCCATCACTCACAGTGAGTACACTTCGTGTGTTAGACACATCGTCTCTCACAGTGAGTACAGTCCGTGTGTTAGACACCCTATCAATCACAGTGAGTACAGTCTGTGTGTTAGACACCCCATCACTCACAGTGAGTACAGTTTGTGTGTTAGACACATCGTCTCTCACAGTGAGTACAGTAAGTGTGTTAGACACATCGTCTCTCACAGTGAGTACAGTTTGTGTGTGAGACTCAAAATCTCTTACAGTGAGTACAGTTTATGTGTGAGACTCGACATCTCTTACAGTGAGTACAGATTGTGTGTGAGACTCAACATCTCTTACAGTGAGTACAGTTTATGTGTGAGACTCGACATCTCTTACAGTGTGTACAGTTTGTGTATGAGACTCAACATCTCTTACAGTGAGTACAGTTTATGTGTGAGACTCGACATCTCTTACAGTGAGTACAGTTTGTGTGAGAGACTCAACATCTCTTACAGTGAGTACAGTTTGTGTGAGAGACTCAACATCTCTTACAGTGAGTACAGTTTATGTGTGAGACTCGACATCTCTCACAGTGAGTACAGTTAGCGTGTTAGACTCGACATTTCTCACAATGAGTACAGTCTGTATGTTAGACACACCATCTCTCACAGTGAGTACAGTTTGTGTGTGAGACACACCATCTCTCACAGTGAGTACAGTCCGTGTGTTAGACACACCATCTATCACAGTGAGTACAGTTTGTGTGTTAGACACACCATCTATCACAGTGAGTACAGTTTGTGTGTTAGACACACCATCTATCACAGTGAGTACAGTTTGTGTGTTAGACACACCATCTCTCACAGTGAGTACAGTCCGTGTGTTAGACACACCATCTATCACAGTGAGTACAGTTTGTGTGTTAGACACACCATCTATCACAGTGAGTACAGTTTGTGTGTTAGACACACCATCTCTCACTGTGAGTACAGTCTGTGTGTTAGACACACCATCTATCACAGTGAGTACAGTTTGTGTGTTAGACACACCATCTATCACAGTGAGTACAGTCTGTATGTTAGACACACCATCTATCACAGTGAGTACAGTTTGTGTGTTAGACTCAACATCTCTCACAGTGAGTACAGTTTGTGTGTTAGACACACCATCTCTTACAGTGAGTACAGTTTGTGTGTTAAACACACCAACTCTCACAGTGAGTACAGTTTGTGTGTTAGACACACCATCTCTTACAGTGAGTACAGTTTGTGTGTTAGACACACCATCTCTCACAGTGAGTACAGTCTGTATGTTAGACACACCATCTCTCACAGTGATTACAGTCTGTATGTTAGACACACCATCTATCACAGTGAGTACAGTTTGTGTGTTAGACACACCATCTATCACAGTGAGTACAGTTTGTGTGTTAGACACACCATCTATCACAGTGAGTACAGTACGTGTGTTAGACACACCATCTCTCACAGTGAGTACAGTCTGTGTGTTAGACACACCATCTATCACAGTGAGTACAGTCTGTATGTTAGACACCCCATCTCTCACAGTGAGTACAGTACGTGTGTTAGACACACCATCTCTCACAGTGAGTACAGTCTGTGTGTTAGACACACCATCTATCACAGTGAGTACAGTCTGTATGTTAGACACCCCATCACTCACAGTGAGTACACTTCGTGTGTTAGACACATCGTCTCTCACAGTGAGTACAGTCCGTGTGTTAGACACCCTATCACTCACAGTGAGTACAGTCTGTGTGTTAGACACCCCATCACTCACAGTGAGTACAGTTTGTGTGTTAGACTCAACATCTCTCACAGTGAGTACAGTCTGTATGTTAGACACACCATCTATCACAGTGAGTACAGTTTGTGTGTTAGACTCAACATCTCTCACAGTGAGTACAGTCTGTATGTTAGACACACCATCTCTCACAGTGAGTACAGTTTGTGTGTTAGACTCAACATCTCTCACAGTGAGTACAGTCAGTATGTTAGACACACCATCTCTCACAGTGAGTACAGTTTGTGTGTTAGACACACCATCTCTTACAGTGAGTACAGTCTGTGTGTTAGACACACCATCTCTCACAGTGAGTACAGTCCGTGTGTTAGACTCAACATCTCTCACAGTGAGTACAGTTTGTGTGTAAGACACACCATCTCTCACAGTGAGTACAGTTTGTGTGTTAGACACACCATTTCTCACAGTGAGTACAGTCTGTATGTTAGACACACCATCTATCACAGTGAGTACAGTTTGTGTGTTAGACACCCATCACTCACAGTGAGTACAGTCTGTGTGTTAGACACCCCATCACTCACAGTGAGTACACTTCGTGTGTTAGACACCCTATCACTCACAGTGAGTACAGTCTGTGTGTTAGACACCCCATCACTCACAGTGAGTACAGTTTGTGTGTTAGACACATCGTCTCTCACAGTGAGTACAGTTAGTGTGTTAGACACATCGTCTCTCACAGTGAGTACAGTTTGTGTGTGAGACTCAAAATCTCTTACAGTGAGTACAGTTTATGTGTGAGACTCGACATCTCTTACAGTGAGTACAGATTGTGTGTGAGACTCAACATCTCTTACAGTCAGTACAGTTTATGTGTGAGACTCGACATCTCTTACAGTGAGTACAGTTTGTGTATGAGACTCAACATCTCTTACAGTGAGTACAGTTTATGTGTGAGACTCGACATCTCTTACAGTGAGTACAGTTTGTGTGAGAGACTCAACATCTCTTACAGTGAGTACAGTTTGTGTGAGAGACTCAACATCTCTTACAGTGAGTACAGTTTATGTGTGAGACTCGACATCTCTCACAGTGAGTACAGTTAGCGTGTTAGACTCGACATTTCTCACAATGAGTACAGTCTGTATGTTAGACACACCATCTCTCACTGTGAGTACAGTTTGTGTGTGAGACACACCATCTATCACAGTGAGTACAGTCCGTGTGTTAGACACTCCCTCTCTCACAGTGAGTACAGTTTGTGTGTTAGACACAACATCTGTCACAGTGAGTACAGTTTGTGTGTGAGACACACCATCTATCACAGTGAGTACAGTTTGTGTGTTAGACACAACATCTCTCACAGTGAGTACAGTTTGTGTGTTAGACACACCATCTATCACAGTGAGTACAGTTTGTGTGTTAGACACAACATCTCTCACAGTGAGTACAGTTTGTGTGTTAGACACACCATCTCTCAAAGTGAGTACAGTCTGTATGTTAGACACACCATCTATCACAGTGAGTACAGTCCGTGTGTTAGACACACCATCTCTCACAGTGAGTACAGTCTGTATGTTAGACACACCATCTCTTACAGTGAGTACAGTTTGTGTGTGAGACTCGACATCTCTCACAGTAAGTACAGTTAGTGTGTTAGACACACAATTTCTCACAGTGAGTACAGTTTATGTGTGAGACTCGACATCTCTTACAGTGAGTACAGTTTATTTGTGAGACTCAACATCTACCACAGTGAGTACAGTTTGTGTGTTAGATGCACCATCTCTCACAGTGAGTACAGTCTGTGTGTTAGACTCAACATCTCTCACAGTGTGTACAGTCTGTGTGTTAGACTTAACATCTCTCACAGTGAGTACAGTCTGTGTGTTGGACACACCATCTCTCACAGTGAGTACAGTCTGTGTGTTAGACACACCATCTCTCACAGTGAGTACAGTCTGTGTGTTAGACACACCATCTCTCACAGTGAGTACAGTCTGTGTGTTAGACACACCATCTCTCACAGTGAGTACAGTCCGTGTGTTAGACTCAACATCTCTCACAGTGAGTACAGTCTGTGTGTTAGACACACCATCTCCCACAGTGAGTACAGTTTGTGTGTTAGACACACCATTTCTCTCAGTGAGTACAGTCTGTATGTTAGACACACCATCTATCACAGTGAGTACAGTTTGTGTGTTAGACACCCATCACTCACAGTGAGTACAGTCTGTGTGTTAGACACCCCATCACTCACAGTGAGTACACTTCGTGTGTTAGACACATCGTCTCTCACAGTGAGTACAGTCCGTGTGTTAGACACCCTATCACTCACAGTGAGTACAGTCTGTGTGTTAGACACCCCATCACTCAGAGTGAGTACAGTTTGTGTGTTAGACACATCGTCTCTCACAGTGAGTACAGTTAGTGGGTTAGACACATCGTCTCTCACAGTGAGTACAGTTTGTGTGTGAGACTCAAAATCTCTTACAGTGAGTACAGTTTATGTGTGAGACTCGACATCTCTTACAGTGAGTACAGATTGTGTGTGAGACTCAACATCTCTTACAGTGAGTACAGTTTAGGTGTGAGACTCGACATCTCTTACAGTGAGTACAGTTTGTGTGAGAGACTCAACATCTCTTACAGTGAGTACAGTTTGTGTGAGAGACTCAACATCTCTTACAGTGAGTACAGTTTATGTGTGAGACTCGACATCTCTCACAGTGAGTACAGTTAGCGTGTTAGACTCGACATTTCTCACAATGAGTACAGTCTGTATGTTAGACACACCATCTCTCACTGTGAGTACAGTTTGTGTGTGAGACACACCATCTCTCACAGTGAGTACAGTTTGTGTGTTAGACACCCCATCTCTCACAGTGAGTACAGTTTGTGTGTTAGACTCAACATCTCTCACAGTGAGTACAGTCTGTATGTTAGACACACCATCACTCACAGTGAGTACAGTCCGTGTGTTAGACTCACCATCTCTCACAGTGAGTACAGTTTGTGTGTTAGACACATCACCTCTCACAGTGAGTACAGTCTGTGTGTTAGACACCCCATCACTCACAGTGAGTACAGTATGTGTGTTAGACACCCCATCTCTCACAGTGAGTACAGTTTGTGTGTTAGACTCAACATCTCTCACAGTGAGTACAGTCTGTATGTTAGACACACCATCACTCACAGTGAGTACAGTCCGTGTGTTAGACTCACCATCTCTCACAGTGAGTACAGTTTGTGTGTTAGACACATCACCTCTCACAGTGAGTACAGTCTGTGTGTTAGACACCCCATCACTCACAGTGAGTACAGTATGTGTGTTAGACACCCCATCACTCACAGTGAGTACAGTTTGTGTGTTAGATACGTCGTCTCTCACAGTGAGTACAGTCCGTGTGTTAGACACCCCATCTCTCACAGTGAGTACAGTTTGTGTGTTAGACACATCGTCTCTCACAGTGAGTACAGTTAGTGTGTTAGACACACCATCTCTCACAGTGAGTACAGTTTGTGTGTGAGACTCAACATCTCTTACAGTGAGTACAGTTTATGTGTGAGACTCGACATCTCTTACAGTGAGTACAGTTTGTGTATGAGACTCAACATCTCTTACAGTAAGTACAGTTTATGTGTGAGACTCGACATCTCTTACAGTGAGTACAGTTTGTTTGTGAGACTCAACATCTCTTACAGTGAGTACAGTTTATGTGTGAGACTCGACATCTCTTACAGTGAGTACAGTTTGCGTGAGAGACTCAACATCTCTTACAGTGAGTACAGTTTATGTGTGAGACTCGACATCTCTCACAGTGAGTACAGTTAGTGTGTTAGACACACAATTTCTCATAGTGAGTACAGTTTGTGTGTTAGGCACACACTTTCTCACAATGTGTACAGTTTGTGTGTGAGACTCGACATCTCTCACAGCGAGTACAGTTAGTGTGTTAGACACACAATTTCTCACAGTGAGTACAGTTTGTGTGTGAGACTCGACATCTCTCACAGTGAGTACAGTTTGTATGTTAGACACACAATTTCTCACAGTGAGTACAGTTTATGTGTGAGACTCGACATCTCTTACAGTAAGTACAGTTTGTGTGTGAGACTCAACATCTCTTACAGTGAGTACAGTTTGTGTGAGAGACTCAACATCTCTTACAGTGAGTACAGTTTGTGTGAGAGACTCAACATCTCTTACAGTGAGTACAGTTTATGTGTGAGACTCGACATCTCTCACAGTGAGTACAGTTAGCGTGTTAGACTCGACATTTCTCACAATGAGTACAGTCTGTATGTTAGACACACCATCTCTCACAGTGAGTACAGTTTGTGTGTGAGACACACCATCTCTCACAGTGAGTACAGTCCGTGTGTTAGACACACCATCTATCACAGTGAGTACAGTTTGTGTGTTAGACACACCATCTATCACAGTGAGTACAGTTTGTGTGTTAGACACACCATCTATCACAGTGAGTACAGTTTGTGTGTTAGACACACCATCTCTCACAGTGAGTACAGTCCGTGTGTTAGACACACCATCTATCACAGTGAGTACAGTTTGTGTGTTAGACACACCATCTATCACAGTGAGTACAGTTTGTGTGTTAGACACACCATCTCTCACTGTGAGTACAGTCTGTGTGTTAGACACACCATCTATCACAGTGAGTACAGTTTGTGTGTTAGACACACCATCTATCACAGTGAGTACAGTCTGTATGTTAGACACACCATCTATCACAGTGAGTACAGTTTGTGTGTTAGACTCAACATCTCTCACAGTGAGTACAGTTTGTGTGTTAGACACACCATCTCTTACAGTGAGTACAGTTTGTGTGTTAAACACACCAACTCTCACAGTGAGTACAGTTTGTGTGTTAGACACACAATCTCTTACAGTGAGTACAGTTTGTGTGTTAGACACACCATCTCTCACAGTGAGTACAGTCTGTATGTTAGACACAGCATCTCTCACAGTGATTACAGTCTGTATGTTAGACACACCATCTATCACAGTGAGTACAGTTTGTGTGTTAGACACACCATCTATCACAGTGAGTACAGTTTGTGTGTTAGACACACCATCTATCACAGTGAGTACAGTACGTGTGTTAGACACACCATCTCTCACAGTGAGTACAGTCTGTGTGTTAGACACACCATCTATCACAGTGAGTACAGTCTGTATGTTAGACACCCCATCTCTCACAGTGATTACAGTACGTGTGTTAGACACACCATCTCTCACAGTGAGTACAGTCTGTGTGTTAGACACACCATCTATCACAGTGAGTACAGTCTGTATGTTAGACACCCCATCACTCACAGTGAGTACACTTCGTGTGTTAGACACATCGTCTCTCACAGTGAGTACAGTCCGTGTGTTAGACACCCTATCACTCACAGTGAGTACAGTCTGTGTGTTAGACACCCCATCACTCACAGTGAGTACAGTTTGTGTGTTAGACTCAACATCTCTCACAGTGAGTACAGTCTGTATGTTAGACACACCATCTATCACAGTGAGTACAGTTTGTGTGTTAGACTCAACATCTCTCACAGTGAGTACAGTCTGTATGTTAGACACACCATCTCTCACAGTGAGTACAGTTTGTGTGTTAGACTCAACATCTCTCACAGTGAGTACAGTCAGTATGTTAGACACACCATCTCTCACAGTGAGTACAGTTTGTGTGTTAGACACACCATCTCTTACAGTGAGTACAGTCTGTGTGTTAGACACACCATCTCTCACAGTGAGTACAGTCCGTGTGTTAGACTCAACATCTCTCACAGTGAGTACAGTTTGTGTGTAAGACACACCATCTCTCACAGTGAGTACAGTTTGTGTGTTAGACACACCATTTCTCACAGTGAGTACAGTCTGTATGTTAGACACACCATCTATCACAGTGAGTACAGTTTGTGTGTTAGACACCCATCACTCACAGTGAGTACAGTCTGTGTGTTAGACACCCCATCACTCACAGTGAGTACACTTCGTGTGTTAGACACATCGTCTCTCACAGTGAGTACAGTCCGTGTGTTAGACACCCTATCACTCACAGTGAGTACAGTCTGTGTGTTAGACACCCCATCACTCACAGTGAGTACAGTTTGTGTGTTAGACACATCGTCTCTCACAGTGAGTACAGTTAGTGTGTTAGACACATCGTCTCTCACAGTGAGTACAGTTTGTGTGTGAGACTCAAAATCTCTTACAGTGAGTACAGTTTATGTGTGAGACTCGACATCTCTTACAGTGAGTACAGATTGTGTGTGAGACTCAACATCTCTTACAGTCAGTACAGTTTATGTGTGAGACTCGACATCTCTTACAGTGAGTACAGTTTGTGTATGAGACTCAACATCTCTTACAGTGAGTACAGTTTATGTGTGAGACTCGACATCTCTTACAGTGAGTACAGTTTGTGTGAGAGACTCAACATCTCTTACAGTGAGTACAGTTTGTGTGAGAGACTCAACATCTCTTACAGTGAGTACAGTTTATGTGTGAGACTCGACATCTCTCACAGTGAGTACAGTTAGCGTGTTAGACTCGACATTTCTCACAATGAGTACAGTCTGTATGTTAGACACACCATCTCTCACTGTGAGTACAGTTTGTGTGTGAGACACACCATCTCTCACAGTGAGTACAGTCCGTGTGTTAGACACACCATCTATCACAGTGAGTACAGTTTGTGTGTTAGACACACCATCTATCACAGTGAGTACAGTTTGTGTGTTAGACACACCATCTATCACAGTGAGTACAGTTTGTGTGTTAGACACACCATCTCTCACAGTGAGTACAGTCCGTGTTTTAGACACACCATCTCTCACAGTGAGTACAGTCTGTTTGTTAGACACACCATCTATCACAGTGAGTACAGTTTGTGTGTTAGATACACCATCTCTCACAGTGAGTACAGTACGTGTGTTAGACACACCATCTCTCACAGTGAGTACAGTCTGTGTGTTAGACACACCATCTATCACAGTGAGTACAGTCTGTATGTTAGACACACCATCTATCACAGTGAGTACAGTTTGTGTGTTAGACACACCATCTATCACAGTGAGTACAATTTGTGTGTTAGACACACCATCTATCACAGTGAGTACAGTCTGTATGTTAGACACACCATCTATCACAGTGAGTACAGTTTGTGTGTTAGACTCAACATCTCTCACAGTGAGTACAGTCTGTATGTTAGACACACCATCTCTCACAGTGAGTACAGTTTGTGTGTTAGACTCAACATCTCTCACAGTGAGTACAGTCTGTATGTTAGACACACCATCTCTCACAGTGAGTACAGTTTGTGTGTTAGACACACCATCTCTCACAGTGAGTACAGTTTGTGTGTTAGACACACCATTTCTCACAGTGAGTACAGTCTGTATGTTAGACACACCATCTATCACAGTGAGTACAGTTTGTGTGTTAGACACCCATCACTCACAGTGAGTACAGTCTGTGTGTTAGACACCCCATCACTCACAGTGAGTACACTTCGTGTGTTAGACACATCGTCTCTCACAGTGAGTACAGTCCGTGTGTTAGACACCCTATCACTCACAGTGAGTACAGTCTGTGTGTTAGACACCCCATCACTCACAGTAAGTACAGTTTGTGTGTTAGACTCAACATCTCTCACAGTGAGTACAGTCTGTATGTTAGACACACCATCTCTCACAGTGAGTACAGTTTGTGTGTTGGACACACCATCTCTCACAGTGAGTACAGTTTGTGTGTTAGACACACCATTTCTCACAGTGAGTACAGTCTGTATGTTAGACACACCATCTATCACAGTGAGTACAGTTTGTGTGTTAGACACCCATCACTCACCGTGAGTACAGTCTGTGTGTTAGACACCCCATCACTCACAGTGAGTACACTTCGTGTGTTAGACACATCGTCTCTCACAGTGAGTACAGTCCGTGTGTTAGACACCCTATCACTCACAGTGAGTACAGTCTGTGTGTTAGACACCCCATCACTCACAGTGAGTACAGTTTGTGTGTTAGACACATCGTCTCTCACAGTGAGTACAGTAAGTGTGTTAGACACATCGTCTCTCACAGTGAGTACAGTTTGTGTGTGAGACTCAAAATCTCTTACAGTGAGTACAGTTTATGTGTGAGACTCGACATCTCTTACAGTGAGTACAGATTGTGTGTGAGACTCAACATCTCTTACAGTGAGTACAGTTTATGTGTGAGACTCGACATCTCTTACAGTGTGTACAGTTTGTGTATGAGACTCAACATCTCTTACAGTGAGTACAGTTTATGTGTGAGACTCGACATCTCTTACAGTGAGTACAGTTTGTGTGAGAGACTCAACATCTCTTACAGTGAGTACAGTTTGTGTGAGAGACTCAACATCTCTTACAGTGAGTACAGTTTATGTGTGAGACTCGACATCTCTCACAGTGAGTACAGTTAGCGTGTTAGACTCGACATTTCTCACAATGAGTACAGTCTGTATGTTAGACACACCATCTCTCACAGTGAGTACAGTTTGTGTGTGAGACACACCATCTCTCACAGTGAGTACAGTCCGTGTGTTAGACACACCATCTATCACAGTGAGTACAGTTTGTGTGTTAGACACACCATCTATCACAGTGAGTACAGTTTGTGTGTTAGACACACCATCTATCACAGTGAGTACAGTTTGTGTGTTAGACACACCATCTCTCACAGTGAGTACAGTCCGTGTGTTAGACACACCATCTATCACAGTGAGTACAGTTTGTGTGTTAGACACACCATCTATCACAGTGAGTACAGTTTGTGTGTTAGACACACCATCTCTCACTGTGAGTACAGTCTGTGTGTTAGACACACCATCTATCACAGTGAGTACAGTTTGTGTGTTAGACACACCATCTATCACAGTGAGTACAGTCTGTATGTTAGACACACCATCTATCACAGTGAGTACAGTTTGTGTGTTAGACTCAACATCTCTCACAGTGAGTACAGTTTGTGTGTTAGACACACCATCTCTTACAGTGAGTACAGTTTGTGTGTTAAACACACCAACTCCCACAGTGAGTACAGTTTGTGTGTTAGACACACCATCTCTTACAGTGAGTACAGTTTGTGTGTTAGACACACCATCTCTCACAGTGAGTACAGTCTGTATGTTAGACACACCATCTCTCACAGTGATTACAGTCTGTATGTTAGACACACCATCTATCACAGTGAGTACAGTTTGTGTGTTAGACACACCATCTATCACAGTGAGTACAGTTTGTGTGTTAGACACACCATCTATCACAGTGAGTACAGTATTAATGTTAGACACACCATCTCTCACAGTGAGTACAGTCTGTGTGTTAGACACACCATCTCTCACAGTGAGTACAGTCTGTATGTTAGACACACCCTCTATCACAGTGAGTACAGTCTGTATGTTAGACACACCATCTATCACAGTGAGTACAGTCCGTGTGTTAGACACTCCCTCTCTCACAGTGAGTACAGTTTGTGTGTTAGACACAACATCTGTCACAGTGAGTACAGTTTGTGTGTGAGACACACCATCTATCACAGTGAGTACAGTTTGTGTGTTAGACACAACATCTCTCACAGTGAGTACAGTTTGTGTGTTAGACACACCATCTATCACAGTGAGTACAGTTTGTGTGTTAGACACAACATCTCTCACAGTGAGTACAGTTTGTGTGTTAGACACACCATCTCTCAAAGTGAGTACAGTCTGTATGTTAGACACACCATCTATCACAGTGAGTACAGTCCGTGTGTTAGACACACCATCTCTCACAGTGAGTACAGTCTGTATGTTAGACACACCATCTCTTACAGTGAGTACAGTTTGTGTGTGAGACTCGACATCTCTCACAGTAAGTACAGTTAGTGTGTTAGACACACAATTTCTCACAGTGAGTACAGTTTATGTGTGAGACTCGACATCTCTTACAGTGAGTACAGTTTATTTGTGAGACTCAACATCTACCACAGTGAGTACAGTTTGTGTGTTAGATGCACCATCTCTCACAGTGAGTACAGTCTGTGTGTTAGACTCAACATCTCTCACAGTGTGTACAGTCTGTGTGTTAGACTTAACATCTCTCACAGTGAGTACAGTCTGTGTGTTGGACACACCATCTCTCACAGTGAGTACAGTCTGTGTGTTAGACACACCATCTCTCACAGTGAGTACAGTCTGTGTGTTAGACACACCATCTCTCACAGTGAGTACAGTCTGTGTGTTAGACACACCATCTCTCACAGTGAGTACAGTCCGTGTGTTAGACTCAACATCTCTCACAGTGAGTACAGTCTGTGTGTTAGACACACCATCTCCCACAGTGAGTACAGTTTGTGTGTTAGACACACCATTTCTCTCAGTGAGTACAGTCTGTATGTTAGACACACCATCTATCACAGTGAGTACAGTTTGTGTGTTAGACACCCATCACTCACAGTGAGTACAGTCTGTGTGTTAGACACCCCATCACTCACAGTGAGTACACTTCGTGTGTTAGACACATCGTCTCTCACAGTGAGTACAGTCCGTGTGTTAGACACCCTATCACTCACAGTGAGTACAGTCTGTGTGTTAGACACCCCATCACTCAGAGTGAGTACAGTTTGTGTGTTAGACACATCGTCTCTCACAGTGAGTACAGTTAGTGGGTTAGACACATCGTCTCTCACAGTGAGTACAGTTTGTGTGTGAGACTCAAAATCTCTTACAGTGAGTACAGTTTATGTGTGAGACTCGACATCTCTTACAGTGAGTACAGATTGTGTGTGAGACTCAACATCTCTTACAGTGAGTACAGTTTAGGTGTGAGACTCGACATCTCTTACAGTGAGTACAGTTTGTGTGAGAGACTCAACATCTCTTACAGTGAGTACAGTTTGTGTGAGAGACTCAACATCTCTTACAGTGAGTACAGTTTATGTGTGAGACTCGACATCTCTCACAGTGAGTACAGTTAGCGTGTTAGACTCGACATTTCTCACAATGAGTACAGTCTGTATGTTAGACACACCATCTCTCACTGTGAGTACAGTTTGTGTGTGAGACACACCATCTCTCACAGTGAGTACAGTTTGTGTGTTAGACACCCCATCTCTCACAGTGAGTACAGTTTGTGTGTTAGACTCAACATCTCTCACAGTGAGTACAGTCTGTATGTTAGACACACCATCACTCACAGTGAGTACAGTCCGTGTGTTAGACTCACCATCTCTCACAGTGAGTACAGTTTGTGTGTTAGACACATCACCTCTCACAGTGAGTACAGTCTGTGTGTTAGACACCCCATCACTCACAGTGAGTACAGTATGTGTGTTAGACACCCCATCTCTCACAGTGAGTACAGTTTGTGTGTTAGACTCAACATCTCTCACAGTGAGTACAGTCTGTATGTTAGACACACCATCACTCACAGTGAGTACAGTCCGTGTGTTAGACTCACCATCTCTCACAGTGAGTACAGTTTGTGTGTTAGACACATCACCTCTCACAGTGAGTACAGTCTGTGTGTTAGACACCCCATCACTCACAGTGAGTACAGTATGTGTGTTAGACACCCCATCACTCACAGTGAGTACAGTTTGTGTGTTAGATACGTCGTCTCTCACAGTGAGTACAGTCCGTGTGTTAGACACCCCATCTCTCACAGTGAGTACAGTTTGTGTGTTAGACACATCGTCTCTCACAGTGAGTACAGTTAGTGTGTTAGACACACCATCTCTCACAGTGAGTACAGTTTGTGTGTGAGACTCAACATCTCTTACAGTGAGTACAGTTTATGTGTGAGACTCGACATCTCTTACAGTGAGTACAGTTTGTGTATGAGACTCAACATCTCTTACAGTAAGTACAGTTTATGTGTGAGACTCGACATCTCTTACAGTGAGTACAGTTTGTTTGTGAGACTCAACATCTCTTACAGTGAGTACAGTTTATGTGTGAGACTCGACATCTCTTACAGTGAGTACAGTTTGCGTGAGAGACTCAACATCTCTTACAGTGAGTACAGTTTATGTGTGAGACTCGACATCTCTCACAGTGAGTACAGTTAGTGTGTTAGACACACAATTTCTCATAGTGAGTACAGTTTGTGTGTTAGGCACACACTTTCTCACAATGTGTACAGTTTGTGTGTGAGACTCGACATCTCTCACAGCGAGTACAGTTAGTGTGTTAGACACACAATTTCTCACAGTGAGTACAGTTTGTGTGTGAGACTCGACATCTCTCACAGTGAGTACAGTTTGTATGTTAGACACACAATTTCTCACAGTGAGTACAGTTTATGTGTGAGACTCGACATCTCTTACAGTAAGTACAGTTTGTGTGTGAGACTCAACATCTCTTACAGTGAGTACAGTTTGTGTGAGAGACTCAACATCTCTTACAGTGAGTACAGTTTGTGTGAGAGACTCAACATCTCTTACAGTGAGTACAGTTTATGTGTGAGACTCGACATCTCTCACAGTGAGTACAGTTAGCGTGTTAGACTCGACATTTCTCACAATGAGTACAGTCTGTATGTTAGACACACCATCTCTCACAGTGAGTACAGTTTGTGTGTGAGACACACCATCTCTCACAGTGAGTACAGTCCGTGTGTTAGACACACCATCTATCACAGTGAGTACAGTTTGTGTGTTAGACACACCATCTATCACAGTGAGTACAGTTTGTGTGTTAGACACACCATCTATCACAGTGAGTACAGTTTGTGTGTTAGACACACCATCTCTCACAGTGAGTACAGTCCGTGTGTTAGACACACCATCTATCACAGTGAGTACAGTTTGTGTGTTAGACACACCATCTATCACAGTGAGTACAGTTTGTGTGTTAGACACACCATCTCTCACTGTGAGTACAGTCTGTGTGTTAGACACACCATCTATCACAGTGAGTACAGTTTGTGTGTTAGACACACCATCTATCACAGTGAGTACAGTCTGTATGTTTGACACACCATCTATCACAGTGAGTACAGTTTGTGTGTTAGACTCAACATCTCTCACAGTGAGTACAGTTTGTGTGTTAGACACACCATCTCTTACAGTGAGTACAGTTTGTGTGTTAAACACACCAACTCTCACAGTGAGTACAGTTTGTGTGTTAGACACACAATCTCTTACAGTGAGTACAGTTTGTGTGTTAGACACACCATCTCTCACAGTGAGTACAGTCTGTATGTTAGACACAGCATCTCTCACAGTGATTACAGTCTGTATGTTAGACACACCATCTATCACAGTGAGTACAGTTTGTGTGTTAGACACACCATCTATCACAGTGAGTACAGTTTGTGTGTTAGACACACCATCTATCACAGTGAGTACAGTACGTGTGTTAGACACACCATCTCTCACAGTGAGTACAGTCTGTGTGTTAGACACACCATCTATCACAGTGAGTACAGTCTGTATGTTAGACACCCCATCTCTCACAGTGATTACAGTACGTGTGTTAGACACACCATCTCTCACAGTGAGTACAGTCTGTGTGTTAGACACACCATCTATCACAGTGAGTACAGTCTGTATGTTAGACACCCCATCACTCACAGTGAGTACACTTCGTGTGTTAGACACATCGTCTCTCACAGTGAGTACAGTCCGTGTGTTAGACACCCTATCACTCACAGTGAGTACAGTCTGTGTGTTAGACACCCCATCACTCACAGTGAGTACAGTTTGTGTGTTAGACTCAACATCTCTCACAGTGAGTACAGTCTGTATGTTAGACACACCATCTATCACAGTGAGTACAGTTTGTGTGTTAGACTCAACATCTCTCACAGTGAGTACAGTCTGTATGTTAGACACACCATCTCTCACAGTGAGTACAGTTTGTGTGTTAGACTCAACATCTCTCACAGTGAGTACAGTCAGTATGTTAGACACACCATCTCTCACAGTGAGTACAGTTTGTGTGTTAGACACACCATCTCTTACAGTGAGTACAGTCTGTGTGTTAGACACACCATCTCTCACAGTGAGTACAGTCCGTGTGTTAGACTCAACATCTCTCACAGTGAGTACAGTTTGTGTGTAAGACACACCATCTCTCACAGTGAGTACAGTTTGTGTGTTAGACACACCATTTCTCACAGTGAGTACAGTCTGTATGTTAGACACACCATCTATCACAGTGAGTACAGTTTGTGTGTTAGACACCCATCACTCACAGTGAGTACAGTCTGTGTGTTAGACACCCCATCACTCACAGTGAGTACACTTCGTGTGTTAGACACATCGTCTCTCACAGTGAGTACAGTCCGTGTGTTAGACACCCTATCACTCACAGTGAGTACAGTCTGTGTGTTAGACACCCCATCACTCACAGTGAGTACAGTTTGTGTGTTAGACACATCGTCTCTCACAGTGAGTACAGTTAGTGTGTTAGACACATCGTCTCTCACAGTGAGTACAGTTTGTGTGTGAGACTCAAAATCTCTTACAGTGAGTACAGTTTATGTGTGAGACTCGACATCTCTTACAGTGAGTACAGATTGTGTGTGAGACTCAACATCTCTTACAGTCAGTACAGTTTATGTGTGAGACTCGACATCTCTTACAGTGAGTACAGTTTGTATGTTAGACACACAATTTCTCACAGTGAGTACAGTTTATGTGTGAGACTCGACATCTCTTACAGTAAGTACAGTTTGTGTGTGAGACTCAACATCTCTTACAGTGAGTACAGTTTGTGTGAGAGACTCAACATCTCTTACAGTGAGTACAGTTTATGTGTGAGACTCGACATCTCTCACAGTGAGTACAGTTAGCGTGTTAGACTCGACATTTCTCACAATGAGTACAGTCTGTATGTTAGACACACCATCTCTCACTGTGAGTACAGTTTGTGTGTGAGACACACCATCTCTCACAGTGAGTACAGTCCGTGTGTTAGACACACCATCTATCACAGTGAGTACAGTTTGTGTGTTAGACACACCATCTATCACAGTGAGTACAGTTTGTGTGTTAGACACACCATCTATCACAGTGAGTACAGTTTGTGTGTTAGACACACCATCTCTCACAGTGAGTACAGTCCGTGTTTTAGACACACCATCTCTCACAGTGAGTACAGTCTGTTTGTTAGACACACCATCTATCACAGTGAGTACAGTTTGTGTGTTAGATACACCATCTCTCACAGTGAGTACAGTACGTGTGTTAGACACACCATCTCTCACAGTGAGTACAGTCTGTGTGTTAGACACACCATCTATCACAGTGAGTACAGTCTGTATGTTAGACACACCATCTATCACAGTGAGTACAGTTTGTGTGTTAGACACACCATCTATCACAGTGAGTACAATTTGTGTGTTAGACACACCATCTATCACAGTGAGTACAGTCTGTATGTTAGACACACCATCTATCACAGTGAGTACAGTTTGTGTGTTAGACTCAACATCTCTCACAGTGAGTACAGTCTGTATGTTAGACACACCATCTCTCACAGTGAGTACAGTTTGTGTGTTAGACTCAACATCTCTCACAGTGAGTACAGTCTGTATGTTAGACACACCATCTCTCACAGTGAGTACAGTTTGTGTGTTAGACACACCATCTCTCACAGTGAGTACAGTTTGTGTGTTAGACACACCATTTCTCACAGTGAGTACAGTCTGTATGTTAGACACACCATCTATCACAGTGAGTACAGTTTGTGTGTTAGACACCCATCACTCACAGTGAGTACAGTCTGTGTGTTAGACACCCCATCACTCACAGTGAGTACACTTCGTGTGTTAGACACATCGTCTCTCACAGTGAGTACAGTCCGTGTGTTAGACACCCTATCACTCACAGTGAGTACAGTCTGTGTGTTAGACACCCCATCACTCACAGTAAGTACAGTTTGTGTGTTAGACTCAACATCTCTCACAGTGAGTACAGTCTGTATGTTAGACACACCATCTCTCACAGTGAGTACAGTTTGTGTGTTGGACACACCATCTCTCACAGTGAGTACAGTTTGTGTGTTAGACACACCATTTCTCACAGTGAGTACAGTCTGTATGTTAGACACACCATCTATCACAGTGAGTACAGTTTGTGTGTTAGACACCCATCACTCACCGTGAGTACAGTCTGTGTGTTAGACACCCCATCACTCACAGTGAGTACACTTCGTGTGTTAGACACATCGTCTCTCACAGTGAGTACAGTCCGTGTGTTAGACACCCTATCACTCACAGTGAGTACAGTCTGTGTGTTAGACACCCCATCACTCACAGTGAGTACAGTTTGTGTGTTAGACACATCGTCTCTCACAGTGAGTACAGTAAGTGTGTTAGACACATCGTCTCTCACAGTGAGTACAGTTTGTGTGTGAGACTCAAAATCTCTTACAGTGAGTACAGTTTATGTGTGAGACTCGACATCTCTTACAGTGAGTACAGATTGTGTGTGAGACTCAACATCTCTTACAGTGAGTACAGTTTATGTGTGAGACTCGACATCTCTTACAGTGTGTACAGTTTGTGTATGAGACTCAACATCTCTTACAGTGAGTACAGTTTATGTGTGAGACTCGACATCTCTTACAGTGAGTACAGTTTGTGTGAGAGACTCAACATCTCTTACAGTGAGTACAGTTTGTGTGAGAGACTCAACATCTCTTACAGTGAGTACAGTTTATGTGTGAGACTCGACATCTCTCACAGTGAGTACAGTTAGCGTGTTAGACTCGACATTTCTCACAATGAGTACAGTCTGTATGTTAGACACACCATCTCTCACAGTGAGTACAGTTTGTGTGTGAGACACACCATCTCTCACAGTGAGTACAGTCCGTGTGTTAGACACACCATCTATCACAGTGAGTACAGTTTGTGTGTTAGACACACCATCTATCACAGTGAGTACAGTTTGTGTGTTAGACACACCATCTATCACAGTGAGTACAGTTTGTGTGTTAGACACACCATCTCTCACAGTGAGTACAGTCCGTGTGTTAGACACACCATCTATCACAGTGAGTACAGTTTGTGTGTTAGACACACCATCTATCACAGTGAGTACAGTTTGTGTGTTAGACACACCATCTCTCACTGTGAGTACAGTCTGTGTGTTAGACACACCATCTATCACAGTGAGTACAGTTTGTGTGTTAGACACACCATCTATCACAGTGAGTACAGTCTGTATGTTAGACACACCATCTATCACAGTGAGTACAGTTTGTGTGTTAGACTCAACATCTCTCACAGTGAGTACAGTTTGTGTGTTAGACACACCATCTCTTACAGTGAGTACAGTTTGTGTGTTAAACACACCAACTCCCACAGTGAGTACAGTTTGTGTGTTAGACACACCATCTCTTACAGTGAGTACAGTTTGTGTGTTAGACACACCATCTCTCACAGTGAGTACAGTCTGTATGTTAGACACACCATCTCTCACAGTGATTACAGTCTGTATGTTAGACACACCATCTATCACAGTGAGTACAGTTTGTGTGTTAGACACACCATCTATCACAGTGAGTACAGTTTGTGTGTTAGACACACCATCTATCACAGTGAGTACAGTATGAATGTTAGACACACCATCTCTCACAGTGAGTACAGTCTGTGTGTTAGACACACCATCTCTCACAGTGAGTACAGTCTGTATGTTAGACACACCCTCTATCACAGTGAGTACAGTCTGTATGTTAGACACACCATCTATCACAGTGAGTACAGTCCGTGTGTTAGACACTCCCTCTCTCACAGTGAGTACAGTTTGTGTGTTAGACACAACATCTGTCACAGTGAGTACAGTTTGTGTGTGAGACACACCATCTATCACAGTGAGTACAGTTTGTGTGTTAGACACAACATCTCTCACAGTGAGTACAGTTTGTGTGTTAGACACACCATCTATCACAGTGAGTACAGTTTGTGTGTTAGACACAACATCTCTCACAGTGAGTACAGTTTGTGTGTTAGACACACCATCTCTCAAAGTGAGTACAGTCTGTATGTTAGACACACCATCTATCACAGTGAGTACAGTCCGTGTGTTAGACACACCATCTCTCACAGTGAGTACAGTCTGTATGTTAGACACACCATCTCTTACAGTGAGTACAGTTTGTGTGTGAGACTCGACATCTCTCACAGTAAGTACAGTTAGTGTGTTAGACACACAATTTCTCACAGTGAGTACAGTTTATGTGTGAGACTCGACATCTCTTACAGTGAGTACAGTTTATTTGTGAGACTCAACATCTACCACAGTGAGTACAGTTTGTGTGTTAGATGCACCATCTCTCACAGTGAGTACAGTCTGTGTGTTAGACTCAACATCTCTCACAGTGTGTACAGTCTGTGTGTTAGACTTAACATCTCTCACAGTGAGTACAGTCTGTGTGTTGGACACACCATCTCTCACAGTGAGTACAGTCTGTGTGTTAGACACACCATCTCTCACAGTGAGTACAGTCTGTGTGTTAGACACACCATCTCTCACAGTGAGTACAGTCTGTGTGTTAGACACACCATCTCTCACAGTGAGTACAGTCCGTGTGTTAGACTCAACATCTCTCACAGTGAGTACAGTCTGTGTGTTAGACACACCATCTCCCACAGTGAGTACAGTTTGTGTGTTAGACACACCATTTCTCTCAGTGAGTACAGTCTGTATGTTAGACACACCATCTATCACAGTGAGTACAGTTTGTGTGTTAGACACCCATCACTCACAGTGAGTACAGTCTGTGTGTTAGACACCCCATCACTCACAGTGAGTACACTTCGTGTGTTAGACACATCGTCTCTCACAGTGAGTACAGTCCGTGTGTTAGACACCCTATCACTCACAGTGAGTACAGTCTGTGTGTTAGACACCCCATCACTCACAGTGAGTACAGTTTGTGTGTTAGACACATCGTCTCTCACAGTGAGTACAGTTAGTGGGTTAGACACATCGTCTCTCACAGTGAGTACAGTTTGTGTGTGAGACTCAAAATCTCTTACAGTGAGTACAGTTGATGTGTGAGACTCGACATCTCTTACAGTGAGTACAGATTGTGTGTGAGACTCAACATCTCTTACAGTGAGTACAGTTTAGGTGTGAGACTCGACATCTCTTACAGTGAGTACAGTTTGTGTGAGAGACTCAACATCTCTTACAGTGAGTACAGTTTGTGTGAGAGACTCAACATCTCTTACAGTGAGTACAGTTTATGTGTGAGACTCGACATCTCTCACAGTGAGTACAGTTAGCGTGTTAGACTCGACATTTCTCACAATGAGTACAGTCTGTATGTTAGACACACCATCTCTCACTGTGAGTACAGTTTGTGTGTGAGACACACCATCTCTCACAGTGAGTACAGTTTGTGTGTTAGACACCCCATCTCTCACAGTGAGTACAGTTTGTGTGTTAGACTCAACATCTCTCACAGTGAGTACAGTCTGTATGTTAGACACACCATCACTCACAGTGAGTACAGTCCGTGTGTTAGACTCACCATCTCTCACAGTGAGTACAGTTTGTGTGTTAGACACATCACCTCTCACAGTGAGTACAGTCTGTGTGTTAGACACCCCATCACTCACAGTGAGTACAGTATGTGTGTTAGACACCCCATCTCTCACAGTGAGTACAGTTTGTGTGTTAGACTCAACATCTCTCACAGTGAGTACAGTCTGTATGTTAGACACACCATCACTCACAGTGAGTACAGTCCGTGTGTTAGACTCACCATCTCTCACAGTGAGTACAGTTTGTGTGTTAGACACATCACCTCTCACAGTGAGTACAGTCTGTGTGTTAGACACCCCATCACTCACAGTGAGTACAGTATGTGTGTTAGACACCCCATCACTCACAGTGAGTACAGTTTGTGTGTTAGATACGTCGTCTCTCACAGTGAGTACAGTCCGTGTGTTAGACACCCCATCTCTCACAGTGAGTACAGTTTGTGTGTTAGACACATCGTCTCTCACAGTGAGTACAGTTAGTGTGTTAGACACACCATCTCTCACAGTGAGTACAGTTTGTGTGTGAGACTCAACATCTCTTACAGTGAGTACAGTTTATGTGTGAGACTCGACATCTCTTACAGTGAGTACAGTTTGTGTATGAGACTCAACATCTCTTACAGTAAGTACAGTTTATGTGTGAGACTCGACATCTCTTACAGTGAGTACAGTTTGTTTGTGAGACTCAACATCTCTTACAGTGAGTACAGTTTATGTGTGAGACTCGACATCTCTTACAGTGAGTACAGTTTGCGTGAGAGACTCAACATCTCTTACAGTGAGTACAGTTTATGTGTGAGACTCGACATCTCTCACAGTGAGTACAGTTAGTGTGTTAGACACACAATTTCTCATAGTGAGTACAGTTTGTGTGTTAGGCACACACTTTCTCACAATGTGTACAGTTTGTGTGTGAGACTCGACATCTCTCACAGCGAGTACAGTTAGTGTGTTAGACACACAATTTCTCACAGTGAGTACAGTTTGTGTGTGAGACTCGACATCTCTCACAGTGAGTACAGTTTGTATGTTAGACACACAATTTCTCACAGTGAGTACAGTTTATGTGTGAGACTCGACATCTCTTACAGTAAGTACAGTTTGTGTGTGAGACTCAACATCTCTTACAGTGAGTACAGTTTATGTGTGAGACTCGACATCTCTTACAGTGAGTACAGTTTGTGTGTGAGACTCAACATCTCTTACAGTGAGTACAGTTTATGTGTGAGACTCGACATCTCTTACAGTGAGTACAGTTTGTGTGAGAGACTCAACATCTCTTACAGTGAGTACAGTTTATGTGTTAGACAAACAATTTCTCACAGTGAGTACAGTTTGTGTGTGAAACTCGACATCTCTCACAGTGAGTACAGTTAGTGTGTTAGACACACAATTTCTCACAGTGAGTACAGTTAGTGTGTTAGACACACAATTTCTCACAGTGAGTACAGTTTATGTGTGAGACTCGACATCTCTTACAGTGAGTACAGTTTGTGTGTGAGACTCAACATCTCTTACAGTGAGTACAGTTTATGTGTGAGACTCGACATCTCTTACAGTGAGTACAGTTTGTGTGTGAGACTCAACATCTCTTACAGTGAGTACAGTTTATGTGTGAGACTCGACATATCTTACAGTGAGTACAGTTTGTGTGAGAGACTCAACATCTCTTACAGTGAGAACAGTTTATGTGTGAGACTCGACATCTCTCACAGTGAGTACAGTTTGTGTGTTAGACACACAATTTCTCACAGTGAGTACAGTTTGTGTGTGAGACTCGACATCTCTCACAGTGAGTACAGTTAGTGTGTTAGACACACAATTTCTCACAGTGAGTACAGTTTATGTGTGAGACTCGACATCTCTCACAGTGAGTACAGTTTATGTGTGAGACTCGACATCTCTCACAGTGAGTACAGTTAGTGTGTTAGACACACAATTTCTCACAGTGAGTACAGTTTATGTGTGAGACTCGACATCTCTCACAGTGAGTACAGTTAGTGTGTTAGACACACAATTTCTCACAGTGAGTACAGTTAGTGTGTTAGACACACAATTTCTCACAGTGAGTACAGTTTAAGTGTGAGACTCGACATCTCTCACAGTGAGTACAGTTTATGTGTGAGACTCAACATCTCTCACAGTGAGTACAGTTTATGTGTGAGACTCAACATCTCTCACAGTGAGTGCAGTTTGTTTGTAAGTCACACCATTACTCACAGTGAGTACAGTTTGTTTGTTAGTCACACCATTACTCACAGTGAGTACAGTTTGTTTGTTAGTCACATATCTCTCACAGTGAGTACAGTTTGTTTGTTAGTCACACCATTACTCACAGTGAGTACAGTTTATGTGTGAGACTCAACATCTCTCACAGTGAGTACGGTTTATGTGTGAGACTCAACATCTCTCACAGTGAGTACAGTTAGTGTGTTAGACACACAATTTCTCACAGTGAGTACAGTTAGTGTGCTAGACACACAATTTCTCACAGTGAGTACAGTTTATGTGTGAGACTCAACATCTCTCACAGTGAGTACAGTTTATGTGTGAGACTCGACATCTCTCACAGTGAGTACAGTTTATGTGTGAGACTCAACATCTCTCACAGTGAGTACAGTTTATGTGTGAGACTCAACATCTCTCACAGTGAGTACAGTTTATGTATGAGACTCAACATCTCTCACAGTGAGTACAGTTTATGTGTGAGACTCAACATCTCTCACAGTGAGTACAGTTTGTGTGTTAGTCACACCATTACTCACAGTGAGTACAGTTTATGTGTGAGACTCGACATCTCTCACAGTGAGTACAGTTTATGTGTGAGACTCGACATCTCTCACAGTGAGTACAGTTTATTTGTGAGACTCAACATCTCTCACAGTGAGTACAGTTTGTTTGTTAGTCACACCATTACTCACAGTGATTACAGACTGTACTAGATGTCTACCATTGATACATGATCATTTATCAAAGTTCTGTGACAGGTCTGCCATTGAATGATAAATCTTAACAAATCACGAGAAAGTTTAAGATGCTGGCTAAATTCCATGCATGCAGCATACGTGTGATCCGGTGCAGGGTCGGAAAAGCTTCGTTATTTCGCAACTGGGTTGGCGTTAGGGTTGCTAGGCATCGGCATTGCATCTAGTTATTTCAGACCACGGAAGTAAGTCACTTCCGATTACTTAAGTTAAAACATGATGGTTTTTGCTTATTTATGTTGAAATTCAATATCAATCTCACTTTAGATAACGCTGTTCTCATTCAACCAGATCTTTGTACTTCAGACTGAAATTTTGTTTTGATTATGATAAAACTGGTCACTTGTATCATGTAATCATTCTCTTAAAAGTTTCTTTACTGACGTTGTTTAGTATCTTACATACATGAAAAATATTATCTTTAATCAAGTTGTAATCAGTGGAGGGAGGGCCCTGACTAAAGTTTTTAAAACTTTTATCCCATTCCTTGAGCACGTATATATTACACATGATTTGTATCCTTGTGTAAATATGATAACTTTGTGTATACTTACATATACAAAGAAATTTGATCATAATAAAACTTGATATATTTATAGGCATAGTATGATAAGACACTACGATGGTGTGGCATGCATCAAATGAACACACTGAACTCACGTCGTTCACTGCAAACAGAACTTGAAGATGAAAGGAAACGGATGAAAGATAAACAGAGTGGGTATGATAGTGAAACAGCACATGTATCAGATTCAATGATGTTTTCAAGAATTTCATCGTTATGAATTAAAATTAATAATATCAAAAGTTCACACATGACCAATTCTATCTCTCGTCAAAATCATAAAAAATATGTATAACGTAGAATTTATGTTTCTTATTGTATTGACTGTACGTATATGTAATAATACTGATAAATATATAATTTCAACACTTGTTTTAAGATACACGTGAGAAAACAGGTCTTTTGTCTATCAAATCTAAATAGAAAAATATATGTATGTACGTATAAAATGAACAATAACAGTTTTCAATAAAAACATATATACTGCCGTACAAACATAGAATTATACAATCATACCAGTAGTTCAAACAATACAGCACAGCCGTAGTTATCATTCACACATTTTAAGGATTTTATTTTACTTTGTTGTAAATCGTCTGCTATTAATAATGCAGGACTGCATAAAATCACGTGATACTGCATTACAACGCAAAGCAATACAATGTACATGTAAATACTACGCATATATCTGTCCGGGGTTAACGTCTATTTATACGATTAATGTCACGTGATAAACTACAGTACGGACTTATATGGTATTTTAGAATCCATAATTCTCGTTAAACTATTGTTTTGCACCAAAGATGGAATTGAATACGATAATCATCATTTTGAGTGGACTTCTCGGTTTATGTGTGGTTTTCATGCTATTTGTATGCGTATTTTTTTATACAAGGTAAGTTTACTTTTTAATTAATCAAAATGAAAAGTAGAAAAAGTCAAAATATCATTTCGACATGCCTTCAAGTCGCTAGAATGCAAAAATGAAATTGTTAGCTAAACTAGTATTAAAATATCAAATAACAGAATCTACCTTACTGATATAATTAAGTTTACAAGATATTTAGGGCGTATTTTATAATACTTCCTGGTTGTAAATATTGATTTGTATGTCATATCAGAGATTATGTTTTAGTTTTAACATGTAAAATAACTCTACCAATTGAACTGAAAATACCGAATCTGTTAAATGTAGATCTACCGGTATGTGTCGATATGATTCACCAAATAAATAGATCTATATCTACCAGTACATGTAGCTACTATTATAATGTATTTTCCGAAAAGGGTGCATTTAGTTCCTGAACACATTCTTTTAGGTATATATAAGGTTCAATAAGAGTAATTTTATTTTCACTTTCACAAAATACGTTATATATAACCTTAAATTGCCGATGTGTCTCCGTGACATTCCGTCTGTGATATAAACTATTCATAAGAGCACCTGTGAGCATTGGTGACGTCAAACGCAACTACAAAAATAACGACAAATAAGGCAGGCGCAGTGGTCGAGGAGTAGAGCGTCTGACTCCTGATCCGTCGAAAGTCGTGAGTTCGAGTCTGGCGATGAGCGAGGTTTGATCCACGAACTTCACAATCCCTAAATTTGGCGCGAGTTCTGGTTGGTAACCAGAAAGCAGCCATCAAGAGGGATTAGTGTAAGTTGTAAGAACTTGTTTCAAAATCTATGTAAAATAAATAAGTTTAAACATTATATTCAAAATAGTCATCAAAAGATGTGATGTCTTCGATGTGCATCATAAAATCAGCAGATAGTGGGTGTAAATATAAACATTATAATTATGTGTAAGAAAACCATGGCGAACAGATACTTGACTGACATCACGTAAGTGAAAACCGACAAATATACGAACAATAACAATCATAATGGAAAATAATAACAACAAAGGCCTTTGTCTGGTTTGACTTATCCTACACCTATGAAACATTTAAGTTAATCGACCGCTATATGAGGGTTGAAATCGAACGGCGCTGGTGCCCGCCAGAATTAACTTAACTTGTGATGCATTATCAGAAAAAACAGCAAAATCACACACAAATCACAATCAACGATATGGCTCTGTCTCAGACTTCATATCAGCACATAGCAAACATTTTAGCGTTTAGAGGGGGAAACCATGAAGTTATGGTCCTGACACAAACTTACGGTAACATATATCAATAATACTTGCAGACGAATGGTATGGAGACGTGAGGGATATGGCTCCATGAATGAAACTATACCAGAACTATTTGATCAGACAGAGAGATCAAACTTGATGTCAGAAATCATGACATTGAAGCAAAAACTTTACGAAGAACAGTCTGAGAAAGAAAAGGCACTAAACAGGTCATAACCACATCTCATTACGTGTAGTATAAGATAATATGGACAAAACAATGTTATATTTTAAGCTTTATGTAACGACGCACATGATCAACCTACACGATGACCTACGATGCTCTAGTGTGACCAACCTGGATTTATTCATCACCTGAAACTGCCATTTATATATTAAATGTAAAGCATTGGGGTAAGCAGTACCATAATGCATTTCGCATGCCTTTAACACCGAAACGTTGACCTCCCGCACTCAAAGCGAAAGCGAAAGTAGAATGAACAATGAGATAAAAGATGTGGCGCACGTACCATCCTATTGTCAAGTATGAAGAACAAAAATAATTCCTGACGATTGTAATGTATATTTTCATAAATCCTCAGGGATTAAATGTCGAACTTTAAGTTTACTGCACATGTATACAGTAACATCTTAATTTAAGACCACCTCGAAGTTCAGACCCACCTGCTTAATAAGAACATGGATCAGTTTTTTTCTTATTCTCTAACTCGATAAAACTCAGACCGACTAATGTGACTAACATTTATTTTAATTTATTATTGCACAAAACATTAACTTTACGCTTTTTGCAATTTAACATTTAAATCTAACTCTTTGAAAATCGCTTGATAAGGTGTTTTACTAATATTTATGATTGTATATTAAAGGCTGAGTAGTATTGCGTCCGGTCGAGTAAGAGATGGAAATCCCAATGTTGTAGATCTAAGTGACCAGAATCGTCCGGGTAAACTCGGAGAACAATATTCTGAACTGTACGACAATGAATGGACAGATGCATACAATGCCATTGAGGGCCTCAAACGCTTCTCCTCAGCGCAGATCATACAAATCCTCCTGCAAATACTGGTGGTAAGTACACTGTGTATATCGTTAACATACTAATTAATTGCTCACCAAAGGTCTTGGTATGGTTGAAAGGGAACCTTATTGAACCATGATTCTATTTGGTATTGCTTTTCGCTCGTTTTAGAATTGCTGATAATTTTATTTCAATCGAGACAGACTATTGTGGTAGAGACGTTAATATTATTGAGTGAAAACTGCTTGAAACAACTTTGCAATTATTAGTCGGTAATATACTGTTGTTATACAGTGCAAGTATTTCGCACCGTTTCATATCATCTATTGTATTTAAATTTGTTTCAGAATTGTTTCGAAAAGTGTAAAAAAGTTTCTGAAAAGCAGATGGAGAAGATAAGAACAGACTTGGCAGCAATTGTTTATCTTGTATCGAAGGTAATAGTGGTGAATGTCTAAATCTGTTTAATACATTGTTGCTTAGTAACCATTGTTAAATAAGTCATATAAATTGATTACAGTTGTTTGCACATTATGTTTGTCATAAAGTACGTAACATTTTATAAATGTCCGACTGTATGTCTAAAGGTATTAGAAGTTGATTCAAGCGAGAGGCTTACTCCTAATACACTCAGCAAACTTTCCAATTGGTCACTTGGCTTTTATTGATATTTTTAATCAGTGAATGAAAGTTCAACAATGTAGACGCCATCGTATAAATAATTTCTTCTTACAATTTTCTGAAAATATTAATCCACTTCGACCCTTAGTTGAAATTACCAACAGAACAACAATTCTAAAATTAAGCCACCAAACAGTAAAATTTACAAATTAGAAACATTGCTTAGTGTACGAGATGTAACTTGATTCGATTTTTACCGACAGTTATATACCAAAGAGTTCCACAAATCTTTCAAAAGAAGAATTGCCCTTGAAATACTGCATTGCCTAAACATGTTCAATCCACATAAAATACAAGATCTTATAGAAGATGTTTGTCTCAAAAGGCAAGGGCAATGTAAATTTCGTTTAAGCATAGGTTTAGTAAAAGGCTGTCTATGTATATATCGATGTAGTATCTACACTATAGAACAGTTTCAACAATATTACAAACAAAAGGTGTCATGTAATGTGCTATAATACAACATCAGTACACTGTATTCATAGGACTCAAAGACAGCAGTAGATGACATGTTGTACAGGGTGAAGGAAGAGCGAAAACTATTTGCTGTGAAGCAGACGACAGACTTCCAAGCAGTAAATATCAACACATTCTCACAAATTGTTTTACAAACGCACATAGCCATAAGTCTTATCAGTCTAATACCTTTTCCATTAGCTTAGTAGACAAGTGTGCAATCGTGCCATTCTAGACTTGGTGGTCACCATGGGAGAACTGTAACAACCCAATAGTTTGATAAAATATTTAGATGCACTAGTCCTGTCTCTCTGATAAATGGCGGCAAGTTGTTGCTTGCTTGTAGGATTAAGTCATTATATCGATATGCACTGGTCTGTTAAACCATATCAAATACTCATGTAGGCCAGCTCTCTGTCGTATCAAGTTTCAGTTACTGTTATCTCACCTAATTGGTTTGCACGTAGAAGATATAGATAACGAGTTTCGACACAATATGCACAATACAGTGATCGTCACTCATCCACGATTTAAGTCGGTATATACAAAACTAATTAGACGAAATAGTTCGTGTTGGAGAATGTGTATTCTCGTATACGTCGGCCATTTATGTCAATTAATTTGTCAATTGCCTTTGTTTTAGGTGAAAAAACTGCTTATAAAAGCTAATGTAGTAGATGAGGATGTACTGAATATAGAACCAGTGCGATTGTTCACACAATCATGTGCCAGGTTATGTTGGTTGATGATTGTACAAGACCCACCGATGTCATTACTCATCAAACCACGTGGTAATGCTGCCGAGTGCTTCAGGGCGTATTTGACTCGTGGGAAAAATATGCTGTTTGTGGTGTGGCCCACCTTGTTGCTGCATGAGGGTGGATCTTTCGTCTTCAAAGGAATCGCGGAATTTGGAAATAGTTGACCACCACAGAAAAATGCGCATAATAAATTTGCATAATGCATATTATCTACAATACTACAATAAACTATGCTTCTCAATATAAACAATACACATTTCTTTCTATGTATGTTTGTGAAGTGTCTCCTTAGATGTGTTTATTACACTGTATACGATGGAACAAGAAGAATCTTTGAATCAGATAATTGACGTAGGTTTGGAACTGGATTGACTTGTATTACATATTTTAGGAATCATAGTTATCAAAGGAACATGTGGCTATTTGTAACCATCAGTCAATAATAGTACGTTGTTGTTTTCTTCAATTACAGTTACAATATTACATTAAATTAATGGCTGTTTAGGTTGAGAAATATTATCCTGTATGGTCAATGGTTATATGACGGACATCCATTTTCAAGCATCAAATCATACAAAAAAGTGAATTGTTTTACCTATCAAGTTCGTTTTTCGCTAGAGAAACAAAATGAAAAATAAGACCCCTTTCAATTTTAGGTTGAACACTTTTAAGCGTAACGTAAATATTTGAGGCATCTCGAATGAATAACCATGAACATCGCGTGTTTTGCAACAAAATGGATCGTTTTTCACCTACGAGGAAAAATCCTTAATTCATATTGATACACATGACAAAAAATATCACATAACTAACATTTTGTTGACAATGGATTATCAAATACATGTCAGCATGCAATTTTCGTTTAGTTTTGTGAGTTTTATGTATGATTTTAAGCAAGATAATATAACAAAATAGCCAATAGCAAATCGACCAGGAAAAAAGTGTATGTACAATCGTCGATCCGGATGCCCATATTCAAGACAACCCCAAAAGCGCATGGTAACATTTCCGGACGTAAACAGACACAACTGGAAAACAAAGCTACAGACACAATTGACTCAGATAATAAATAAAGCATTGCTGGTATTCTATGGTGTATAAACTATAACGAACTACGTGAACAATATATAAGTAGATTTTATTGGATAAGACCTAATGTGTTTAAACTGAAATTACTTTTTAAAAACAGAAATACAAATGTTATTCAAAACCTAAGCGTTTTCATATTCAAAGCATTTAAAATCAAAGAAAATGAAATGTAGTCGAGTATGTATGATTATTCTCAACTTATATGTTTATTAATGCGTAAGAATTTTATTATTAAATCTATCTTTCATGGAACACTGTACTTATACATATAATTACTGGTTATCAAAATAATTAGTTTGTCTTCTTATATCATTTGTTTTCAATGTTAAATGTTCTCATATCTTCATTTTGAAAAAAAGGGAAAAATACTGTCGTATTAATATTCAAATGTCAAATTCTCTTTCATACGTTTGTATTTCTTTAATGAAACCTTTCATGAAACACAATTACATTGCACTGTTATGTATATAACTATATGTGAACCGAGACAACATCTGTTCCCTTAATATATTGTTTTACCTTACAATGTTCAAATATTTAATTTCCCGACACAAATGGCATCGTATTTTTATCTCACGTACCTCCGTCCAACAGATATATTGAAAATAAAACGTACATTTTATAACATTATTATATAACATTATATATATGTGTGTATACACGGGAAGTATAAATATAGTACTGAAGAGTAGTACTGGTTACTGTGAACAGTTTAACTGTATGCAGAGTGAATTGGTTATTTGTTATAGACTATCGTTACAACGGTTATCTCCCTTATCATTTTAAATTAACGACATTTCACATTGCTTCAATCAGAAGTAATATTAAATACCTTGTACTTAATTTGTCATTTTCAGCTAAATCATCTTATAAAGTCCACACTATTGATAAGGGCGTGACAGTATATATACAACAAGTAGACATAACCTATTGTCCATATCTTAAGCAAGGTGGTTTCACCATTACAGACAATTTAACAGTATCAAAGGATAGCTTTTTAGCAGTATAGTTTCATTTTAATTAAACACAATATAGAATAAGTATATAGTTATTCTCCATCGTCAGATGAATGTCGTGCTACCTTAATTAAAATGTTCAATTAATTGTTGATACAGTTGTCGTTATAGCGCTGTTTGTTTTTATATGACATGTTTTTCGATCATGTCACCCATTATTAAAAAGCAGTTATGAGGATATGTTGGAGATACACGAATGATAAAAATTATGCCATGCAATTTATTTGATCTAGAACCGAACAGTTTAGTTACAAAAAAGCAACGTATGACATGGTTATGTCATTTGTGTAATGCAATCCGGTCTTTGTGAAACATATAGAATTTAGTACGTGGTAATTCCGTTTTTCCGTTAATCCAGGAGATTGCGTTGTAAAAATAAAAACAAAATTGGACCATAACTATGAAAATTAGTATATATTCAAACTAAGAAGAAATCAGCTGATGCGCATTCAATGTAAGTATATGCAATGTGGTTGATGAGAGGATTGTGACACTGTAATATAGAGACGATAGAACGTTAGTTAACGCTGATTTTATAGATGAAACATTACATGTGTAAGTAAGTGTTTGTTATTATCCTTACTGATACGGTATTTGAAAGTTTGACCGGATAGTTGAGTGTTACTGTATAATTAGATACATAACACTTATTCTCTACATATCGTACGAACATTGCGTCTAGAATGCACAGTAGTGTAGATAAAATAATTCGTGACATAGGTGGATTTGGAATATATCAATGGATAACTATGGTACTTGCTTATACTTCAAATTTCACAGCAGTTTGGAGTTATCTTATAATGACATTCGCTGGACAAACACCTCCAGTCATTTGTGTGAATGATACTTCCAACACTGATCTTGTCAACGAAGTACATGAAGGTGTTCCTGGCGACGCAGATCTCTGTATAATGGCCGGTAGCAGCACTTGTACAATGTTCAGTTATGGAACAAACGAAATGGACACAATAGTTTCAGAGGTAACGTAAGCTACATGAAAGTATTAAACGAATTCAGTAATGAAAACATATTGTGTTATACTTTGCTACAATCGATATGTCTTTGGCAAGCGAGCGGTGTGTTGTGATTTTAAATTGGCTTGTTTTGTCTTTCGTTAAGTCTCAACATGAAATGACTTAGTAAATAGGAAACTCTGACTTCTTGAAGCGATTGCAAATGTATATTTTCATGTTGTTCATTATCTAAAGATTAAATTACCGTACACAAAAATGCTAATAAATCATTTTTTTCCATTAGACGGTTTATCGTGCGAACATTCGTTTGTTCTCTGGATCGCATGTTCCTTTTCTATTTCATTTGTTTTGTCCGATGAACATATTGTACACCATCGTTGTTTTACTAAGATATACGTGTATTGTCATTTCAGTGGAATCTTGTTTGTACCCGTAAATGGATACCGTCAATAATATATACAGTTCTGTTGATTGGAAGTTGTGTCGGTGGACCGATATTCGGTGCAATAGGAGATGCGTTTGGACGAAAACCTGCTTTATTTATGTCTACCGTTTTATTAATCGGCTTACATATTGCTAGTGCATATTCACCTTCCTGTGTGGTTTATGGAATTCTCCAATTTTTCGTTGGAATGTGTGCAAATGGGTACAGGATTTCACATTTAAATGGAATATTGGAGAACTCTCCGGCAAACTGGCACGCGGTGGTGGTAGGGATACCAAGTCGGGCGATAGCAGCATGCGTATTTGCCATTGTTGCATGGGCGGTACACGACTGGCGCAGCCTACATTTAATTTCAGCAGGAATTGGTGTTCCCTTACTTCCCTTCTTGTGGTAAGTTTGTATTCTTGGAAATGTAACAGTTCTGTTTGTATTCAACATATTGTAGTTAATGTACATTCATAAATATATACATATATATATAAATACAAATATAGATCGATACTTTTAGAACTTAATAAAAGAAACAGTCAGTGTAAGCTAGGTATGGCATCATCAATGAAACAAACCTGCCCAGAATAGATTCGTGACGTAGATTACTTAATCAAGACAGGAACACAACACAAGTAATGTATCAAATCCATCCATGCCAAGTGAAATCAGTAGAACGAATATATTGGTTTAAATGGACGACGGTACAACGGTCCCAGTGCGTAAAGGCAAAACATTGAATAATTGTATATACATATATATATATATAAGTAGAACAAGACATGTTTACGAATATGTCGTAATATAGTAATGACATACACAAACTGGTCAGGAAAAGGTTTGATAATTTCGGCAATTGAGTCCTTATGTTATACTTATTTATAAGTGGTAGAACACGGCGGAAGTTTTGAATATTTCAGAACATGGTCACATTGCATACCAAATTGATAGGGTAAATATGTACAAAAGTACTATTCGCATGATTTATGTTCGTTTGTCTAACTTTAAATGACTCAGACTGGGGAGATGTATGTGGATTAAATACATATGCGAAAGGTATGAAGCCCGTGTTATGCCGTCCCATATAGTCACGAAGGTATTCGATATTGACTCAAGCTTGCATTCATAATGATGAAAATAATTAGGTATTGTATGTTTCAGGTTCTTCCAGGAAAGCATTCGATGGCTAGATGCAAATCAGCAATATGAAAAGACCGAAACAGTGATGACCTTCATCGCGAAAGCAAATTGCTCGAAACCATCAATTGTGGAACATGCGTTCAAAACAAGACCGAAGATGTCGCCAGGGTTCAAATACCGATTTGTAATGTCAGACTTTATTGCGAACAAAGATAATGTGGCAATGGTTGCGTGTTTATTATTTGTGTGGTAAGTCCATTTTACAGCTTGCTATGCACTTTCTCCTAGCCCCCCCCCCTCCCCTAAAAAACAACATCCAGATGGTAACTTGTCTTACTTGTCCATTAATTCCCCCCCCCTCCCCCTCCTTTTACTGTCCAGTTTGATTCTCTTAATTATTCCTTATGGTCTGTTGGGCCGTTCCTTGTGCCTCTGTTCCTTAATATGTGTACAGTTTGACCTCCTTAGGTGCGTTATGTTTTGTGGATTGTTGTTTTTCCTGAGGTCTGCGTGGGGAGGTATTGTCGTGTGTATGTGGCGTTCCCCGTAGTTACGTATTCTCTCTGTTTTACTATTGAAATTTCCAACTTCATTAATTTCATTCAATATACATAATTTGACAATGTGAGAGATATAAATAACTATGCATCTGAACGGTCTGGTATAGTTATATCTGCCGTAAAATGCTCTTACAAGAGCTGTTACATTGTATAACACAATAAAGCTAACTATATTACTTACCGATGATAATGAGTTGCAAACCAGTTCTGATAATGACACTACAAAATAAAAGACACATTACTGAGATCGACCAGGTAATGATAATCAAACATTTACCTTAGATAGTTATTAAAATGAGTTGTTGCTGAAATTTTACAAATGTTGACCTAATGCTTGTTGTTTCTCTCTCTCTTTCCATAGGTTTTCTGTAAGTTTTGGATTTCATGGGATATCTCTAGGGGTAAACAGTTTGTCAGATAATTACTATCTAAATATGTTCCTCTTAAATGTTGTCGACGTCCCGGCAGCTTTTATAGCTACCGTGCTTTTGTACAGGTAACTTTTTGTTTTGTTTTATGCATTTAAGAGACAGTCCTTAAAACTATATTATATAAAACTGATTCCATATAATAAAAGTATTAGTATCGATGATTTCAAGAAATATTTAACAATCTTTACTAGATCAACGTGTACATGAAAATGGTACACTATTAAGCTTCCAGTATGCCATTTTTTTTAATTTGTCTACTTCTATTCTTAAATTTGGAAATACTTTTTTCTGTTTCATTGTTAGACAAGTACTTCAAGGTATTTCCTATGGTGGATAATATGAGTAATATGCCACCATAATTTCCTTCGCATCGATGCAGCTTTTTTTATAGACAAGCTACTTTTTTAAAAAAATGACTGAAACAGAACATAAGTCAAATATTTAAAACTTGATGTTTCTCGAATAAACTGTTCAATAAGTGCTCGGCATCTGTGTAATCATGACGTTGTCTGTCAGTTGTGACCATAATAGTCACCACTCAGTAGTACTACTAACACATGTTTACGTATTGATTCCGTCTCTGTATACCACATCATTTGAATCTGGACGCTGCCAATCATAAAGCTCAAAATTAAGTTTAGTATCAAAACAATTATCGTGCAATCAATATGCAATAGTATAGACCATACATACTACGTGTTAACAGATGGCAAATTGTTGCTTTATAGATTCGGAAGAAATTGTCTGAATGTAGCATTCCTGGTTGCCTGTGGATTATCATGTATAGTTGTTGGGTTCCTGCAGTCATGTCGTGAGTTTCTATGTACTTTTGTGTAATAAATGTGACACATTCAGGAATGATATAAGTATGGCTTTAATTTGTGCAGACAGATATAGATTCGTGACCAAATTATTAACTATGTTAGAATTGTGTTCCTGTAACCACCTCACCATCGGGAACGCTGTGATGTTTCTACTTTTATAATAAATCACGCAATAACAGAATTATTTCACATAACATAAAGTCAAACAGAAGTATATGAATTTCCATGTATTCGTGTATAAACTTACTTCAATTTTAATAAGTTCTATTCGAGAATTCCTACTTGCACAACATACACAAATATCGACTACATGTTCTTGGAAAAGTAATGTGTAAGTTTAATTAAGAAATGTTCAGATTTTACATGCGTCGTCCAAAGAACGCAGGCAGTTGCAATATTACAGCATTATGTCGTTTCAGCGGTGCACGTGCCAGTGAACCAAGACATAGTGACTGCTTTTGACTTGTTGCAAAGACACTAGTGGGTCTCAGTGTAGTTCTGACAACAATATACTCATTGGAGCTTGTGCCCACAAGTGCACGGTAAAGCCAATAAATACATTAGTTCCTATTCGGCACTGCTATCTTCATCCATCATACATGTTTCTCTTGTGTCCTTTTTGTTTTGCTTTGTAATTGTTTACATGCATACATGTATGCTTTCATGCCTCCTTGCGCTTCTGGATTGGTACCTCACTTCATACATAAAGCGCAATTTTTCGACGAAGTCGTACTAATACGGCTTCGCTATTATGCATATCATTGTTGAGTAAACCAATCAAATCTTATGTTAACCACTAAACCAACTTCTGTTCAAACGAACGGTGGTAACCTTGACGCGGATTGGTTAACCTTTCGATAAGGGGTACGTATCCTTTCCGAAATCCACTGAATTTCGATGAATGTACCGAAATCCATTTTGGATCTGGAGTGACCAGCAGTCGTAACAATTTACATCCCGGCATTTTTTATGTTGCACAATAAATCATAATCTTCAAATTGCGTAGACCATATTTTTTTCAAAATATATCTCGGTACATGTTAAGTTCACACATGACCAATTCTATCTCTCGTCAAAATCATAAAAAATATGTATAACGTAGAATTTATGTTTCTTATTGTATTGACTGTACGTATATGTAATAATACTGATAAATATATAATTTCAACACTTGTTTTAAGATACACGTGAGAAAACAGGTCTTTTGTCTATCAAATCTAAATAGAAAAATATATGTATGTACGTATAAAATGAACAATAACAGTTTTCAATAAAAACATATATACTGCCGTACAAACATAGAATTATACAATCATACCAGTAGTTCAAACAATACAGCACAGCCGTAGTTATCATTCCCACATATTAAGGATTTTATTTTTTTGTAAATCGTCTGCTATTAATAATGCAGGACTGCATAAAATCACGTGATACTGCATTACAACGCAAAGCGAATACAATGTACATGTAAATACTACGCATATATCTGTCCGTGGTTAACGTCTATTTATACGATTCATGTCACGTGATAAACTACAGTACGGACTTGAATGGTATTTTAGAATCCATAATTCTCGTTAAACTATTGTTTTGCACCAAAGATGGACTTGAATACTATACTCATCATTCTGATTGGACTTCTCGGTTTATGTGTGGTTTTCATGCTAGTTGTAGGCGTATGTTGTTATACAAGGTAAGTTTACTTTTTAATTAATCAAAATGAAAAGTAGAAAAAGTAAAAATATCATTTCTTGATGTCTTCAAGTCACTAGAATGCAAATATGAAATTGTTAGCTACACTAGTACATGTATTAAAAGATCAAATAACGGAAAATACCTTACTGATATAAGCTTACAAGATATTGAGGGCTAATTCTATATAACTTCCTGGTTGTAAATATTGTTTTGTATGTCATATCAAATAATGTGTTCTAGTTTTAAATATGATTCACCAAATAAATAGATCTATATCTTCCAGTACGTGTACTATAAAATGTATTTTCCGAAAAGTGTTCATTGCGTTTCCTGAACAAATTCGTTTAAGTATATATAAGGTGATTTTATTTTCATTTTACAAAAAAACGTGATATTCAACCTTAACTTGCCGATGTGTCTCCGTGACATTCCGTCTGTGGTATAAATATTCATAAGATCACCTGTAAGCATTGGTGAAGTCAAACTCAACTACACACAAAATAACGACAAATGAAGCAGGCGCAGTGGTCGAGGTGTAGGGCGCCTGACTCCTGATCCGTTGAAGGTCGTGAGTTCGAGCCCGGCGATAGAGCGAGGTTTGATCACGAACTCCACAATCCCTAAATTTAGCGTTGGAGTTTAGAGTTCTGGTTGGTAGTCAGATAGCAGCCATCGAGAGTGATTAGTATAAGTTGTAAGAACTTGTTTCAATATCGATGTAACTAAATAAGTTTAAACTAAACTGACGACAAATGATATTTCAAATAGTATTCAAAAGATGTGTGTAAGGAAAATCATGATTGACCTCACATAAGTGAAAACCGACAAATATACGAACAATAACAATGATAATGGAAAATGATAACAACAAAGTCCTCTGTCTGGTTTGATTTCATTATACATTTTTAATTTCAAAGTGTGACAGGAAAGTCACACTGCTTTTCAGTTACTTACAAATACATGATCATTGGTTCGATAGCATGCACCATTGTCAATCTGTGTTTAGATAGATAATGAAATCTGTATCTGATACGTGTCCCTTCAAGTATTGGAACTTTCTATGCATTTCGTTGTTAATCATTATTACCCATCACCTACAAAACATTTAAGTTAATCGACCACTACATAAGGTTTAAAATCGAACTGCGCTGGTGCCCGCCAAAATTAACTTTACCTTGTAATGCATTATCAGAAAAACACAGCAAAGTCCCACGAAAAGCAAACATTCAAGACGATGGCTCTGTCTCAGACTTCATATCGGCTCATAATAAACATTTAAACGGTTGGAGGGGGAAACCCTGAAGCAATGGCTCAGACACACATTTATAGTAACACATATCAATAATATTTGCAGACGATTGAGGTGGAGACGTGAGGGATATGGATCCATTATGGAAACTGTACCAGAACGATTTGATCAGAGAGAGAGGTCAAAATTGATGTCAGAAATCATGTCATTGAAGCAAGAACTTCACGAAGAACAGTCGGAGAAAGAAAAGGCACTAAACAGGTCATAACATGTACCACATCTCATTACGTGTAGTATAAGATAATATGGACAAAACAAGGTTATATGGTTAAGCTTTATGTAACGACGCATATGATCAACCTACACAATGACCTACAATGCTCTTGTGTGGCCAAACTTGATATATTCATCTCCTGAAACTGCCATTTATATACTTAATCCAAAGCATTGGGGTTAGCAGTAACATTTCGCATGCCTTTAATACCGAAACTTTGACCTCCCGCACTCAAAGCGAAAGCGAAAGTTGAATGAACAATGAGATAAAAGATGAGGCACATGTACCATCCTATTGTCTAGTATGAAGAACAAGAACTTCCTGACGATTGTAATGTGTCGAACTTTTACTGCACATGTATACAGTAACATATTAATTTAAGAACACCTCGAAGTTCAGACCACCTGCTTAATAAGATCATGGATCAGTTTTTTCTTATTCTCTAACTCGATAAAACTTAGACAGACTGTGATTAACATTTATATTAATTTATTATCGCACAAAACATTAACCTTACGCTTTTTGCAATTTAACATTTAAATCCAACTCTTTGAAAATCGTTTGATAAGGTGTTTTACTAATATTTATGATTGTATATTAAAGGTTGAGTAGTATCGCGTCCAGTCGAGTAAGAGATGGAAATCCCAATGTTGTAGATCTAAGTGACCAGAATCGTCCGGGTAAACTCGGAGAACAATATTCTGAACTGTACGACAATGAATGGACAGATTCATACAATGCCATTGAGGGCCTAAAACGCTTCTCCTCAGTGCAGATCATAGAAATCCTCCTGCAAATACTGCTGGTTAGTACACTGTGTATGTCGTTAACAGAATATTTAATTACTCACCAAAGGTCTTGGTATGGTTGAAAATGAACCTTATTGAACCATGATTCTATTTGGCATTGCTTTTCGCTCGTTTTAGAATTGCTGATCATTTTATACCAATCGAGACAGAATATTGTGGTAGAGACGTAATATTGTTGAGTGAAGCTGCTTGAAACAACTTTGCAATTATAAGTCGGTAATACACTGTTGTTATACAGTGCAAGTATTTCGCACCGTTTCATATCATCTATTGTATTTAAAGTTTCTTATTTTGTAATTCAGAATTGTTTCAAAAAGTGTAAAGAAGATTCTGAAAAACAGATGGAGAAGATAAGAACGGACTTGGCAGCAATTGTTTATCTTGTAGCGAAGGTAAATGTTGTAATGTATAGATATGTTTAATACATTGTTGCTTAGTAACCATTGCATTATTTGTTAGTAAAATAAGTTATATAACACTGAATGCTAGCATATTACTGCCACCAGTTAACAAGATAACGTTTACAAATTGTTTCGTGTTAACCACTTTCATATCTCGATAGCTATCTAGTTAATATTCGTGACACTTTTTCGGTAAGATTAATATCATAAGACTAAAAACGGGCTTAAAATTGCCCAGAACTGCCACCTGTTACCTGTTTATGATGTATATACACTAAAGGGTTATCTAGAATAAATTCGCGAACCATAACTAGATAAGTGTAATACATCATAAAAAGGCAACAGATGTCTGATATAGTATCTAAAGCATACAGCAGTTTCAACAATATTACAAACAAAACTTGTCATGTATTGTGCTATTATACAACATGCATTGGTATACATCAATATAATGTTCTCATAGGACTCAAAGACTGCAGTAGATGACATGTTGTACAGGGTGAAGGAAGAGCGAAAACTATTTGCTGTGAAGCAGACGACAGACTTCCAAGCAGTAAATATTAACACATTCTCACAAATTGTTTTACATACGCACATTGCCATACGTCTTATCAGTCATTTCCATTAGCTTAGTAGAAAAGTGTGCGTGCTGGTCATTCTAGACTCTGTGATCACCGTAGGAGAACTGAAACAATGCAATAGTTTTATAAAATACCTAGATGCACTAGTCCTGTCTCTCTGATTAATGGCGGTACGTTGTAAGTCTGTTAAACCATATCAAAAATACTCATGTAGGCCAGCTTCCCGTCGTATAAAGTTTTGGTTACTGTTATCTCACCTAGTTGTTTTGCACGTAGCATGTATAGATTACGAGTTTCGGCACAATATGCACAATTAAATGGCCATTATTCTTTACAAGATTGAAGTCGGTATATACAAAACAAGTGAGACGAAATATTTCGTGTATGAGAATGTGTATTGAATTCTCGTATATGTCGGACATTTATGTCAATTAATTTGTCAATTGCCTTTGTTTTAGGTGAAACAGCTGCTTCTAAATGCTAGTGTGGTAGATGAGGCTGTACTGGATATAGAACCAGTGCGATTGTTCACTCAAGCATGTGCCAGGTTATGTTGGTTGATGGTTGTACAAGACCCACCGATGACATTACTCATCAAACCACGTGGTAATGCTACCGAGTGCTTCAGGGCGTATTTGAATCGTGGAAAAAATCTACTGTTTGTGGTGTGGCCCACCTTGTTGCTGCATGAGGGTGGATCTTTCGTCTTCAAAGGAATTGCAGAATTTGGAAATAGTTGACAACCGCTGAAAAATGTGCATAATAAAGTTGCATAATGCATATTATCTACAATAAACTATGCTTCTCAATATAAACAATAAACATTTCTATTTATATATGTTTGTGTAGTGTCTCTTAATATGTGATTATTACATCGTATACGATGGAACAAGAATAGTCTTTGAATCAGATAGTTACCGTAGGTTTGGAACTGGATTGATTTGTCAATTTCGACTGTAAATGAGACCTGATAATGTAACCTCAACATATTGCATATTTCAGAAATCATGGTTTGCAAAGAAAAATGCTGCTATTTGTAACCGTAAGTCAATAATAGTATGCACATCTGGTGGCTTTCTTCAATAAAAGTTACAATATTACATTGAATTCATGGCTGTTAAGGAAGGCGAATATACTATCCTGTATGGTCAATGGTTATCCGACGGATTTCCATCCCGCATCAAATCATACAAAAACGTGACCCGTTTTACCTATTTATTACATTTGTTTTCCCCAAAAAACAAAATACTTCAGAAATGAAAAATGCGACCCCTTTCAACTTTAGGTTGAAAACTTTCGACTTAACGTAAGTAGTCCAGGCATCTCGAGTGAATAACCATGAAGATCGCGTGTTTTTGCAACAAAAGTATTTCACCTATGAGGAAAAATCCTTAATTCATATTGATACACATGACACAAAGTAGTAAATCATATTTTAAATAATAACTAACCTATTGTTGACAATGGATTATCAAATATATGTCGGCATGCAATTTTCTTTTAGTTTTGTTGGTTTATGTGTATGATTCTAAGCATGATAATATAATACAAAATATCATACCGACCAGGACAAAGCGTGTAAGTACAATCTACGAACAGGACAACACATATTCAAGACCACCCCAAAAGCACAATGTGACACAACTGGAAAACAAAGCTACAGACACAATTGACACAGATATTAAATAAAGCAATGCTGGTAATCTCTGGTGTATATTTATTTGTGTATAAACGAGAAATAAAAATATAGTACAGAAGAGTGGCGGAAGTTACTGTGTACCGTTGAACAGTATGCAGAGTGAAAGACTGTCGCTACAATGGTTATCTCCCTTATCATTTTACATTAAGGACATTTCACATTGCCTCAATCAGAAGTAATATTACATGTAACTACCTTGAACTTAATTTGTCCGTTTCCAGCTAAATCATCTTCGAAAGTCCACATTATTATTTGGATAAGTGTATGACAGTATATATTAAATACAAAACAAGTAGACATAGACCTATTGTTCTTATTTTAAGAAAGGTTTCACCAACGCACACAATTCAACACAATCAGAGCATAGCATTCTAGCAGTATAGTTTCATTTTAATTAAACCCAATATATAATAAGTATATATGTATTCTCTATCGTCAGATGAATGTCGTGCTACCTCAATTAAACTGTTCAATTTATTGTTGATACAGCTGTCGTTATAGCGCTGTTTGTATTATATGACATGTTTTTCGATCATGTCACCCATTATTAAAAAGCAGTTCTGAGGATATGTTGGAGATAGACGAATGATAAGAGTTATGCCATGCAATTTATTTAATCTAGAACCGAATAGTTTAGTTACAAAAAGCAACGTATGAAATGGTCATATCACTTGTGTAATGCAATCCATTCTTTGTGAAACATATGGAAGTTAGTATTTGGTAATTCCGTTTTTCTGGTCCAGGAGATCGTGTTGTAAATATAAAAACCAAATTGGACCATAACTATGAAAATTAGTATATATTCAAACTAAGAAGAAGTCAGTTAATAAATTGTACATGCAGTATGGTTGATGAGAGGATTGTGACACAGTAACATAGATACGATAGAAAGTTACTTAACGCTGATTTTATAGTTGTAACATTACATGTGTAAGTAAATGTTCGTTATTATCCTTACTGATACTGTATTTTAAAAATTAACCGGATAGCTGAGTGTTAAAGTTACTGTATAATTAGATACATAACACTTATTCTTTACTTACATATCGTACGAACATTGCGTCTAGAATGCACAGTAGTGTAGATAAAATAATTCGTGACATAGGTGGATTTGGAATATATCAATGGATAACTATGGTACTTGCTTATACTTCAAATTTCACAGCAGTTTGGAGTTATCTTATAATGACATTCGCTGGACAAACACCTCCAGTCATTTGTGTGAATGATACTTCAAACACTGATCTTGTCAACGAAGTACATGAAGGTGTTACTGGCGACGCAGATCTCTGTATAATGGCAGGTAACAGCACTTGTAAAATGTTCAGTTATGGAACAAACGAAATGGACACAATAGTTTCAGAGGTAACGTAAGCTACATGAAAGTATTTAACGAATTTAGTAATGAAAACATATTGTGTTATACTTTGCTACAATCGATATGTCTTTGGCAAGCGAGCGGTATGTTGTGATTTTACATTGGCTTGTTTTGTCGTTCGTTAAGTCTCAACAAGAAATGACTTGGTAAATAGGAAACTGTGACTTCTTGAAGCGATTGCAAATGCATATTTTCATGTTGTTCATTATCTAAAGATTAAATTACCGTACACAAAAATGCTAATAAACTATTTTTTTCCATTAGACGGTTTATCGTGCGATCATTCGTTTGTTCTCTGGATCGCATGTTCCTTTGCTATTTCAATTGTTTTGTCCGATAAACATATTGTACATCATTGTTGTTTTACTAAGATATACGTGTTTTGTCATTTCAGTGGAATCTTGTTTGTACCCGTAAATGGATACCGTCAATAATATATACAGTTCTGTTGATTGGAAGTTGTGTCGGTGGACCGATATTCGGTGCAATAGGAGATGTGTTTGGACGAAAACCTGCTTTATTTATGTCTACCGTTTTATTAATCGGCTTACATATTGCTAGTGCATATTCACCTTCCTGGGCGGTTTATGGAATTCTCCAATTCTTCGTTGGTATGTGTGCAAATGGGTACAGGATTTCACATTTAAATGGAATATTGGAGAACTCTCCGGCAAACTGGCACGCGGTGGTGGTAGGGATACCAAGTCGGGCGATAGCAGCATGCGTATTTGCCATTGTTGCTTGGGCGGTACACGACTGGCGCAGCCTACATTTAATTTCAGCAGGAATTGGTGTTCCCTTACTTCCCTTCTGGTGGTAAGTTTGTTTTCTTGGAAATGTAATAGTTCTGTTTGTATTCAACAGATTGTAGTTAATGTACATTTATAAATATATACATATATATATAAATACAAATATAGATCGATACTTTTAGAATTTAACAAACGAAACAGTCAGTGTAAGCTAGGTATGGCATCATCCATGAAACAAACCTGCCCAGAATAGATTCGTGACGTAGATTACTTAATCAAGACAGGAACACAACACAAGTAATGTATCAAATCCATCCATGCCAAGTGAAATCAGTAGAACGAATATATTAGTTTAAATGGACGACGGTACAACGGTCCCAGTGCGTAAAGGCAAAACATTGAATAATTGTATATACATGTATATATATATAAGTAGAACAAGACATGCTTACGAATATGTCGTAATATAGTGATGACATACACACACTGGTCAGGGAAAGGTTTGGTAATTTCGGCAGTTGATTCCTTATGCTGTACTTATTTATAAGTGGTAGAATACGACGACAGTTTTGAATATTTCAGAACATGGCCACATTGCATACCAAATGGATAGGGTAAATATGTAAAAAATACTATTCGCATGATTTATGTTCGTTTGTCTAACTTTAAATGACTCAGACTGGGGAGATGTATGTGGATTAAATACATATGCGAAAGGTATGAAGCCCGTGTTATGCCGTCCCATATAGTCACGAGGGTATTCGATATTGATGACTCAAGCTTGCATTCATAATGATGAAAATAATTAGGTATTGTATGTTTCAGGTTCTTCCAGGAAAGCATTCGATGGCTAGATGCAAATCAGCAATATGAAAAGACCGAAAAAGTGATGACCTTCATCGCGAAAGCAAATTGCTCGAAACCTTCAAGTGTGGAACATGCGTTCAAAACAAGACCGAAGATGTCGCCAGGTTTCAAATACCGATTTGTAATGTCAGACTTTATTGCGAACAAAGATAATGTGGCAATGGTTGCGTGTTTATTATTTGTGTGGTAAGTACATTTTACAGCTTGCTATGCACTTTCTCCCAGCCCCCCCCCCCCCCCTTAAAAACAACATCCAGATGGTAACTTGCCTTACTATTGAAATTTCCAACTTCATTAATTTCATTCAATATACATAATTTGACAATATGAGAGATATAAATAACTTTGCATCTGAACGGTCTGGTATAGTCATATCTGCCGTAAAATGCTCTTACAAGAGCTGTTACATTGTATAACACAATAAAGCTAACTATATTACTTACCGATCATAATAAGTTGCAAACCAGTTCTGATAATGACACTACAAAATAAAAGACACATTACTGAGATCGACCAGGTAATGATAATCAAACATTTACCTTAGAGAGTTATTAAAATGAGTTGTTGCTGAAATATTACAAATGTTGATCTAATGCTTGTTGTTTCTCTCTCTCTTTCCATAGGTTTTCTGTAAGTTTTGGATTTCATGGGATATCTCTAGGGGTAAACAGTTTGTCAGATAATTACTATCTAAATATGTTCCTCTTAAATGTTGTCGACGTCCCGGCAGCTTTTATAGCTACCGTGCTTTTGTACAGGTAACTTTTTGTTTTGTTTTATGCATTTAAGAGACAGTCCTTAAAACTATATTATATAAAACTGATTCCATATAATAAAAGTATTAGTATCGATGATTTCAAGAAATATTTTACAATCTTTACTAGATCAATGTGTACATGAAAATGGTACAATATCAAGCTTCCAGTATGCCATTTTTTTAAATTTGTCTACTTCTATTCTTAAATTTGGAAATACTTTTTTCTGTTTCATTGTTAGACAAGTACTTCAAGGTATTTCCTATGGTGGACAATATGAGAAATATGCCACCATAATTTCCTTCGCATCGATGCAGCTTTTTTTATAGACAAGCTACTTTTTAAAAAAATGACTGAAACAGAACATAAGTCAAATATTTAAAACTTGATGTTTCTCGTATAAACTGTTCAATATGTGCTCGGCATCTGTGTAATCATGACGTTGTCTGTCAGTTGTGACCTCACTCAGTAGTACTACTAACACATGTTTACGTATTGATTCCGTCTCTGTATACCATATCATTTGAATCTGGACGCTGCCGATCAAAATTAAGTTTAGTATCAAAACAATTATCGTGCAATCAATATGCAATAGCATAGACCATACATACTACGTGTTAACAGATGGCAAATTGTTGCTTTATAGATTCGGAAGAAATTGTCTGAATGTAGCATTCCTGGTTGCCTGTGGATTATCATGTATCGTTGTTGGATTCCTGCAGTCATGTCGTGAGTTTCTATGTACTTTTGTGTAATAAATGTGACACATTCAGCAAAGACCTAAATAGGTCTTTGCATTCAGGAATGATATAAGTATGGGTTTAATTTGTGCCGACAGATATAGATTCGTGACCAAATTATTAACTATGTTAGAATTGTATTCCTGTAACCACCTCACCATCGGAACGCTGCGATGTTTCTACTTTTATAATATAAAATCACGCAATAACAGAATTATTTCACATAACATAAAGTCAAACAGAAGTATATGAATTTCCATGTATTCGTGTATAAACTTACTTCAATTTTAATTAGTTCTATTCGAGAATTCCTACTTGCACAACACACTCAGATGTCGGCTACATGTTCTTGGAAAAGTAATATGTATGTTTAATTACGAAATGTTCAGATTTTACATGCGTCGTCCAAAGAACGTAGGCAGTTGCAATATTACAGCATTATGTCGTTTCAGCGGTGCACGTGCCAGTGAACCAAGACATAGTGACTGCTTTGGACTTGTTGCAAAGACACTAGTGGGTCTCAGTGTAGTTATGACAACAATATACTCATTGGAGCTTGTACCCACAAGTGCACGGTAAAGCCAATAAATACATTAGTTCCTATTCGGCACTGCTATCTTCATCCACCATACATGTTTCTCTTGTGTCCTTTTTGTTTTGCTTTGTAATTGTTTACATGCATACATGTATATGTTCATGTCTCCTTGTGCTTCTGGATTGGTACCTCACTTCATACATAAAGCGCAATTTTTCGACGAAGCCGTACTAATACGGCTTCGGTATTATGCATATCATTGTTGAGTAAAAACCAATCAAATCTTACGTTAACCACTAAACCAACTTCTGTTCAAGCGAACGTTTGTAAACTTCACGCGGATTGGTTAACCTTTCGATAAGGGGTACGTATCCTTTGAAATCCACTGAATTTCGATGAATGTGCCGAAATCCATTTTGGATCTGGAGTGACCAGCAGTCGTAACAATTTACATCCCGGCATTTTTTATGTTGCACAATAAATCATAATCTTCAAATTGCGTAGACCATATTTTTTCCAAATATATCTCGGTACATGTTAAATATGCAATGTATAAACATGGTCAGATATGTATGTGTATTTTAACCTATATCACGATTAATTTACCGATAAGTTAAGGATTCTGTTATCGTAGTTGCATTAAGAAAATGATTTTCTCTTTCAGATCGACCGTCTATGGGACACTTTTGCTAGCATCAGATATTGGTGGTTGCATATGTCCTCTTGTAATACAACTTGTAAGTTGTCAGTAGTTCAAATAATACATACAAATGTTTCATTACCATATAATGGTATAGTATACGATCTATCAGGAGGTGGTGTGTATATATTGAAAAAAAACACAGAATTAAATATAACACGTAATATGTTATTTAAAAGTATTATCGTTGTTTTGGGCTCCCTGAAAAGTTCCCGAGTGTATTTCTTTCTTTGCTTTATTTTCATGACGCCTGTTCTTAAACCGACATGTTTGTGACTTGCTAAATTTTCATTAATCTGTCACTCTGCAGAGGCCTATGATGTACCATATTTTCGTGTCCTACTAGTTATTTTTATTTTTAACTAGACAACAAAATAGACTGTAATACTTTAAATATGTCATGATAATTAACGCTGATCGTGATAAACTTATTTACATGTATATAAATCTCAAGATGAGCTATTGAAACCAATATATATTAAGTATAAAGTGTTATTATTCAACTGGTTGTTTCCTTCCTATACAGGACTTGAAGTTCCGAGGTATTCTTTACTTTCTCACTGGCTCCCTAATGGCGAGTTCGTCTGGAATGATGTTACTTCTCCGAGAGACAAAACACACAGAATTAGAAGACGTGGAAATAATTCTCAAACCAGACACAGACACTGTTCTACAGACTACTGAAGATAAACAACATGGATATATTGCAATTGAAGAGTGAGACATGTGCTAGTAGCGCCCAGCCCCCGATCTCCCAAAACATCTCAAATAGAAATCTCAGCTCAATAGTGAGATTTTGCGCAAATAAGAGCTTGAGACAAATCTCATATTGGATTTCTTGAAAAACTTTCTGAGAAAAAGCTCATCCCGTTTTTCGTTTTGTTGTATTACCGATTTTGAGTCCCGTCTCAGATGAGAACTTGAGACGAGATTTAGCTCAGATTGAGATGCTTCGGGAGATTGGGGCAAGGAATCAAATGTGTAGGTTCAATGGGGGACATGGTGGCATCCAAACTGTTACACACTTTCAGCATAATTATAATACAATAGTATTGTATAACTCAAATAAAGTTTTGTCTTTTGTTAGTACCAAGTTGTTTCATTTGTTGAAAATAAGCATAGGGTCGTAAATAGTTGGGTAAATGGCGTTCAATCAATATTATGATATGAGAATTAATATGCACTCATAATTATAAGTGTTAACAAATTTATTGTTGCATGAATATAAAACTTCATGTAGATGGTTGTTTTGTGATTTGTTGTCAAGAATAATACAATTTTCTCATATATGATGTGTTTTTTGGTGTAACCGATGATTAATCATAAACATGCATTAAGTGCCAAATACGGTCAAGTCATCTTCGGGTACAAATGTGCACCACTAGTTGCAGATTGGTTTTTGTATTACTATGGGAGGGATTCATGTTGAGAGTCTTTCAACGATATCTTTCAAAATACAACCCCCTAGTTTCCAAGTATCATCACCCAGACTGAACGTCATGTTAAACACATGCTATGGACATTAACATTGAGTAAGTCTGACATGAGATAATCATTTTTCATGCACAATATCTTAAACAAACTTTCTTTAAAACTTTATTTATGAATAAGTTTACCCTATTGTTTTGTGATAAAACAGTATATTATGGGACACCTTGTATACATAAAAATAGAGTTATTGACAATATTTTTGACCCTATATTAACAAGTTTTGAACTAGAACACGTTGAGATTTGACAGAAACATACATTGTGACCAAGTTTCATCCAGAATGTGGCCTGGAATTTAAGTGTAAATACAGTGACATGGCATTTTTGAATAACTCAAAGGCACATAACTCCAGACCTGCTAGTCCGATCTTGCCCAAAATCTCGACCAAGATCTTACAGGTAACACATTATAAATACATAATTAGAATTGGTGGGAAAATGAATGAGCTTGAGTGTGAACATGGTTGTATATGGTGTGCCATAAATCTTGAATTAATGGACCGATCTGGCCCAAATCTGAACTTGGCCGAGAATTGATGGTCATATACTTAGTAGACTAGTTTGCTTAAGATTGCTTAAGAAATGTAGATGCTAGAGTGTAAACAATCAAACTGTGGACAACATACAGCCAAAGTTCCTAAACACGTCCAGATATGCAGATGAACATCGAAACTGAATCTTTGAGAGCTCATCCGAAGCTAACAAACCAGGCCATACATCATTGGAAGAGTGATTTATGATATCTAAGTGGTTATAGAGACTGTGGAAGATATAATACCATCAAATCAGGAGCCCAGCATTTAACCCCTCAACCACCATGTCTGTAAAATCAACAATTTATGAACCACCTATGTACATTGACAGTTTGCTGACAGAGTTTTTTCTTATGTTTATAATGACTATAAAGTTAACGATGTGTAAAAAATCATTCAAAATCGGGTATAATTATATTACACTTTAACACATATAAATGACTTTTGCAAGGGCACTTGCGAATACTTTTCGTTTCATGTTTGATCATCACCTAATCAAGAGATAATATTTTAAAATAGTAAGGATAACAATTTGAATTTATTAATTACCAACACATTATGTTCAAAATGGGAACATACCTATTTCACACTAACTACAGGACGGTTACTTAACAAGTAATCGGATCAATTCTTATATTGATTAACATTCATGTATTATTACAGTGAACAGTCAACCACTTCAATGATAAACAAAGCAATGGAAAACATTGGAAACAACTTAATATATAATTAACAATGCGTATTACCTCATTATCACAAACATAACAAAATATAGAACATAAAACCAAATACATGTGCAGAGCTTATATTTACCACTGTGTCTAACAGTTACATGTCTAAGAAAAATATAAATGTTTATATAACCAAATACATGTACAGAGCTTATATTTACCACTGTGTCTAACAGTTACATGTCTAAGAAAAATGTAAATATAAATGTAAATATAAATGTTTATATAACCAAATACATGTACAGAGCTTATATTTACCACTGTGTCTAACAGTTACATGTCTAAGAAAAATATAAATATTTATATAACCAAATACATGTACAGAGCTTATATTTACCACTGTGTCTAATAGTTACATGTCTAAGAAAAATATAAATACAAATGTTTATATAACCAAATACATGTGCAGAGCTTATATTTACCACTGTGTCTAACAGTTACATGTCTAAGAAAAATAAAAAGGTTTATATAACTAAATACATGTGCAGAGCTTATATTTACCACTGTGTCTAATAGTTACATGTCTAAGAAAAATACAAATATTTATACAAAGAGAATAATAGGTTAGTGACGTGGAATGAGAAAGTTTATCAGGCAAGGCGTAGGAATTTATCGGGTGAGCCGAATCTCAGACTCAGTCCAAGAACAAAACTAGTAAGCCGAAAAACCAATCGTTTTTGGTTTTCGGCTTACAAAATGTGTTCTTACGCAGAGCCGGGTCCACCTTTCAAAATGGCAGCATTCGCGTAAAAGGAAAGCTGAGAGTGAAAAAATAGTGATCTCTGCATCTGTATGTCGATTTGTAAGTTGTTTGATATTGAAATATACTTTTTTAAATGTTTCTTATTGAAATCTAAAGTTGTTCCTCAGGTCAATAGCGATTTATAGTAGTTTTGTTCTGAAAAAAACGACTCAGTCTAACGGTAGGAAGTTGTCCGACCTAGCCATTCTTGATGTTGGACGATAAAAAAAACAGTCTATTCTGTTTGTGAATAGTTTTTGAGTATATACACTGTCGACATAAATCCCTTGTGTGTATTTTAAGACATCAGTGATAAAAAAATTTCAATGTGGTTTTTAAATGTCATGGCTACTCACTGGCCACCTGTGGTCCAGCTAGTCACGTAGTCATGTGACGTTAGATAAAAGTCATGTGACCAAGTGACCTGATAAAGCAAAATATATCGGGTCGAAATTACAGCAAGTGACAGGATAAAACCAAATACATGTACAGAGCTTATATTTACCACTGTGTCTAACAGTTACATGTCTAAGAACCGTATAAACACAAACAGACACTGTTTTAACGTTACATCACAGTATGTCCCCTGCCATGCTATCATACTAGTAATAAACCTTTAAAAGAAAAGAAGGTCATCAAACATAAAATGGAACAGTTACATTCATTCATGGGTTATGATGAATGAATGTAGATAATACATTACATACAAAAATTGCCTTCACATTAAATTATATTTATCTTGTATTTGAAGTGAAACATAATGGAAAAATGTAACCAAAACGTAATATATCAAACAATGTTTTGTAAAGTTAATCATAATATTATTTTTCTTATATTATATACTTGTATCTGCTTTTTACCTTTTTCAATCGACGAAACATTTTTCACCAGTAGTGTTACATTGGAGCTTTACACCATTTTCAACAGGATTTCAGCTACGTACGGAAGATCACTATGGACCTGACCTGCATTACTGGGTTATCCCTATGAAGGCAAGTGGAGACTTCCCACATGAGTCAGACGTGGAGTGCAAATGACTATGGATGCATTTTATTAAGTCAAATTGTCACAGATATGCTTAAAAGTAAAATCAATTAACTATATAGGCGTATGTAGTAATGTTTTGAACATCAACGTGAACAGTTACTTTGTTTGAAGTCTTCCCAATTTGAAGGACAAAACATGTTCTGGACAATAAATGGAGCAGTTTTTAACTTCAAAATAATCTACCATAATAGTGCCATCAAAGTAATTATTTTATTTATTTCACATGATATTAAACCATCATGAAGGCTGATCACACTAACACTTCAATGTCACTTATGAAAAGATAAGATTAAAGTGTTAATGCAAAAAAACTTTTTAACGAATCAACTAAAAATAACGTAGTCATATTTTCTAAATATTATCTGCAGTCAATTTACATGATGGGATTGCCTTTTGGAAAACTGGATTTTATTTCGCATTTAACATCTAACAACAAAGCTAAAAGTTAAATGTGATAGTATCACATACTTGCGTTGTCAATATTTGACCAAAATAAAATAAATTTAAATCCATGATCACACTAAAAACTGAAGAAATACAAGAATGAAAACTTATTTGGAAATAAAATGTTACGAGACGAGCATATATATTGTTACATAACGTTAGATCAAAGGCATACATGAATTTATTTCACAATCACACCCTGTTTTTGGTGAACTTTCATATGCTTAGCTAGATTACAACTTAGAGCGCACTTGAACCCACAATATTTACAATCAAATGGTTTATCCCCAGTATGAACTCTCATATGTTCCTCCAAGTCATAGTGTCTGTAAAAACCTTTACCACAAACAGTACAGAAAATTGTGAATTCTTTCTTGTGACGTCGGACATGTTCCTTCAATGTCGCTTTTCTTAAGAATCCCCTACCACAAACTTCACATGACAGATTTAAATCAGAAATACTTTGGTGAGTCACAAGGTGGTTTTTTAGCTGACTCTTTGTCTTAAAACTCTTATCACACAGACTACATTGCTCAGGTCGATTTTCAGAGTGAACATATTTAACATGAGCATTTAATACTTTTTTCTCTTTAAACTTAGAGCCGCATAAGTCACATAAATGTTCCTGCTGAATAACATCAGAGTGAGTATTTTGCATATGAACTTTCAGTTCAACGGTGGTGTAGAACTGGGCATCACAAATATGACAACAAAATAAGTTTTGAGCATGTTTAGCCAAATGTCTTTCAAGCATTTCTGATGTAGGAAAACACTTGGGGCATTTATCACACTGATACACCTCCTTATGTTCCTCCTCAGCATCACAGTATATACAATCTGGCAAACAGTTTCCACTCTTCAACTGCTTGTGTAGAACAAGTTTATTCTTCCGTATGAATATAAACTGACAATCAGGACAGTAATAACCCTTTTCAGAAGCACTGTACATATCGTTATTCACGTCTACAGGCACAGCCCTACATTTTCTATGATACTTATGCATTCGTAGATTTCTATTTACAGTCCAGCGAAGCTTAGAGGTGGGTGAAAAACTTAGTTTTGTGTCACTTTTTACTTTTCTTCTGTAAGATTTCTTCTGCCCAATATTGCCTTCTGACCTATTATTACACAATGAGAAAGATATGTCATCCTCTACTTCCATAGTATCATCAGTTGCTTGTTTCTGAATATCATTTCTATCAGCTTCCATTGATTCAGAGTTTTCCCAATCAATGTCTTTTTTAATTCTTTCAGTAGAAAATAGTTTAGAGGTGTTTTGTGTAAGGTTAGTATCTTTACATTCCTTATGAAGTTCACCAACAGATCCACTACTGTCCAGGTTTCGTACTCGACTATGTGTCGAAAACATTCTATCAGTGGCAATTTCTATGTCACAATAATTATCGGAATCTTCTACAGTTCTATCTATATACATGCATTTCTTCATTGCAGAATGTGTATATAATTTCTCGACAACAGAACACTTGAGTATTTTGTTTAACTCGGTCTTCATCAAATTTTCATCAAAATTCAAATTAAAAGCTGCCATCAGCAAATGGAGAATTTTTTCAACTGTGGATGCTAAAGCTAATTCATGATTTGAATTGAAATGTTTCTGGTTATTTAGGGACACAGACATTGGCAAACAGTTTTTGCCAGATAATTCTGTATGCAACGATGTTGTTGGTAAATGATAATATGTACTGCTGGGTGATGAAGGTTCCGAGCTTGACGTGTTTTTCTGAGAACTAGACAGATCAGTTAGCGATAAATTCACATTTTGTGAACAGTTATCAACACTTGGGTTACTTATATTTTCATTGGACTCTGTGTTACTTCCATGATTCTGTTTCTGGGAATCCGTACTTGTGTGCTGAGAGTCAGACTGAATCTCTACACAACTTGGCTGAGTTGATGCAGACCTTCGATCCCTCATCAATGTTAAATGATAGGAGTTTGAACCGTGATTTGAACCAGAGGTAGAATAACCCTCCAACTGTGTACCTGGGCTGTATGGCTGTATATACTTCTCATCGTTATGTTCACTGTATACACTTTTCTTCTCTTCATTGTTTTTGTCATCTCTGCTGGTAACACGCATTCCTGCAAGAACAAAATAAAGATAAGTTATGAAGTATAAATAGTAGCATGCAAGTGTCGCTTTATATATTTTATGTAAGGATTGCGGATGCTGTGCTTAGCTATGACTGAGCTGAAAATATTTGAGTTTTGACTGTAAAAGTTGACTTCAATTTCAACAGAAATAGAGTACTAACATAGATACACATAGCATTAACTGTTCTTTAGCTTTATGAAATATACAGCCAACTGGACTAAATATGAGGAATCAGATTCAGATAAAAGTGAGAGACTTAATTCAAAAACAGATTTATATTAATAAGAGGACTAGATCAGTCAAACATGAGAATGAGTTTCCAATTAGCTGCAGTGTGACGAGTGGATCAGGGGCCTCCACCTTGGAAAACATTTCAATAAGGACTAAAAATTCAGTCTGACCAATGGATTCTGAAAGCACAATGTAGAGACACATTCAGTTTCTATGTATAGGCTGATGGATAGGTTATTTGGGTTATAAGAATTCGCATTTTTTAACAGATAAACAGTGTTGTGGTGACAAAACTTTTAAGGAATCCTGAGAATATGAATTAGTGATATGGTATGAACAGGTGACTCACCTTTAGTTTTGTAATGGGGGCATAAAGTCACATAAACAGCCGGGATCAGGTAGGGACCTTTTCAAATATTAGGGTTGAGGAAGACCATAAATGCCCCTTCTAGTGTTATTTGTGCATAGTATGTTACCTAGGTAGAACCACTGACATTCCAAGCCAGCTGGATGGTTTCCCGACATACAAACTTAATGGGATTCAAACCCACAGCAGGGAGGGCAAGTATTTAATTTGAAGTCAGTAACCATAACTACTTGGCCAGGGAGGCCCTTAACAAACAAAGCTTTAACAGCAGACTCATTAATTTATTATTTAAATAGCAGTCATTGTTGGGACAGATTATTATGTTAATATGTATCATGAACGTGTGTTTCATAACTTCCCCCAAAATAAGTGCATTTACTGAATATATGTGGAAACAAGAACGCATACCATCTCATTCTCCTGTTATAAAAATTTTGACAATAGATTTTAAATGAAGCAGTATAAAAATGACTCATCTCCTATGACTTCACCTTTAGTGACCTAGGTTTGAACCTGACTTGATCCATTTGCATAAAATCAGTCTAAGTACCTCTTCTAAAAAAAATCCAACAACTGTTATCGTAATTTATGCCATGTATTTAATAAGAATAAAATTGCTCTCCGACCAAGTCTGGTGAAAATTGGATGAAGAATTCTAAAGTTATTGATCGGACAAGACCAATTTTAGGTACGGTAATTTCTCTAATTAAAGGGCAATAACTTTGGAGTGACAAGTGCGATATAGCTGGTTAGCAAACTTGTCCAAGATATTATGCCGATACACATTCTGACCAAGTCTGGTGAAGATTTGACAAAGAGTCACCCGCCGCAGGTGAAACTATAATATATAATAATAAAAATGGACAGGTGAAATTTTAACGGTAAGCAAACATACTAGGTTATTTTTTATGTCCATTTACTTAAACAAATTTTAGATATTCACCAAGCTTATGGAATGTCCATCCCCTGTGTTCAAACAAACTTTGTATAGCCAGTTCCTGGTCAAATGTAACTTTAATACTCAGTGTATAATGATCCATCACAGACTTGACAAGATTTATCAGTCACCTGAAATGAATTATGAAACAATTTGGGACTTGATTAGCTAGGTAGCCTAATAGCCACTGCTAATTACACTTCCCATCTGGATAATTGAATGTACCATAATTGTATCAAAAGAATAAAAGTTTTGTAATATCTGATAAATTTTTAATTTATTGATCATTACATTTATTAATTGGAGCTTTACTGATTTATTTAATCTGGTTTACAACCTTTATTCTTAACAATAATTAGTTTATATTTTCTGAACCCAGTCCTTAACTTAACTAGCCATTATTCCATGACCAAACCTGCCCTGTGATTTCACTGAATCAGGGACGAAAGCGACAGGCATCGAGTACGAAACATGTTTATCAACAGAAAGCTTAATTTGCCTACTGGTGTGTTTTATGCAGCAAGAAAAATACACGGATAATTTTTCACCTCACATTTAGTAAACAATTGTCTCTTATCCAAACATAAATGGTAACAATCCGTGCATTTTGTTGTTGAAACTAGATTTGAGAAGACATCCGTAGAGAACGTGTACTCGCCGGACACCGATACATAAATGTGCGGCGCCCGTGCATTTGGACGCGGTGTGTATTTGCCAGATTTGGATTCATCCGTCTAATTGAGTTATGGGGAATTCACTACCGTTCTTACGACCATGTATCATCTTTAGCTCACTTTTAATGTTTGATACATAATTGTTATAAACTTAAAAATAAGCAAATATTGATTAGGCCTACTTGAGTTTATATTCATATAATTTGGACAATTATGACATCATCCTTCGTATCTCTTGTACCTTGGGATATAGAACATAGAAGTACTGAAAAAGTTGCGTATTGGGTCATATCCAAGACAGCGAGCATACATTGGGCTGCACAATGCTGTTCGTCTGATCATTGACATTTTGACAATAGCCAAATGTTTGCAGAATTTAAATCACCCAAAACTAGAATTTTCTATCATGTGTACTCGCTGAGTTATGTATGAATGCGTGATCGTATGTTCGGTCGAAATTTACTGTCATACTCCTATAATGTCCTAGCTATGCCAACATTCCATAGTTCGGATCGATTTGTTTCAGACATATGTTATTACATGTATACAGGCGCGTCGCGCGGTCCTGAACATTGGGACAGCGATGTGGAGGATATGGGAGGGATGTCCCCGTCCATTGGTGAACATTTTTATTAAATAGTGACGAAAATGGAGCTTCTTCTAGGCCTCTGGGCCTTTGAGAGCTTTATTCTGTTGGATGAAATTCTTGAATTATGACATCGTGAGTTTTGTTAAATTAGGGGAAAATAATGTAAAGAAATTACAAACTAGTATTTAAACAACTACTTGTATATACGCCGTATTTTTTCATTACAAGGACTATCATTTTTTGTACACTAAAACACAATGTCCTGACCATCATGAATTTCAATTTTCATCACATTCGAGATTTTTATAGAAATATGACAGTACTTTTCCGCGTACTTTTTGAACACCCCTCGTACATACAGTAACAATGAACTTTAATACAGGTGATACGAGCAAAGTTATTTTTACCAAACACACGTTCAGGAAATTTAAAGTCATGATGTGGATCTGCTTTATTCATCATCTTAGCATTAGCAAAATATACTTTCTTGGCAAACCTGTATGGTGGATAATAATGTTGTATTATTATTCATTTTTATAACAAGCCAGCTCTATGTCTGTATTATATATGTTGTCCATACAAAATGCATTGAACTTGGATAATCATATAGGCTGATGAATTGTTTATAAGACTATGATTATCCAATTTCAGACTTCATTGTAGGGGACATTATGATACCAACGTATTTGAAGTGGATTTTGAAAAGACAAGTCTATAAAGTTTCAATTAAACTGCTTCGTTTCTGACATGCATGCAGTACATTTATCAGGACGAAACGAGCTCATGAGCCATTCTTTCCCCATTTGCCAGCTGTCTCACGAGTATTTTAACGACTACTTACATTGACACTCAAATCACTAAACTGATTATTATTGGCCCGATAGCGGAACTTGAGTGAGGAATATACATGAAAATGTAAATTTGAAAGCTGAACATTCTGTTGCATTTCTTTGTGATTTTTGTGTGATTATGAGATATAGGAGTATTTGGGAATTATTAGGTCAGACTCTTCATTAGTTCCATAATTCACTGAAAATGAGTCACTTTCAGACTTGTAAAAGTAAATTTTGTGATTTGAGTACTGAGTGAAAGTATCTGTTATAATCCCGGCTCCCAAGTGTCTCTCACATTGTTCTGAGTTGACCTGCTTACTGGCACCAGCAAACAATATGAGGATGATGTATATGTTTATGATAATCATTAATGTACAGCGAAATAATGAATGAGTACTAGAATTGTTCCTTGAAAAACATCAAATGTTACATGGCATGATCTGACTGTTCATCTTTTAAAACAAACAGCTGGATTACACAGACGTAGAAAGTATGTGATCCATTTGCGGGCATTGTTTTATATAATTAAAGAAACTGATGAGAAATTTTGCTGCGAATATCCATAATAGTTATATGTGTATGTGTATTTGTTTTAATGAAATATACGTTAATATATAGTTTCACGTGGAAGTGCCTTTAAAAGAAAGTTTTTATTCATGCAATAATTTAATTATTTTCTGTATCAAAACTGAAACATGTCATGGCATGTCGAATTTACTTACATATTACGCAATTATAACAGATTTTCATCGAAATGGTTCCATCATTCCTCATCATTTTGTATGAAGCAGACAGACATAGGCGCGTGTACATCTGTATCTCCGTAATAAGTGAAGTCTCGGCATCAAGCAAACAGTCTCTCGATCGTGCTTCCACTCCCCGCCCACACCTCATATCAACATTCAACGTAAGATGGATTCCTCCACTGAAGAGACTCATAGATCTATGTCACTTATGGAAACGAAATAAATTGTCTTCAGTTTTGAAACATTAGAAAAGACATTGCCCTGAAATGTGTCCCCTGACATTAATCTGAATCCCGGTCCTACATATCGGAGTCAATCGATCGTCTTCATGTTTTAGCACGGACCTAGATTACCTAAGATTTGAAAATCGACTTTATCATCAATCTTGATTATGTAAATACTGCCTTTCTGTGTCTCCATTATGTGCAGTATGTGTATTCAGTATTATGCAACCTGATCAGATATACTTTAATCGTAATTACTTTTCGTTTAGAAGTTTATTTATCGGTTCTAAAAAAAGGAGTGTGTTAAATAAAACATGAGAATATTCCTACAAGACAACACTTGATACTTTTATATACATGCATTGTTCACATCTGTGCAGTAAAAAGACGACAGTATGACTATATCCCCCATCGTATTTTCCATCAAATATCAGACTCACACCTATAGATGTGATTATTTGAAAGCTTACACAGCGTTTTACTGGTCTATGGTAGTACTGACACGTGCTATGATTCCCTCGTGGATAAAACGGTCGTTTCCCCGCTTAACAATCCTATACCAATTGTGTGCGCAGACAGATTCATTCTAGCATTCTACATTATCGAATTTAATCCTGCTAATAACATAGCTAGGTTTTGTTGCGTATGAGTTGCAAATTGAACTTATATTATATACGCGTATCGACTGCTTTGCACTCTCTACTGTTTGTAAGTTGTTCTGTTTTGGGACTAAATTAATAGCACCATGACGTAAATTACACTCCATCGATGTAATTTTACTGGAGGTAGCCATATTTCAAATCGAAATCGTTTACTTTAGACGTATTTATTTTACATCGATTGATGAAACAAGTTATTAAACTGAGTTATATTGAAACCTCCAATGACTGCAACCTGGGTTACTATTGAGTTCTCGCGTCTAATTCACGATTTTGAAGTTCGCGGTTCAATCACGAACAAGGCGCGATTACAACCCACGGTATTCGGATTAGGAGTCAGCCCTCAAACCATCGACCATTGCGACTTAATTCGGATTCCATTCATTTAAGAACTGAATTACATTTACATATACATGAGACATCGATCAAGTTCAATAACCAATGTAATGCGTGTACGTGTAGTCAAATCTAAGTTATTGCCCTTCGATCGGTATAAAAAGGTTTAATTGATCCTTAAAGTCACTCTGTTTATTTGAAGTTACAGTTTCAACAGGATTCATTAATCGTAAAACCCATGCAAATATCAAAAGACAACCTAACGCAGGTTGATAACAAGCATTATTTATGCCTACATCATTGCCCTTTGGTTGTTCACCATTTTAGTATCAGTTTTGAAGTTAGCCTTGGAAGCAGTTGGAACAGTAGGCCTACACCGTATTACTGTTACACACCTTTGCTAGCGGTATTACTGTTGTAATGCTGCAGAGTGACTGTATATTATTTTTTTATTTACATAGTGATCGGTAATACTACTCCTTGTATTTTCGATACCATGGGGTAAACACCTAAAATATACCCATCAAGATGCAACACAGTCATATAACAAAAAATAGAAATAGAAATTATCGTTCAGTTGGTACCAATATGTCCATGTTTAGCCCCCATGTTATCGAGAAATGTCCAAATTATCCCGTGCACACTTTCGTTTTTGACTCACCATATAACGCTAGGTAGTACAATTCACAAAATTTCAAATACAGAAACTGGCAAGATGGAAGTCAAGTACATGATTATTAATGATGGAAAATCGGATAAATTTCATAATCGATTATCGGAATTGAAAACGCATAATCGCTAATCGAATCGGAAATAATCGTAATCGAATCGGAAATAATCGAAATCTTTAGCCGCTAAATATGTCGATTATTTCCGATTCGCTTAGCGATTATGAGTACCAAAATGTTTTTAGTACATGTATAAGTATAATGCTGACAGTTTAATTAATTTATAAAAAAATATTCATCTCTTTTTTAATTACATTTAACATCAATGGGGTTTTACATTACTCTTATATCATAAGAACATTTTATCATTCAATAAATATTTGAATACTTTTGACTAGATGTTTTGTACATGTGTATTGATTTGATTTAAGACTTGAAAGTACATCCCGCGATTTATAAATTAAAAAGTTGAATATTTATAATATCATCTTATTGAAATAACACTTCAGTCACAATTTCCGATTATAATCGATTATTGTAGTTCATAATCGATTATCGCCGACGTCGGTTGCCTAGCGACGGTTTTTAGATTATTTTCGATAATCGCGCCATCACTAATAGTAACATTAAGTTAATTAACACGTTCTTAAAAATAGTAGGATATAACAGAACGGTAACATTTCTCTCATTATCAAACAAAATGGTTCATATTACTTACGATAACATTACTGACAGGATATTAATTGTGAGTAGTTACACCACTTGTGTTAGCAGTAAGTGCTGTACTACTGCTGATGTTACTGCTTATACTGCCTCATTCATACTGATGTATTACCGATAATTGTGAGTAGTTACACCACTTGTGTTAGCAGTAAGTGCTGTACTACTGCTGCTGTTACTGCTTATACTGCCTCATTCATACTGATGTACTACCGATAATTGTGAGTAGTTACACCACTTGTGTTAGCAGTAAGTGCTGTACTACTGCTGCTGTTACTGCTTATACTGCCCCATCATACCGATGTATTACCGATAATTGTGAGTAGTTACACCACTTGTGTTAGCAGTAAGTGCTGTACTACTGCTGCTGTTACTGCTTATACGGCCTCATTCATACTGATGTATTACCGATAATTGTGAGTAGTTACACCTCTTGTGTTAGCAGTAAGTGCTGTAATACTGCTGCTGTTACTGCTTATACTGCCCCATCATACCGATGTATTACCGATAATTGTGAGTAGTTACACCTCTTGTGTTAGCAGTAAGTGCTGTACTACTGCTGCTGTTACTGCTTATACTGCTTCATTCATACTGATGTATTACCGATAATGGTGAGTAGTTACAACACTTGTGTTAGCAGTAAGTGCTGTAATACTGCTGCTGTTACTGCTTATACTGCCTCATTCATACTGATGTACTACCGATAATTGTGAGTAGTTACACCACTTGTGTTAGCAGTAAGTGCTGTAATACTGCTGCTGTTACTGCTTATACTGCCCCATCATACCGATGTATTACCGATAATTGTGAGTAGTTACACCACTTGTGTTAGCAGTAAGTGCTGTACTACTGCTGCTGTTACTGCTTATACTGCCCCATCATACTGATGTATTACCGATAATTGTGAGTAGTTACACCACTTGTGTTAGCAGTACGTGCTGTAATACTGCTGCTGTTACTGCTTATACTGCTTCATTCATACTGATGTATTACCGATAATTGTGAGTAGTTACACCACTTGTGTTAGCAGTAAGTGCTGTACTACTGCTGCTGTTACTGCTTATACTGCTTCATTCATACTGATGTATTACCGATAATTGTGAGAAGTTACACCACTTGTGTTAGCAGTACGTGCTGTACTACTGCTGATGTTACTGCTTATACTGCCTCATTCATACTGATGTATTACCGATAATTGTGAGTAGTTACACCACTTGTGTTAGCAGTAAGTGCTGTACTACTGCTGCTGTTACTGCTTATACTGCTTCATTCATACTGATGTACTACCGATAATTGTGAGTAGTTACACCACTTGTGTTAGCAGTAAGTGCTGTACTACTGCTGCTGTTACTGCTTATACTGCCTCATTCATACTGATGTATTACCGATAATTGTGAGTAGTTACACCACTTGTGTTAGCAGTACGTGCTGTACTACTGCTGCTGTTACTGCTTATACTGCTTCATTCATACTGATATATTACCGATAATTGTGAGTAGTTACACCACTTGTGTCAGCAGTAAGTGCTGTACTACTGCTGCTGTTACTGCTTATACTGCCCCATCATACTGATGTATTACCGATAATTGTGAGTAGTTACACCACTTGTGTTAGCAGTACGTGCTGTACTACTGCTGCTGTTACTGCTTATACTGCTTCATTCATACTGATGTATTACCGATAATTGTGAGTAGTTACACCACTTGTGTTAGCAGTAAGTGCTGTACTACTGCTGCTGTTACTGCTTATACTGCTTCATTCATACTGATATATTACCGATAATCTGTGAATGTCATAGTATAGTTTTGGAATATTCACACTGAGCTCATTTTGTTTGCATTTGGTATATACATGTATAGACACACAGACTTGCGCAATACAACATCAATTTGGTTTCTATTCATCTTATAATAGAAGTGTCGTCCTGATATCCAAGATGCAGTATCTTCTGATGAGCAAATCAAAAGCAGCATGACTCTTTAATGTGTGCAACTTGTCAGTCTGTGCCCCGTACTCGATAAACCGGGGTCAACCTATATAATACAACGAAACCGAATGTCCACTTCATCGATTTCTTCTTCTGATACGGGTGTATATCGTTGATCATCATAATTATAACAGTGTACCTCTAGACATTTATTTCAAATACCATTGTTCCGGACTAATGGAAATGTAAACTTTGATTTGTCCGATATAGGAAACTAGTTGTCCGAGAAATCGGTCGATTTTGTATCGAATAAACATACACAATGATAGCTCCATAATCTAAAATTAATAATCACATGTATGTGTTTGTGGGATTCTAAGGTTTGACTTACAACCGAATAATTTGTGATTTTAATTAGCTTGAAAACCAGATTTGTCCGGGACTAACTTCAACTCAACAGTTGGTGGCCACATTCAGCATTAGACTAGTCAGTGACGTCGGGCTAGTGGAATTCTAGAGTCCTGACAATATGAAAAAAACAACACTGTCTGTATTATAAAATATTTATCAGGACATGCAGGTTCACAAAGACAAATAACATAATATTTATATGTACAGCCAGAGTAGATATTGATTCTACCGGTATGATAAGTAATGTGGGTCTCGTATGTATTCATCATCTTCAACAATGTGTGATGTATCATCTTTGTATCAAATATACACTCGTAATTTACAACCATTTGATAATTTCATGCCACACATTCATACTTTAAACAGTATATAAATATGCAATTACGATGGTAAACATCCACTAACTTACATTGGTCAAGGTATTTGGGTGTTTCAGCTCATTGGTATGGAAGCTGACCCTTACATTTACTGTCTCGGGGCTATACTTGTTTCCTCTTTCGCGATACCAAAAAGAGTACTGTGATGGAGGATAGTGATACTTATTTTCTCAGCAAGATGTTCACGAGGAATTTATATCCTTAACTGTCTTCTTTAGTGGCATAGCAAGTACATGAGATTATAAAAAAGACCTTTAGATATACTCTACTAAACACTTATAATCGCTCACTTAGTCGTGACATTAAACTAGATGTTGTTGTTCAAGCTATTCCGTCCGGTAGTATGGATATTTAGTCTAATGTTACTTTTACACATGGTGGTTGAAACAACGATCATAATAATTATTTTATGTTACATTCATCATTAGCATGTAGATGTGTCCAAATAAATGCAGTATACTGAACTCTTAAATGACTGATTATAAAATGTTGATTATGTTGTCTTAGATGATTGTTTGTTGTTTATGTGGTATGTTCTATTTCAACACATTTGTGTATGTTCATTTGTCTGTCTGTGTGTTGGCAACTCTTTCAATTATTAAACATGTCGTGCTGGTTTCACCAAGTGTCATTCCCGTTGATAATGTGTGGATGTCCGTATATTGAGGCCTACTTTCACAATATAAAATACATACAAATCTGACCACAAACACATATTCTTGCAATGTATGTGTCACAACCTGTACAAACTGACGTATATGTGGTGTGGGCCGTAACATGCCTTTAAAGGTGCATTTGGCGAATGTGGGAATTAAAACAAATCTTGATGTAAAAATAGTCAGATAAATATTGCGGAGCTGAAGTCATGTTGCTTGATCTGTAAGAATGGAGGGACAAAAACGCGTTTTATGATGATCAATGAACATCTTTCTCACTTTCATTCAGACATGATTTTACGAGTAGAACAGTGTTATGTCTACAATTAAAATAAAGTGCATTTGTTTTCAGGGTTCATAGCGGAATGTGTAGCACACTCAAAGGCTTCGGTGAACTTCTTAAAGTGAGACAGTGTTCCAATAACCCTGAAAATAGATAGGCGGAAGTATTAAACAAATGTATGGGAAAGTCACAGAAGAACAGTAATATCAGCAGTGTCAACGACCACTTCCATATTAAGATATCGAGAGTGAAAGCGGAACTACGGTAAACATGTATGTATCTTCATATGAATAAAGAATCCGCCATACGTGTTTCGCCTTATCTCTCGATACATCTAAATGTCATCTTTATAAAACATTTACAATTTAATATATGATTTCGTTATAAAATAACTGCAAATACAGAGAGTCGTATGCGGCCACGTGCACCTTTGTATTGTGCGACAACTCCTTATACGTTGCATTTTGGGGATCAAATTTAAATGCAAACGATTAATCGTGTATATCGTATTTTATGATAACACAATCGTTGATCTATCATAGTTTACATTACCCGAGAATATCGTCCACTAAGATATTTAGCCAGATATCTACAGGAAACATAACATCACTTAAAAGTTTTAACATCAGTTCATGTGGGAAAGCTGTCAGTTGTTTGCGGAAAGCAGTTAGTACTTGTTGGTTACCTAGAAACGGTCCACTGACCACTGTGCATAACTATTGAAAAAGGTGTAACACTGTTATATAACTAACACTTAAACCATATATTTTTTTGATGGCTGTGTGCGGTGTATGTAGCTTTTCCAGCTTGACATCTTTGTCTATTTTTATATTTAGATCAAACGGTATACTTCTTCGACAAGCGTTTTTTGCGAGATATCCTAGTTTATTTATTTTTGACAAATTTGATAACGATGCCGTCAAAGATATGCGCGGTGGCGGATGCTGTTGTCGATGTTGTTTGCTGTACAAATGCTACTGATGGTTAAAAATGAAGATAAGGACAGTGACATCAATAAGTAATATCATACATTACCTGTATTTACCAGGCGAGTGACTTGCGGTAGATGTGTCGGCATAATAATGATATGTTCCTCTATCATTCCTCTTCTCACACATACTCTGAACATAAGAAATACAACAGAATCATTTTGATTAATGTCTCATAAGAATTTTTACCTGCTATTTTGTATTAGATCATTTTATTTGGAAGAAGGTAATGTATGAAATAGGTCACTAAAATTTTTATTAATGTCTCATACGATTTTTTACCTGCTATTTTTTTATTAGATCATATTATTTGGAATAAGCAACAATAAGCTAGATTGCAGCCACTAATCCTGCACACGACAGTCCATTGCACAACAACGCAACCATAAGCTAGACTGTAGCCACTAATCCTGCACACGACAGTCAATTACACCACAACGCATTTATAAGCTAGACTGTAGCCACTAATCTTGCACACGACAGTCCATTGCACCACAACGCATTCATAAGCTAGACTGTAGCCACTAATCCTGCACACGACAGTCCATTGCACCACAACGCATTCATAAGCTAGACTGCAGCCACTAACCCTGCAGACGACAGTCAATTACACCACAACGCATTCATAAGCTAGACTGTAGCCACTTATTCTGCACACGACAGTCCATTACATCACAACGCAACCATAAGCTAGACTGTAGCCACTAATCCTGCACACGACAGTCCATTGCACCACAACGCATTCATAAGCTAGACTACAGCCACTAATCCTGCACACGACAGTCCATTGCACCACAACGCATTCATAAGCTAGACTGTAGCCACTAATCCTGCACACGACAGTCCATTGCACCACAACGCATTCATAAGCTAGACTGTAGCCACTAATCCTGCACACGACAGTCCATTGCAACACAACGCATTCATAAGCTAAACTGCAGCCACTAATCCTGCACACAACAGTCAATTACACCACAACGCATTCATAAGCTAGACTGTAGCCACTTATTCTGCACACGACAGTCCATTACATCACAACGCAACCATAAGCTAGACTGTAGCCACTAATCCTGCACACGACAGTCCATTGCACCACAACGCATTCGTAAGCTTGACTACAGCCACTAATCCTGCACACGACAGTCCATTGCACCACAACGCATTCATAAGCTAGACTGTAGCCACTAATCCTGCACACGACAGTCCATTGCACCACCACGCATTCATAAGCTAGACTGTAGCCACTAATCCTGCACACGACAGTCCATTGCACCACAACGCATTCATAAGCTAGACTGCAGCCACTAATCCTGCATACGACAGTCAATTACACCACAAAGCATTCATAAGCTAGACTGTAGCCACTTATTCTGCACACGGCAGTCCATTACACCACAACGCAACCATAAGCTAGACTATAGCCACTAATTCTGAACGCGACAGTCCATTACACCACAACGCAACCATAAGCTAGACTGCAGCCACTAATCCTGCACACGACAGTCAATTACACCACCACGCATTCATAAGCTAGACTGTAGCCACTTATTCTGCACACGACAGTCCATTACACCACAACGCAACCATAAGCTAGACTGTAGCCACTAATTCTGAACGCGACAGTCCATTACACCACAACGCATTCATAAGTTAGACTACAGCCACTTATTCTGCACACGACAGTCCATTACACCACAACGCAACCATAAGCTAGACTGCAGCCACTAATCCTGCACACGACAGTCAATTACACCACAACGCATTCATAAGCTAGACTGTAGCCACTAATCCTGCACACGACAGTCCAATGCACCACAACGCATTCATAAGCTAGACTGTAGCCACTTATTCTGCACACGGCAGTCCATTACACCACAACGCAACCATAAGCTAGACTATAGCCACTAATTCTGAACGCGACAGTCCATTACACCACAACGCAACCATAAGCTAGACTGCAGCCACTAATCCTGCACACGACAGTCAATTACACCACAACGCATTCATAAGCTAGACTGTAGCCACTTATTCTGCACACGACAGTCCATTACACCACAACGCAACCATAAGCTAGACTGCAGCCACTAATCCTGAGCGCGACAGTCCATTGCAACACAACACAACCATAACCTAGACTACAGCCACTAATCCTGAGCATGACAGTCCATTGCACCACAACGCATTCATAAGCTAGACTGTAGCCACTAATCCTGAGCACGACAGTCCATTGCACCACAACGCATTCATAAGCTAGGCTGCCGCCACTAATCCTGCACACGACAGTCAATTACACCACAACGCATTCATAAGCTAGACTGTAGCCACTTATTCTGCACACGACAGTCCATTATATCACAACGCAACCATAAGCTAGACTGCAGCCACTAATCCTGCACACGACAGTCAATTACACCACAACGCATTCATAAGGTAGACTGTAGCCACTTATTCTGCACACGACAGTCCATTACATCACAACGCAACCATAAGCTAGACTGCAGCCACTAATCCTGCACACGACAGTCAATTACACCACAACGCATTCATAAGCTAGACTGTAGCCACTAATTCTGAACGCGACAGTCCATTACACCACAACGCAACCATAACCTAGACTACACCCACTAATCCTGAGCATGACAGTCCATTGCAACACAACGCAACCATAAGCTAGACTACAGCCACCAATCCTGAGCACGACAGTCCAATAAAACACAACGCAACCATAACCTAGACTACAGCCACTAATCCTGAGCACGACAGTCCATTGCAACACAACACAACCATAACCTAGACTACAGCCACTAATCCAGACCACGACAGTCCATTGCAACCCAACGCAACCATAAGCTAGACTACATCCACTAATCCTGAGCACGACAGTCCATTGCAACACAATGCAACCATAAGTTAGACTACAGCCACTAATCCAGAGCACGACAGTCCTTTGCAACACAACGCAACCATAAGCTAGACTACAGCCACTAATCCAGAGCACGACAGTCCATTGCAACACAACACAACCATCAGCATTACAATGAAGTCCAACACCAAGTGATACACTTTGATTACAATGCAAACAGTGGTAGTTGTACAGAATCAGGAAGGAATTTAGATAAGAATTAAAGACTTACCTGGGCGTATGAAAGAAAGAACAATTGGTCTTGTGTCATATCAACACCAGGAATGTTTAATATACTTCCATCTTTTCTCTTACCATATGTCTGAAAGATACATCTCATATGATTATAGTGGAATTCCGGCTTTCAGCCATACCCATTTAGTAACAAATAATTTACTAACAAACGCGCTTCAATATATCGACAATGAAGGCACGTACTGAGACTAAATTAGCTACTGCGTTTTGAAATCCTCAACTTAGAAACGTATGTTACGTACATCGAAGTTAAACGAACCCTATAAAATAAATCACCAAATATGAATGTGATAATGTACTTATGGTAGTTAAGATATGTACTAGCCAATTTATTATCTTAACAATGTCCGTTGATCGAAAAAGAGATTTCTATACAACCACACCAACGCATAGTTAAATAGAGTCTGGAAGATCTAAACTGATTTATTACACATCGATTGTGAAACAAGTCTACAATCACCCTCGATGACTGCGTCCTAGGTTACTAACCAATACTCAAGCTTATTCAAGGATTATGAATATTGTGGTTTGACCAATTCCAAAGCGAGGTATGAACTCACGACGTTCGGGTATGGAGGCAGATGCTCCAACCATCGACCATGTTGCCTCTCTGGTTACCAAAATCTGGTACCCCGCGTATACCTCTTTATTTGGCGCGTTTGCAAGTTATGGACATTTAAGTGACACGATAGAATACACTGCACTTACATTATATACCACTCTTAGTGCAAGACTGTCTCTAAAATTGGCATTCTTAGTAAGATCGCCTCGAATCTGCAAAAACAAACGGATTTGAAATATCAATTAGATAGTTTCACGTTATTATCTTACGCACATTTGATACACATTCTACTGAAAGTGTGATTAACCCTCTCGAGCAAATCGTAAAATGTCTAAATACAGCTTGTAATTAAAACACTCAGACTGTTTTCAACCTACTAAGCAATACTGAGTCAACTCAAATAATCAAGCGAACAAAGCACTAAGCGATGAACAGAATCGTCTTGATGGGAACACACAAGAGGACGTGGATAAAGGAGTCAATGACGGCGTTTCCATGACACCGATACCAAACTCCGCTGAGATATTTTAGATCGATAATGCAACGGATAAGGTGACAGCCGCTTAACTAGGTCGTAGCTGGTTCGAGTCTTTCCATTGTCACATTCTTGCTACCTTTCAAGACACCGGTGTTGTTTCCCGAGAGGGTCGAATGAGTATTATACTCGTCCTTAAAATTGAAGAAGATTAAAATAAATTAGTATATCAAACTAACTGATATTTAGCATAATTCATGCTGGCGGTAATAAATTGATATGATTTAAACAACCGTATTTCTTATACCCAAATAGTTTCATCAGCAAATGAATATAAATTGTATTGAGGAGCTAATTATAAAATAACACACTTTTAACAGCATTCACATAGCCAGCAACTTACATATTCTGTTTGTCCATTTCGAGTGACTAGGGGATACTTTTTGTATTCGTCTAGAAGACATTGTAATCTGAAAGCGATTGTTAGCGCCACCTTGTGGTCTATTTTTTCTTGTGTAAGGAACCGCAATAAGGCTGCAAAGTGAGAACATTTGCAATAATTCGATTTATCAAGTTTTATAGATATGTAAGTGTGACTTTAGATTACAAACATATTCTTATTGTTTTAGCATAACCTTGTGAAACACATTCCAAAATAATAAGCGGCTATGTTCAGTAAGTTACTTCTAAAATAGTATATTATAACTCAGGATTTACCTTCTAGTAAATCAAAACAACTAGACAGGCCTACTTTGAAATACAAGGCAATAGAAATGGGAAGCAAAAGTAAGTGTTAAATCATGTCACAGAGGACGTCAGATAAAAACGAATCGCCCTAGAATATTAATATCTACGTACATGGGCTAATGTACAAATAATTACAGGCTAACACAATAATCCACTTAATCCTGAGTAAAACTGTGTCCGTAGTATTATCCCTGTCTTTGTATACATTTCATGAGAAGATTAGTTTTTTCCCAAGGACAGAGTCAGAAAAAAACGATTCTATGTATTGGTCATCTCTATAGATCTAACAAATAGCAACGCTTTTAATGAAATGATCGCAAAAGCAGCACGTAAGAAAGAACGGCAACACAACTTAATTTAGCTAACATTATACAGAGGAAAATCCATTTCTTATCGGGCTGGAATTATTTACAATCAAATTGTTGTCCTATTAGACGACGTATTACGCTTGCGAATCTCGGGAACGTCTGTGATCATCAACGAACGTAGCAATATCGAATTACCTTCAATGTCAAATAACTGCGATATTGCCTGTGATATGTACGTTCCCAGAGAGCCTAGCCATAGACTCGGGACTTGTGTAGCATACAGAAATGGTACTTCAAGAGCTGATATCGGTACCTCTGGAAATAACATTAATATTGAATATTAGAAAACAAGAACTGACACCCGAAGACAGCTTCACACCAGTGAACGTCTATCAGACAAATTCGGTTTTCAGCGGTGAGAATATAGCAAGAACAAAAGTTTAAATACGATCATATTCCTTGCTGTTGACACATTGTAGGAATGAAGAAATATGATAAATGACTTTTTAATCGTCGGAGCTTTATTCGAAATCTTTTCCACAAAAAAAAATGACTCAATAAAACTTCGTGCACTATGCCGTTAGAGATACATGTATACGTTTTAAGTTTGGTGAAGTTTAGAACATAATGACATATTAAAGCGACCAACCTCTGTATAGCAGCATAAGTCTCTCCTCGAATGCAATGCATTTTACCCAAGATACAAAGTAAAAGAAATGGCAGAAAGAGGTGCAGTAATACTGTCGTAAGAAACAGTTGTTAGCATTAACATTATAGGAGAGTATCACTTATACTGCTGTTAGTATTAACATTATAGGAGAGTATCACTTATACTGCTGTTAGTATTAACATTATAGGAGAGTATCACTTATACTGCTGTTAGCATTAACATTATAGGAGAGTATCACTTATACTGCTGTTAGTATTAACATTATAGGATAGTATCACTTATACTGCTGTTAGCATTATCATTGTAGGAGAGTGTCACTTATACTGCTGTCAGCATTATTATTATAGGAGAGTATCACTAATACTGCTGTTAGCATTAACATTATAGGAGAGTATCACTAATGCTGCTGTTAGCATTAACATTATAGGAGAGTATCACTTATACTGCTGTTAGCATTAGCATTATAGTAGAGTATCACTTATACTGCTATTAGCAATACTATTACAGAGGAGTATCACTTATACTGCTGTTAGCAATAATATTATAGGAGAGTGTCACTAAAACTTATGCAAGCATAACATTATAGAAGTGTATCACGAATACTTATGCAAGCATAACATTATAGAAGTGTATCACTAAAACAGGTTCTAGCCATCACATTATATGAGTGTATCACTAATGCTGCTGTTAGCAATGACATTATAGGAGAGTACCACTAATACAGCTGTTAGCAATGACGTTATAGAATAGTATCTCTAATACAGCTGTAAGCAAGGACATTACAGGAGAGTACCACTAATACTGCTGTTAGCAATGACATCATAGGAGAGTTCCACTAATACTGCTGTTAGCAATGACATCATAGGAGAGTACCACTAATACAGCTGTTAGCAATGACATTATAGGAGAGTACCATTAATGCAGCTGTTAGCAATGTCATTATAGGAGAGTACCACTAATACTGCTGTTAGCATTGACATTATAGAAGGGTATCACATATAAAGCCGTGAGCATGATATTATAGAAAGGGTATATCACATATAAAGCCGTAAGCAAAACATTATACATGTAGAAGAGTATCACTAATACTTCTGTTAGCAATTGCATTACAGAAGAGTATCACATATAAAGCCGTAAACATGGTATTATTGAAGGGTATCACTACTACTGCTGATAGCAAAACATTATACATGTAGAAGAGTATCACTAATACTGCTGCAGGCAATGTCATTATAGAAGAGTATCACTAATACTGCTGCAGGCAATGTCATTATAGAAGAGTATCACTAATACTGCTGCAGGCAATGTCATTATAGAAGAGTATCACTAATACTGCTGCAGGCAATGTCATTATAGAAGAGTATCACTAATACTGCTGCAGGCAATGTCATTATAGAAGAGTATCACTAATACTGCTGCAGGCAATGTCATTATAGAAGAGTATCACTAAAATAGATGTTAGCAATGACGTTATAGGAGAGTTCCACTATTACAGCTGTTAGCAATGACATCATAGGAGAGTTCCACTATTACAGCTGTTAGCAAGTACATCATAGGAGAGTTCCACTAATACTGCTGTTAGCAATGACATCATAGGAGAGTTCCACTAATACTGCTGTTAGCAATGACAATATAGGAGAGTACCATTAATGCAGCTGTTAACAATTACATTATAGAAGATTATCACATATAAAGCCGTAAACATGGTATTATTGAAGGGTATCACTAATACTGCTGTTAGCAATTATATTATAGAAGAGTATCACTTAAACTGCTGTTACCAATGAGATTATATAAAGGATTACAAAGATACTGTTGTTTGTTTTATCAGTAAAGTGTTAAACTGCTACAACTATTAGCAGTAAAAGATGTAGCATTACATTGACACTGCTATCAGAAACAATATTACAGAGTCTAACACTGCTACTGAGGGGTTAGCAATAACATTATGGTATAACACTGATACCGCTGTCAGCAGCAACATGAATGGATGTTACAATGCTGCACGCGAAGAGTGCTACCACTGAAGCCTAACGCGGGACAAGTCAGTCAACCCACAATGTACCACATGCTTTGCAATAATATCACGCTACACATACATTTCAATAAGTATGAAGATTTGCTTAATACATGTTTCTACTTTAAAACAAAATACATGAGGCATGCATGTAAAACAAAACAGACAGAAGACTCCACAAATATATACATGTACTGATAAAAAAACGAGTCGCCATGAACCGATTCTCCAATATTTATTTGAAAAAAAACTCGAGTAGAATTAAGCAATAGGATTGATGAAAAATCGGGAACATTCAGCTCTGAGATTATTAGAAGAGATGCTATATATTATGTAATATTAGATTGTTCGCAATTTTGTTTGCAAAAATTGGCGTCACGTCTCGAAAATCTTGTTCCGATACAATTATGATTTCAGACAATAAAACTGATGAAACTTAACTTTTGATATCAGGTTGTTTAAAAAATTATGCACAAAAAAATCAAGTCTGAACTATGGATTGTTTGGGAAATGAAGACAATGAGAAACAAAGTTCAGAGTATATAAAATAATACGAAGACAGGGACATCACAAATAAATCAGATAAACTCCTCTAAATATTCTAGATGAAATATTCAGTGGTGGACACAAAATCAGTACTAACATAAGTTGATGCAAAGCTGGCAATACAACAATCCAGACTTCTCTACACATATCCTGACAAAATGAAATGATAAAGGTTCACACAGGGAGGGAAGGCATCATGAGACCAAACAGACCATAATGCGCATGCAGGGAGGACAACAACAACTCGAAGGGCGAGGACACACAGACAAGATCAAACAGTCCACTTGGTGTACGAAGGGTGAGGACACATAGACAATGTCAAACAGTCCACTTGGTGTACGAAGGGTGAGGACACATAGGCAATGTCAAACAGTCCACTTGGTGTACGAAGGGTGAGGACACATATACAAGATCAAACAGTCCACTTGGTGTACGAAGAGTGAGGACACCACGTCAATGTCAAACAGTCCACTTGGTGTACGAAGAGTGAGGACACATAGACAAGATCAAACAGTCCACTTGGTGTACGAAGAGTGAGGACACATAGACAATGTCAAACAGTCCACTTGGTGTACGAAGGGTGAGGACACATAGACAAGATCAAACAGTCCACTTGGTGTACGAAGAGTGAGGACACATAGACAATGTCAAACAGTCCACTTGGTGTACGAAGGGTAAGGACACATAGACAAGGTCAAACAGTCCACTTGGTGTACGAAGAGTGAGGACACATAGACAATGTCAAACAGTCCACTTGGTGTACGAAGAGTTAGGACACATAGACAAGGTCAAACAGTCCACTTGGTGTACGAAGGGTGAGGACACATAGACAAGATCAAACAGTCCACTTGGTGTACGAAAAGTCAGGTCACATAGACAATGTCAAACAGTCCACTTGGTGTACGAAGGGTGAGGACACATAGACAAGGTCAAACAGTCCACTTGGTGTACGAAGAGTGAGGACACATAGACAAGGTCAAACAGTCCACTTGGTGTACGAAGAGTGAGGACACATAGACAATGTCAAACAGTCCACTTGGTGTACGAAGGGTGAGGACACATAGACAAGATCAAACAGTCCACTTGGTGTACGAAGGGTGAGGACACAAAGACAAGATCAAACAGTCCACTTGGTGTACGAAGGGCGAGGATACAAAGACAAGATCAAACAGTCCACTTGGTGTACGAAGGGTGAGGACACAAAGACAAGATCAAACAGTCCACTTGGTGTACGAAGGGTGAGGACACATAGACAAGGTCAAACAGTCCACTTGGTGTACGAAGGGTGAGGACACATAGACAAGGTCAAACAGTCCACTTGGTGTACGAAGGGTGAGGACACATAGACAAGAGCAAGCAGTCAACTTGGTGTACGAAGGGTGAGGACACATTGACAAGAGCAAGCAGTCAACTTGGTGTACGAATAACGAGGACACATTGACAAGAGCAAGCAGTCAACTTGGTGTACGAATAACGAGGACACATAGACAAGAGCAAGCAGTCAACTTGGTGTACGAATAACGAGGACACATAGACAAGAGCAAGCAGTCAACTTGGTGTACGAATAACGAGGACACATAGACAAGAGCAAGCAGTCAACTTGGTGTACGAATAACGAGGACACATAGACAAGAGCAAGCAGTCAACTTGGTGTACGAATAACGAGGACACATAGACAAGAGCAAGCAGTCAACTTGGTGTACGAATAACGAGGACACATAGACAAGAGCAAGCAGTCAACTTGGTGTACGAATAACGAGGACACATAGACAAGAGCAAGCAGTCAACTTGGTGTACGAATAACGAGGACACATAGACAAGAGCAAGCAGTCAACTTGGTGTACGAATAACGAGGACACATAGACAAGAGCAAGCAGTCAACTTGGTGTACGAATAACGAGGACACATAGACAAGAGCAAACAGTCCACTTGTTGTACGAATAACGAGGACACATAGACAAGAGCAAACAGTCCACGTGGTGTACGAATAATGAGGACACATAGACAAGAGCAAACAGTCAACTTGGTGTACGAAGGGTGAGGACACATAGACAAGATCAAACAGTCCACTTGGTGTACGAAGAGTGAGGACACATAGACAATGTCAAACAGTCCACTTGGTGTACGAAGGGTGAGGACACATAGACAAGAGCAAGCAGTCAACTTGGTGTACGAATAACGAGGACACATTGACAAGAGCAAGCAGTCAACTTGGTGTACGAATAACGAGGACACATTGACAAGAGCAAGCAGTCAACTTGGTGTACGAATAACGAGGACACATAGACAAGAGCAAGCAGTCAACTTGGTGTACGAATAACGAGGACACATAGACAAGAGCAAGCAGTCAACTTGGTGTACGAATAACGAGGACACATAGACAAGAGCAAGCAGTCAACTTGGTGTACGAATAACGAGGACACATAGACAAGAGCAAGCAGTCAACTTGGTGTACGAATAACGAGGACACATAGACAAGAGCAAGCAGTCAACTTGGTGTACGAATAACGAGGACACATAGACAAGAGCAAGCAGTCAACTTGGTGTACGAATAACGAGGACACATAGACAAGAGCAAGCAGTCAACTTGGTGTACGAATAACGAGGACACATAGACAAGAGCAAGCAGTCAACTTGGTGTACGAATAACGAGGACACATAGACAAGAGCAAACAGTCCACTTGTTGTACGAATAACGAGGACACATAGACAAGAGCAAACAGTCCACGTGGTGTACGAATAATGAGGACACATAGACAAGAGCAAACAGTCAACTTGGTGTACGAATAACGAGGACACATAGACAAGAGCAAACAGTCCACGTGGTGTACGAATAACGAGGACACATAGACAAGAGCAAACAGTCCACTTGTTGTACGAATAACGAGGACACATAGACAAGAGCAAACAGTCCACGTGGTGTATGAATAATGAGGACACATAGACAAGAGCAAACAGTCCACGTGGTGTACGAATAACGAGGACACATAGACAAGAGCAAGCAGTCCACGTGGTGCACGAATAATGAGGACACATAGACAAGAGCAAGCAGTCCACGTGGTGTACGAATAACGAGGACACATAGACAAGAGCAAACAGTACACTTGGTGCACGCAGGACGGTGGCACAATAACAAGACCGAAGGACCAGGATGTACATGTTAAGACACAAACAACTAAATTTCACATAACTGCGCTGTACGAAACTGCATTATCGTTACTAATGTAAGAATCTGATTTCTGTATCAGGTTACTGCGTTCAGGCAACCAGTATTTCATTATTACGAGAATGAACTTAAAATACACGCATCCCACAATCACTGAAATTTGTGTTTGTAATTTATTAGCTATTCAGAGAGAAAATTGCGATATAATTTTAAGTTGATGTACTAGCCACTGTACGGCATATAATTCAAGATCGCTAAAGCATCTATGTCGGTGGTTAGGTCATATAGATTTTACGAGATGTCGTATTCTATTGTCGGCTACATATCACCTAGTATGAAATTCTGATTAATAAGGAAAACAAAAAATAAATGAAGGTTTTCTGAAAAAGTTACGAAAAACTGCGTATGCGCATGCCTCAATTATTTTAACAATTATTAGAGAAGGTGTAAGTTAATATGATATGAGGCAGTAGCTTTAAAATGTTTTCAAAGACAGAATTTTCAGCTACCAGTCAACTGATAAATTTGGAACCATTAATGGCACATTGATTCTCAATACAAGAATAAGCAACATTTCCTATTTAATAAATATCAGGGAAACGGCAATATTAATATTGCAAATTTAACATATCATATAATTTTCTGTGTTCTATATCTTTAACACAAACTATTAATAAACTCTAAACATATATCACTAGTTCCGCTAAAACCCACCGAGGAGTCATAGACTGAGATAGGTAGCCAAATATCGAGAAAAAAGAAAGCATTCATTCGAAATAAGCATAATTCTCAAGTGTATAATGTCTACTAACATCAGCTGAGAGAATATAATACATAGACATAATGTTTCTCGGTAACCCCCATTATGGCCCTTTTATTTTTTTTAAATCACCCGAGTAATGATCTTGCCAGAAAATGAACGTGAATTAGACAGCTTTGATTGCTCCCAAATGATACCAGTAAATGGACAGTCAATGTCTTAAAACGATCCACAGTTAATCAAGCTTTTGTGTTCTTCCCGAAAAGATCAGAATCACTGATACGACGAGAATTGACCAGAGTAGATGTGAGAATAGCCCTCCATACAACCGTTACAATGATACAGGCAGTAGTTTGTCAAATAAATAACTCTGTCGACAGACAGATATACTGATCAGTCTCCACGCACATGCTATTCTTACATCGACACCATAAATGATCTTGCTCAATCCCACATTGCCTCTAAACTTCTTCTATCGACATTCATTATGATATTACCTAATATGGATAAGCTTACATGAATCTCTCTTAAACCTTTTGTATCGCTTCTTCTCAAACATTATCCGTGATAGATATTTGGTGTTTTAGAATAGCAATATATTGTTACCACAATACAAAGAGATATTACACAAACATTTCCTCTAAAGCAAGTTCTGATAGGTTACTACAGTCAGAAACACGGTAATAATTTTGTCTGGTGTGCTGAATAAGCTACGTGCGCAACATTAATCAAGACTACATAATATTAGAGCCAAACGTGTGTTCATTTATCGTTACTCCTCGCAACGCTAGATTACAGTACTAGCCGATGATTGAGATGTAAGCATCAATTGGAATTATGAACAGATTTACGGCTGAAGAATGTGCAAAAGAGCAATTATATCGCCAAGAAAACGATAAGCTTCTTTTTGCGAGATTTTGTGTTTTACTCATACGTGTGAAGCAAAATGTTGTAGCACATCGAGCAGCAACATCAGTATCACTGCTGCCAACAACTGCTCGAGGTACTAGTAGTGATACTGATAGGCTGAAGTATACTACTGTAAATGGTAAAGGGTGTTATACTTTGCCTTGTGCAAGCAACAAATGTACTATACTAAATTGTATACATTTCTAAAATGTCAAATACAGAACATGAAACAACTAAGTAAATAATGTAAATCGCTACATATGTTTGTTTATAATTTCTGAAAACCTGATGAAACCTTGAAACTGACAGGAACTAGTAGTGTTAGCAGTAACAACAGTAATACTGCTCCTACTTCTACTGTCACTACTGCAACATTCACACCAATACTTCACTCTTCATTCATTGCATTATACTATTTGCTGGACTATCTGGTTTTTCATGCAAAGTTTTGACAACCCGCATTCAAATCTGATGTAAGCGCGCTGTAGAATTCTCGACTAGTCAGCAAGCAATCGAAGATATTATTAATGAGAATTATAAATAGCTCCCCTCAATGTCTACAGTATATGTCTTATCGTACAGAGGAAAGCATATCCATGGTTAATACTTGTCAGCCTAAATGAGGGAAGTAAGCATACCCGTATATGTGCAACTGCTGTTTGTCCAATACTGAATACATTCTGCGTATGATGCAAATTTCAACAAGAAGACAACGCACACGTGAAAAAAATTAAACCAGAAGAAGGAATAATGCAAATATGTTCTCTTAACATGTTCATCATATTGAAATACTCACCTAATATTTTGTCCTCCAGTGAAAATATAGAGGAAGCTTTATGTGTAATTATCTGTATTGGTGTTCCACTGATATATTTCTTCATACTGTAACCTACCATTAGACGCAGATTATGGAAATAATCATCCGAGACATTTTGCATATGGAACACAAATGAATCATCAGAGTCATGTTTCCATTCCAGTTCTAACGATAGTCCTTGCAGTTCTCTAAATAAATGCCGTTTCTGCTTAACTGGCATCCAGTACAGGTCCTTAATTATTTCATCAATACTGTAGATCAAGTCGGTGTACAACCGCCTTAATGAATCGTTGAACTGGTCGGATATTTGATTAAGTATCACAAAATACATTGGTATGAGTTTTGAGTTTTGTCTCATGCATGCGTAATCCGAAAACACAATCGACGAGGTCTCACCGTATAAGGCACCATGTTCCCACTGAATTTTGTCAAATTTTGGAGTCATTCTTGGTAAAACAATGGACATGTCACTATGAGTCAACACTTGGAATATAATGTATCGTTTAAGCGTCGTGAAATTAAATGCAGATAAGACATCGGCTAAAGCGTTAGTCAAAGTCACAGAGCACACGGTATAGTTGTGAGAGAATGGTGTGTGTTCAAACATGGTGGATAACATCTTTCTCCAGGAGATGTTGTAGTTGTAATGATATTCTATGTCGCTTAGTGATGTTTCCATGCAATCTGTTCTACTAGCGGGGTCATTGATTGAATCTTCTTTATAGAAGACCTAGAAAATAGACATTCGGTCATAGATAAAGTTACATGTGTTTCTAACAAACTACAATTATGAGACAATGTAAATGAACTTTTTATTCACATTTAATAAACACTGCTTGATATATTGTTAACAACTTATAGAACATAAAATTGGACCTTAAAAGTAATTTCAGTAAAAGATACAGATATAAATTGTATAAAAAGTTCGACTGATTTTCTATTTTGATACAAAAGATCTGATGACGATTAAGGAATAACAAAACAGTCACTACTGGAAAACAACTTTTGTAATATCATGATGTGTTATATCACAGTCTGTCAATATTTCAAACTATTGAATCAAAACAGAACACTCGTATCAAGGAACCATTCCAATCAACTAGCCATCAAGACACCAGGTTTTATGCCACATCGGTTTGTTTCGGCGAATGATCCAAATTAATAAAACTGTTATTGACGAAGTAAAAAAAAAAGATGGTATTTTCATATCAAATGTCAACTTAAGATCTAAAAAAATCAATCATCCGTTCGTAATTTGGGCCGGGAACAGTAACTCTCATGATAACACCAAACAGTTACCATTCTCCGTGTATTTGCTAGATATTAACTCGTGTGTGTATAAGCTACTTTCTAAATTTAGTTCTTTGACACTTACCGTAAATGACATTTGCGCATGATATAAAAGTCAAAATTGACACAAAACATAAACAATTATTCTGCAATGTCATGGGATCATAATGAAAGTTCTTATTACACACAAATTATTAAGGAACTCACAGCGCATGTGCTTAAAAATGGATAAAAAGTATAATAAACAATTCAAAAATGAAATGAATATGTGTATGATATGTCCTTTGACGTACTCGGTTTAAGTAAGCTTAGATCAAGGATCTCTCAACTCCGCTAAAACAAAAGGGACAATATACCGACCGATTCAAAAGAGAAGTGATGATTTGTATGGTATGTCTATATACTTGCTCTGTGAAAATAAACAAAGTTTAAGGACTTTACAACTCCTATGCTAGAACCAAGGCGATACTAAGACACAGATTTACAAGCTAGACGTATGTTAACTTGCTCTGTTTAAGTATAAAAACATCCAGGACTATACATTTCCTATGCTAATACAAAAAACTTTATTAAGAAAGCGATTTGAAAGCGATGCGAGGAAGTATATGATATGTCTGTGGACTTACTCTGTTTAAGTAAACATTGAGATGAAACATGTCATCAACTATAGATACAAATTGCTGGTCTTCTCTCACGGTCTCATTGATTCCTATTAAATAAGCTATACAATCTCCGATGTGGGTTCTGTACGCTTGCATGATCTGTAAATGAAAATAACAAATGTTATTAAGACATTACATCCAGATATCCGCATCTAATATTCCAATAATTGCCTGTCATCGAACAAATCATCCAACTTCCGGTGAAATGGCGGCAAGAAAGTAAATTGACCGAGCACGTAGGATTTATTTTTGAATTTGATACTTAGTTGAGAAGAATGGCCAAGATTTAGCGATATACTGATTGAAATAGTGTTGCGTTTTTCGAGCAGACGATATTATGTTTCCGTTCACATGCCGACGACAGGATTGGCAGTTGTCATGGTGAAAGAAATATAGTGCGAAACAATTGCAAGGGGTACGAATTAAATGGTCGTATATTGCACTCTTAGAAAATTAGACTGCATGGGAGATAGAATAAATGACAAAGTGCATAGAGCGTGCAACCTCTGCAGAGCGACACCCTTTGGGAGAAGCACACGTTTGTTGTTGTTGTTTAGAGGTTGTTGTTCTTGTAAGGTCTACTTGAGATTAAATATTTTCTACAAGAACAGATACAATTTTGTTGGAGACAGGTGGCTGCTGAAGAAAGGGCTCTGCATATGTGACATTGTACTCCTGACAGAGAGAGAGAGAGAGAGCTAAGATTTAACGAATCAGCCGTTACCATATAGGACATGCCAATTAGATAAAATAAATTAATTTTATCAGGCAGATGTATGCATAGTAATGCACATTCATCGTACCCACGTATAAACGGAACTACCAAACATTTGAAGACATTTATTTAGCAAATACATTAACGTCGTCTGTACTCTTTCCTTAGAGTACTTTCTCGTTCCAGAATAAAACTAGCATATCAAACAGTGCTTGTATAATGCAAACCATTTTTGTTTTAGGCGCAATCGGACATAAAGTTATTTTCCATCGGATGATAATTGAAACGCCTATACATGTCCGTCCTGTTAGCCCAGTTGATAGAGCACTGGATTGTCAATATGTAGGTTGCCGGTACGACCCCTGCATGAGGCGTATCTTTCCCATGACAATTTGAAGATTATTATGTGTCCGAAGTCTTTCGTCCTCCAATTCTGATTCGTGTGGGGGAAGTTGTCAGTTGCTTGCAGATGGATAGGTTAGTATTGATTGGTAACCCAGGATCACTGGTTAAGACGAATGAAGTGTCATATATAGGTTAGTATAGATTGGTAACCCAGGATCACTGGTTAAGACGACTGAAGTGTCTTATATAGGTTAGAATTGATTGGTAATCCAGGATCACTGGTTAAGACGACTGAAGTGTCTTATATAGGTTAGTATTGATTGGTAACCCAGGATCACTGGTTAAGACGACTGAAGTGTCTTATATAGGTTAGTATTGATTGGTTATCGAGGATCACTGGTTAAGACGACTGAAGTGTCTTATATAGGTTAATATTGTTTGGTAACCCAGGATCACTGGATAAGACGACTGAAGTGTCTTATATAGGTTATTATTGATTGGTAACAGGATCATTGGTAAGACGACTGAAGTGTCTTATATAGGTTAGTATTGATTGGTAACCCAGGATCACTGGTTAAGACGACTGAGGTGTCTTATATAGGTTAGTATTGATTGGTAACCCAGGATCATGGGTTAAGACGACTGAAGTGTCTTATAAAGGTTAGTATAGATTGGTAACCCAGGATCACTGGTTGAGACGACTGAAGTGTCTTATATAGGTTAGAATAAATTGGTAATCCAGGATCACTGGTTAAGACGACTGAAGTGTCTTATATAGGTTAGTATTGATTGGTAACCCAGGATCACTGGTTAAGACGACTGAAGTGTCTTATATAGGTTAGTATTGATTGGTAACCCAGGATCACTGGTTAAGACGACTGAAGTGTCTTATATAGGTTAGTATTGATTGGTAACCCAGGATCACTGGTTAAGACGACTGAAGTGTCTTATATAGGTTAGTATAGATTGGTAACCCAGGATCACTGGTTAAGACGACTGAAGTGTCTTATATAGGTTAGAATTGATTGGCAATCCAGGATCACTGGTTAAGACGACTGAAGATCTTATATAGGTTAGTATTGATTGGTAACCCAGGATCACTGGTTAAGACGACTGAAGTGTCTTATATAGGTTAGTATTGATTGGTAACCCAGGATCACGGGTTAAGACGACTGAAGTGTCTTATATAGGTTAGTATAGATTGGTAACCCAGGATCACGGGTTAAGACGACTGAAGTGTCTTATATAGGTTAGTTTAGATTGGTAACCCAGGATCACTGGTTAAGACGACTGAAGTGTCTTATATAGGTTAGTATTGATTGGTAACCCAGGATCACGGGTTAAGACGACTGAAGTGTCTTATAAAGGTTAGTATAGATTGGTAACCCAGGATCACTGGTTAAGACGACTGAAGTGTCTTATATAGGTTAGAATAAATTGGTAATCCAGGATCACTGGTTAAGACGACTGAAGTGTCTTATATAGGTTAGTATTGATTGGTAACTCAGGATCACTGGTTAAGACGACTGAAGTGTCTTATATAGGTTAGTATTGATTGGTAACCCAGGATCACGGGTTAAGACTACTGAAGTGTCTTATATAGGTTAGTATAGATTGGTAACCCAGGATCACGGGTTAAGACGACTGAAGTGTCTTATATAGGTAAGTATAGATTGGTAACCCAGGATCACGGGTTAAGACGATTGAAGTGTCTTATATAGGTTAGTATTGATTGGTAACCCAGGATCACTGGTTAAGACGACTGAAGTGTCTTATATAGGTTAGTATTGATTGGTAACCCAGGATCACGGGTTAAGACGACTGAAGTGTCTTATATAGGTTAGAATTGATTGGTAACCCAGGATCACTGGTTAAGACGACTGAAGTGTCTTATATAGGTTAGTATTGATTGGTAACCCAGGATCACTGGTTAAGACGACTGAAGTGTCTTATATAGGTTAGTATTGATTTGTAACACAGGATCACTGGTTAAGACGACTGAAGTGTCTTATATAGGTTAGTATTGATTGGTAACCCAGGATCACTGGTTAAGACGACTGAAGTGTCTTATATAGGTTAGTATTGATTGGTAACCCAGAATCACTGGTTAAGAAGACTGAAGTGTCTTATATAGGTTAGTATTGATTGGTAACCCAGGATCACGGGTTAAGACGACTGAAGTGTCTTATATAGGTTAGAATTGATTGGTAACCCAGGATCACTGGTTAAGACGACTGAACTGTCTTATGTTTTTCTATCTTCCTCCAAGTGTATTGTACTATTTTTACATTTTTGTTGCCAATAAGTATATATTGCTGTCGGAGTTGATAAAAATGGTTTTATGTTCAGCTTATGTTTCCGATTCCGTTTGAAGCGTAACAGCCCTTCAACATTTAATGAACCCCTCATGCGCTTGTATATTAGCATCTATATGTAAGTGTATGCGTATGTGTGTGAGCTTGAAGAACTTAATGTGACTCCCTACTTTTCAGGTTTGTTTCACATTGATTTTTTTCCATATAACTCCTCTTTCAGTCAATCGATTAAAAATTTACATAGAAACACATGACCGTTGTCTTGTATCTCTGTCTCATTAGTATAAAATGCTTCAGCTAAGGGTGTATGCTTCACTCGCAGCAACCTACCGAATCGGACTCTTCATTCCTATATATGAAGTCACTTGGTTTTAGAAATTTGTATGTATTGATCATATGTCCGGATGACCACGAATCTCTGACCATCTCGTCTGAAAACTGGTTGTTTATCTAAAAAGTAAAAACAAGGACTGAACAATTACTGTTCATATGATATGCTTTCAATAGTTATCTTTATCAATTCGAGGAACACACATGCTTTGTAATGTATCCATAGTGTACATGAAGTGAAATCAAGAAGTTATGGGTTGCGCCGGGTCTTTACAACGCATGTTGCTATGGATACGAATAAAAAATATGACTGACGTCACAATATAATAATCTGAACATAAGCTTTTGAAATATAATATTCTCAATTATGCTTAAGTTTCATAACGATTTGTCAAAGGAACATTGTTAAATGGATGTTTTCTAAAACTTTCCAAACGTCCCTCGTACGCTCCTTTAACTCGTCTGTGCATAATAATACTTCTTAATACATGTATACGATGTACACCGCTTCAATAGACGAAATGTCGCGTATTTAGGGATCAGAATCAACAGAAGCAGGGTCTTTCTTCTGTAGTATTAAAACAACTTTCATTATAACAAAACAATAGGATACAAAAATGCTTTGATTAACCACAGATCGCAGATCATTTCATTATAGACTCAACGAATGGTTTTTGCTATTTATCCAAGTCTCTGTTATACTTTCAGGTTTCTTTTATCATTCGTCTGCGATAGGAATTGTCTCTCCAGTAATTCATCGTCTAACTAGATATCCCCCTTACAGTACATACATTTATTTCACGATTAATGCCATGCCACACCGGAAGATATATGTGGAATTATTGTATTTGACTCTAATTTCCAATTCATTTTCAGCAGTGTGAAAACTGACGCCGGCATTTATCCATGTTCTCCTATAGGTAATTTTAAGTGAATTATTTTTTTCCAATTTCTAATTAAACAGATGATTACTAGCAGCAGTTTTCACGATGATAGACAATTTTTCTGAGCATTATCAGGAACTGTGGCAATTCCCTAAAGACTATCATGGTCTGACATCTTGTATCGCACTGAATTAACTAAGTAATTGACTTCAATACACACTTGGCGACACTTACACGTCGACTGTAGACATTTTCATTCCTTAAGAAAACTAACGATGTCAAAGACATATACTTGTTCGTACAGATATAGTATTGTATTTTATATGAAATTGAACAGCTAAAACCGATACATATTTACTATCTTTTGTCATAACTATTAAGGTTTATATATTTGATATCTAACGAAAATAGATATACTCCGGACTGGTATAAATTTTAGTATTTCCCTCTAATCGTGCGGTACAAACAACACTATACCGTTAACATCGTGCTCGAATAGCCATGGAAACAAAGACTGGATTTATCGTCTGACTAAACAACAATGGATCAAAAATTGTGTTTGTACCGCAGGGTAAAACCCACTTTTAGAGAATTCCTCATTTCGTCTATTGGCCCACGGTATCTTGTTGCTTGAGCAATATACCTTTACTGCCTAAATTTGGCTGTATTTAAATCATCTCTGACTTGTGTTATAACTGTATTAGCTAGTCAAAAAGACCCTATATTGAATTCATGTACACATTCATTTTTCTGAAGTTGCTTTCCTATTTACTTAAGTTCTGTTTGACTGTATGAGAAATGCACTTTGAAGATGATTGTATTATATTGTATCCAAAATTGCAACTAGTGTGTTAATTTCTACTGCCTTCATTTGAAAGAACAACCTCTCAGACAGAACGTTCTTGTTGCCTATTGTGCTATATCTAATTCGATTCATTAAAGCTTCCGCAAAATACAATTACCCTCACAAATCAAAAGGTCAATTGTATTTGTTCATGAACAAAAAAACACCACTAGTGAGCCTTGTATTTACATCCCCAGTAATCACGACGTGTACAGTTTCATAGAAACATATTCAATATTAAACTGCTTTAAAAGTTAAATCAAGTGTTCGCATCTATTCCCCTGTACAGTATCCTATTTGTATGATGGGTGAGAAAATTGTAACGTCTTCAATGTTCAAATGAATGCAACAGGCGATTCTACTTGATCGTCCTTCTGAAAATTAGTCAGTATAACTCTATTGATCAAATCGTATTTGGTTGAAAACATGATAAGCGTAGAGAATATACACAATTGCTGAGGAATGATTTTGATCCTAGAAATGGACATGACCTAGAAACAATGTTGATTTTGTTTGTACATCGTATCACAACTTTAGATACGTAGTTATATCATATTCTCTTTGTATACAATTATGGTACCTTATATGTGATTTGGGACAGTCCGACTGTATATCTTAAACGAATATTATTTACCAGGTACAGTTCATACGCTACTTTGCCCTCCCGGTTAGTTCAGTCTGTAAAGCGCTACTAATCTAGAGGTCGTGGGTTCAAAACCCGACCGAGACGATTTTCTTTCGTGACAATTTGACAGAAAATAATGCATCCAAAGTCATTTGTCTACCACCTCTGAACTCTGATTTATGTAAAAATTGTCAGTTGCATGCGAAAGAACAGGTCAGTACTGGTTGGTACGCGACAGGAGCACTGGTTCGGTCAACTGACCGACATATGTACCTTAAATTCAGCTGAGAAACGGCTTAACCCTAAACATATATGGCATTTAGCTCTATATACAAATTCAAAAATCTATTTTAGATTCGTAGTGGTCTAAGGCTAGGGCATCAAACCACGGACCCAAAGGTTGTGAGTTTGAGCCCCGCGTTAAGGGGGTGCAAATAAACTTCAGACTCCCTGAATTGTGCACGAGTACTGGGATGCGCAGTGGTCTAGGGGAAGAGCTCCGAAGGTCGTGAGATCGAGCCCCGCGATGAGCGGAGTTTGTTCTCCAACTTCACAATCCCTAAATTTGGCGCGATTACTGGTTGGTAGCCAAGAAGCAGACATCGAAAGTGATTAATATAACTTGAAAGAACTTGTTTCACAATCGATGTAAAATAAATAAGTTTGAAGTTTGAACCTAAGTAACCCAGGAAGCAATCACCGAGAGCGAGTAGGATGTAAGAATCTGTGTTAATATCGATGTAAAATACATGCATTAAGATTTAACATCTGTTCACCAAAGCTAAACAAAGAAACTCCTAGTGTTATGTATCCTGTGGCAATTAGAAATAATGGTATAATAGTTTCATGACCAACAAAACTATATCAGGAAAAAAAAATGCTACTATATCTGTAACGTAAAAATAAGTAGTTTTCCATTCGGAGGTCATTATTGTTGTGAGATTACTCAACCCATTTACTATCTGATGTTAATCACCCCATATAAATTATTCATTATAATTAACAAAACTTACCATAACAGCCCCGCGTGTTCTTAAAATTAATGGAATTTTCTTATCAATTTACGAACACAGCATAGCAGCCATGACAGTCATTAATTTCGCTTTCTGCTATACACGTCACAAAACATGTTTCTGGCATCATAAAAGAAGGACATTTCAGTAGTGAGCGTATTTTTTCTACCGACCGTAAAACATTATGCAAGGATACTTAAGCGGAGAAATAAAACATTTTTTGAGCTCGATTGCAAAGAATTAAGAAAGCTTTATAAATATGTGTACTCGCTCACTTAAAACATCCTTACTGACGTTTCTTTCAGACTGTCACGTTGAAGACTAGCATCTAACATTTAACTATGATAATCTAGTCTCGACACATTTTTAGACACTGCGTCAGCCATCTATTCAGAATAGAATACAATGTCATGTCAAATGGTTGTAAACAATAAGAGCGGTATTACTGCTACTTCCGGCAGTACCTCCGATACTACTGCTGACAGTATACTATTGCCAACAGAAACAAGAAGTACAGTAATATGCTATTACTTGCACCAACAGTAAGTATGTACATTTATACTAAACTGCATTAAGTTCTATCATCTCAAATACAGAAATTGAAGTAACATTGCAGGCACTATGGACGATAGCCATGTTAGCATAGTATTGATTAATAAAGTCAAACAAACTGTCAAAATAATTTAAAATGCTAACATGATTCTCATTATCACAGGAAATAACATTGATTGCATAGTACAACTACATGGACAATATGTTAGCTGTAGACTAGATACAGCCGTTTATGAGTCAGTGCTGTTAGCAATTCAAGAGAGGGCATACTGATATTGCTATTGCCGCTACATCTGTTCTTCTAAATACTGATACATTTACTTTGGTTTGTTCCGGATTTTACACCGTTTCTGAATAGTATTTCAGTTATATACGATGGTCAGTTGATCTAACCAGTGCTCCTGGGTTACCAACCAAAACTAACCTGCTCCTCTGCAAGCATCTGACCACTTCTTCACATAAACCAGAGTTCAAAGATGGGGGAAATGACTTTGGATGCAGTATCTGCTGTTAAATTGTCACGGAAGAACATACGCCTCGCCCAGTTTTCGAACCCACGACCTCTATATTAGCAGTCGAGCGCCCTACCGACTGAGCTAACCGGGGGGGCTTGGGCAAATACATTTTTACATGTACCTGAGACCGTGTCGTCATAACAACATATACCAGAATGTCAAGGTGAAATGACACTACGACTGGTTAAAGGTTTGGTTGGGAGACTTTAGTGAATGTGATCTTTCAATTCATATTTTGATGATATCAGGTTACAAATACTGCGGAAAACTGTTTGGATAATTTTATTCTAAATCAAAATAAAACCAAATCGTATATAAAAATCGTTTTTATTTCGAATTTTCAAATGTGTAAGTTCGTTGGGTATAGACAATTACTGAAATGGAAGTGATTTAATCAGGCAAAGGTTTACTAACTGAACTGGACTAAATTGGTTTGAACAAAAGCAAACATAAACTATACCGTGAGATATCCGTCCTTGTGTGCATGAATCTGGAATAAAGGCCATACTCCGTACTTCATAGCAACTTCAGATAGCAGTTCAGTAAGCTCCAATGTTCTTGTTTTTGGAGATGGTCCGAACTCAAAACCTCCAAGTGAGTCTATCAACGCTTTGACTGCAATAAACATGACTTATGGAGGAACTAATACTGAAGAAACTTAGGCTTTCCAGGGTGGCTGTGCACTTTGTATGTGACATTTCGTGCTCGATTTCTGTATCCATTTGTTCTGCACATGTTGATTGAATAAATTGTTCAAATGCCGTTACAGTACTATAGATAGTAGATACTAAACACCTTTGTATAAAATGTGTTAATGTTTCAATAACATTTAACTGAACAGAACAATGATCAAACAGAACAATACTTTGTTATGTAATGGTAATATCGCCACCAAATGTAAACAGTAAAGAAGTATCAATAATACACATACAGAATAAAGTGATCAATACTTTCTATTCTGTTTATGTTGCACATAAAATGTAACTGCTATCACTCTCTTATTAGTATCAAACACTTGATCGGACAATTAATGGCATTCAATATTATTAACAGACACACGATATTCTGACTGAACAAAATGGTTTCTGTTATATATAACACATTCAATACTCCTGGTGATGTATATACACCTCGGATGTCAATACTATACGGAAGCAGCTACTATACAATGTCTACATTAAGCGACTGACCACGTTTCATCTTCTCATGTTAGCGTTGTGTTAAGTTGTCAGGTCACGAAAATAAAATTTATTTCAGGAGGTTATAGCATTACTAGAATTTTTCCTCGTTCGTAGTTTTTCATACAGATCTATATGAACTGAAGCTAAAGACGATAAAATATTATTCGATCAATAAAACTGTCAATGTATTTTTTTAGTTATTGTGTTCATATGCTCAAGTCTAGAGTATATACTTCGCGCGAGTTTATTGTTATTTTTCTTTATATTCATCTGCCCGATCCATATTTTACAAAAGTGTGCTCATTTTGTGTCTGTATATGACTATAATCGTTATTTGTACAAGATTTCAAGTTTGTGGACAGTTTTTGAGTAAGAAGTAAAATATTTTCACAATTATACTATTTCCACATCTGTGACCATTTACACGTATGTGTGACCATTTTGGCGTTTATAATTATTGTCACATTTGTGACTGGTTGTCCAATTTCGCATGTACGACCATCTTCGCATTTGTGACGATTTTCACTTATTCGGCCGTTTTTGCATTTGTGACCATTTTCACATTTGTGACCATTTTCACATTTGTGACCATTTTCCTATATACGACCATTTTCACATTTGTGACCATTTTCATTTTTGTGACTATTTTCACATATATGGCCATTTTCACAATTGTGACCATTTTCATATTTGTGACTAAATATACGACCATTTTCACAGTTGTTACCATTTTCACATGTGTAACCATTTTCACAAGTGTAACCATTTTCACATGTGTAACCATTTTCTCAATTAAGAGACCTACCCAAGGAGCAACAGAGTATGTTGGTAGTTTCATTCCAGAAAGCACATAAATGATGTTCTGTCAATGGAGAGCTTTGAAGAGCCATCGAGCTCATGTAGGTATACGTAAGTAGAGCACTTCATCGGTCACTTATATCGACGGTAAAACAATTTTACACCATAGAAAAATGACCAACGATGACCATTACTGGCCAAATAATTGTAGGTTTTCGGAGAATCAATATTTCATCTAATCAAGAACGTACAAGCGTACTGCTGTACGTGTCATGTATTGAAATTGCAGATGCTTCCTATGTTGTATGAAGTGAGTTTACTGTCTCGTAGGTACACAAGCAGTTTGAAAAAGGGCTATACAGGTTTCGACTCTTATTTTGTGGATTTCTTTAAAAACGAATATCGAAGTGTAACAGTAAATGCCATATACAAAGTGCACAGGTCACCATCAAAGCGTAAGAAGACATCAACATTCAAACGTATATGTAAACAATCACATAGACAATTTTATGCGCAAGTTACAACTAGAAATATTTCGTGAAGGTAGGAGTACTGCCTAGCAACTGTCAGTGGCAAAAACCAATGTGGGAGGGGAAAAATCTGACTCAATGGTGCATCAACCTCTCACATATCCTACTAAAAGTGAATTTTGCTCGCGACCCTCGATTTTCCTAATCTTGAACTTAGAAGAATACCACATAATATAAAACGTATACACAATATATTTCTACAAAAATTGTTATCGAAAATAATTCCTAAATAAAGTTAAACATTGATTACCTTGTGTAAGTGGGGTGTCTCTGCGGTTAACACATGATCTAAATATTTTCTTTATTATTTGCTTTTCTCTGGAGTCTTTTTGACTAATATCTTCAGACAATTCATCTGTAAATAAACAACAAATACTACGGCATGCATTGTGATTCAACATTCTTGCGACATTATTACAATACGCTGACAAAGCAAATGCAGGTCGTGGTATTCTGTGAATAACAAAATCCACGCTTGTATGACGATACTCATCTGAGGGTACCATAGGCAACCAACGGTTTGCTAAACCACACAATGTTTCCAAATTGGTATGATTTCTATAAATGTCACTTTCCGAAAATACGACTGCTTGTTGTTATAATTAATTGAACATACCGAGTAAAAACTGGTAATGGTTGTCCATGATGATGTCTGGATTGGTTCTCTTACGTGCTGAGTTCCATGATAAACGAGTTTTCTCCAGAAAACCCCCACAAGCAAATGAATAAAAATCCTGTAACGCAACGAAGAGGAAAACATGTTTAGGACGAATTATATATTTCTTCTTGTACACTGATAATCTATGATAACGATTCTCCACGAAGCATGATGGTGGCGTATAATTCATGCGCGAACCATTCGGCTTTGGTGCGCCAAACACGCTTAACCATTTGCATTGATAACTATACATATTGACATCAAAATTATTCGTGAACAAGTAAGTATTGTTAAACTTTTTATATCGTGTCTTTAATAACTTATCAATATATGACATTATTTGAAGATAGGTGCTCAGCCTTCGTAACGCATTGCTTCATGCAGAAATTGTTGGATTTCTTGGAACTCTTCAATGTTCCGTTATGTCTGTATGCTCATACACCTGCCGGAAACTTGGAGGCATCTGACTTTACGTTTTTAAAGATTACCCCCGGGATGTCAGAAAGTAATAAACACCGACTATGAATGAATATATCTTAGTTGTAGAACACAATCTGGAAAGAATGTAACTAAGAGAAATAATGAAATCAACCATTGCTTTAAGTATAAATTAGGCACGATGTCCCCCAATAGCTACGCAGTAATATAGGTGATTGGCAACATCTTATACGGCTAACTACTCGTCAATAACTCCGATTCGCCTTAAAGGTACATACATAAAAGCGCACAGTACATTAACAATATGAGTGGTCGCGAAAGGTAATGACAACCCAAGCTGAAATGAGTATTTAATATATTCTAGAAATAGATCGCTTTTCAATAGTTCATACCAAAGTGTTTTGCGTTCCATCATTTTAGGTGTTTGTCTAATTTAAGATACATTACATTGCCAATTCTAGACAAAATAATGTCGCATAGGTATAAAATGGAAGGTATGAAATGATTTGAGTTATTAATAAAATCAGGATATAACAACTATATATATATACAAATATTTCAACCAGCAAATCCCTACAATTTAGTGATCATGTTTCACATCTGAAATATTCAAGTTACTTCATTTTTACAAGCCGGTTCGATTAGTAACATAGATTAAGAAATATAATGAATATTTAATGCAACATTTAAATGACTAATGCTTCATAAAATTTCAAATTTCATAAACTAATTTCATTTCCTCATCAGTCTTGCCATTGTGGTTTAGATTAGCGCGTTCCAAAAAAATACCATCTGTTCTTTTTATAAATATGGCACTTTCCGGGCGTTTATCTCTTGAAGCAAGCTAATTGTCTCAGCGTTAATTGAGTAATTAGTGTCTACACTGGGAGCATCTATTTTATATTTCAGTTTAAATGTCAGTTCATATAAAAACTACAATAGCATTGCCAATTACAAAAGCAATTTCGACCTGATTTCAATAAAAACTTTAATTATTTTTTTTAGGATAACTATCACGCTTGTACGGTTAACTAGTCGCGACCATGTAAACATTTTAAACATACCATTTCTTGAACACTTCTAAAGGCAAATTAATGGAAATATAAACAACATATTGTAAATAAATACATCGTTTCTGCATAAAATTTCCAATTTTGGAGGCGTATTATGTAATTCAGTTTTTCGTATGAATAGGCATTTAGCATATATTTGCTTCCAAATGCGCTACTAAAACAAGATTTATTTCAAATTCATGGTGCTTAGAGACGCCGACTTTTGAAACCTCAGGCGCCATAGCTGTTTTAGATTTTTGTAGATGAAGCCATGCGGTCATAACGAGATCTTATGCTGCATGGACGGTTTGGTCAATGCTGTTGTATGTCAATATTTGTCTCTGTATTTAGTGCATCTGTCTTGTACAGAACAGCACAGAACAGAACATGTCTTTTATTTTTCAACAAAGATTGCAAAACAATATCTTTTGCAATAACAAGTGAACAAATGATATTTATAAATGTAAATGTACGATGACGGACATTTGTAACCACAAGGATTTAGAGAAGGGGATGGTGATCACACTTTATTAAAGTCAGTCGAACAAATTAACCTAATCTTGACATTTTTGTAAATTAACACATTATTTAAAGATTTCGTCGAATATTTCAGTTTCTGTTACATTATCAGCCCCCTTCTTCTTTTGACCCGCCAAAGCCTAAACTATATAAATAATTATATTCAAACATGTGCAAATAGAGGTCACCATGATCAGATTAATTAGTCCGACGAATAATATCAATGTAAAATAATATTTGAATAAACATTGTATGAATGTTTTGTATTGTTTATACATTGTATGACTTGTATATCTGTGCTGTTTATGTTGTCTGATAGATGACCTCGAGTGAGATAAGCCTTATAGGCTTGTCGAGCGTCTTTCGTTAAATAAAGAATTATTATTATTATAATTATTATTATAGTTTAAAGGATTGAATACATCACGGAACAAACCGAGAAAGTCAGTAAAATAGGCGGAAAGGGGAGAAAATAACACACATAACATCAATAAAAGTAGCTGCACACGGAGAAATGGGAACTTAACATACATAGAGAAACAAAAATAGAAGTTACAGCCTTGGAACTGTCAGTTAAATACTGGGGTTTAAGTCGATTTTATAGCTGGCTAACCTCAAAAGCCTAAACAATTTCATCTAACTAGATGAAATTGACACATTATTTGTAAATTATTTGCTAAAAAGACATGTTTGATTATATAAGTATATAATTGCTTAGAATTATCATAGCTTGAACGTTTTCCTTTCTTAATACAAATATTCTACTCCGTCCTGCACTCAATATATTAGCTTCCCACAGAACTTTCGGCTGCAGTGTGCTCGGTATTCCGAAGGAAATTGCAGTAATGAATGTTTACGAAGAAGAAGAAAAAAATAAGTGGTTTATCAATACCGTAGTAAATTGAGAATTGACTCATTATTATCACACGATTGAAATTGTACCGAAAACAGTAAAAGAGGAACATTTAGATTGGTGGCAATAAATAAATACAATGTCAAGAAGTGTGGTAATTTCAAAAACTATACGATTAAATTAACTGCCATGTTGTCAACGATTTGCTTGTTTGTTGTGTACGAGTGTCTACGTATTGTCTAGGTTTTACAATATATATGCAGCTTTTATACAGTTTATATACAAGATCGTAGGCCTTCGGTGCATAAATCACATATAATACATAGCATATAATGCAAAGTCACATGTGTACATAGTACAAACCGTTTTCAGTATAAAATTGTACAGTAATTATAATTATATCTATTTATCGATTCCGGTGAATGACAGTTACAGATTACCAATTACATGAAACATTCTTTTACATATTTTTTGTGCACTGAGTTAGAACAAAATATCTGTAACTATTCGTAACTGTTCATCACTGAATTCTAAATAAATCTTTGAAAACACATTTATTTTGAATGATTATGCATGCCTTTACTGTTTTATATATTTAGCATATTCAGTCCTTAATATACATATACAGTACTTTTCACCAGAATTGATTGTTATACATCATCGAGTGTTTGTGTGATTGTAGTTTAATTGTAATTTATGTAATTTATGAATGTGTTACACAAGGCCCTGTTTTGACTAAGATATATGGATGTATGTCTGTATATGTTACATTCTTTAAATAAAGAAATTATTATTATTATCATTATTATTATTAGATTCAGAATATCATGGAAAAAGAAATAATGTAATAATGTGACGTAATAACAGAAGAGAATTGTTATTGTATCAATGATAGCAGTACAACGTTATAATACTCCATGCCATTAAGAACGCAAATAAAGATTGTCCACGTCAACAGAGTGATATTTTGAAGACATAATTATATTCTAATTCTCAACTTTCTAAACTTAATCAGTTATGAAATATGAATTGATTTCTTTTTGATGAACAATAAAACGAGTTTAACCATTAGAACAAAATGAAGGCTAAGTAAAATAGTTATGTTTTTAAAATGGCGTTAAGTATATTATTTTATACATGTACACATATTTCTATGAAAGAAAAAGCTTCACGTCTCCGTAATTTGTGTATTCAGACCGAACCTATTCCAACTTAAAACTACCTTAAAGATTTTGTAAGAACTACTTCCGAACATTTATAACCGTTAGCCGTTCACAGTTCCCACAGCTATATCTTCATCGACCCTGGTAAAATGAAACTTTTTCGATCGCTTATAAAGACAGCATCCCCTCTTTAATTCCATAAATAGACAGACATGGAATTTTTGCATGATTTATAGCATTTAAGTACGTTGTGTGGTAATCAATTTTAGAACAGTATGTATAAAATATTATTTCTTTATACCATATCAGTCTCATATTCCAAATGTATTTTCCAAATATAATGTATAAATGGTTTTAGCTTTGACATTATATTGCTTCTCTCACAGAACAGCACGAACAGTGTCACTGTGTGCAAGATTTTATAATTATCGGTTAAAATGTATGTATATTTATTAATTTGAAAATTGAAAAATATTAGAAAAAGTTATCTACTTACCTCGCAAGGATCTGCTGATGTGTTCATTTTGCTCAGTATTTCTACAGCGCTTTTCATACAAGATGAATCGGTACATGTCTGAAAAAACGAATTCAAAGGATTTCATTAAGCATAAATAACAAAATATTTAAATAATATGCATATAATGTATACTTTATCACTCAGCCAGCTTCATTTAAAAAAAACCGCCACGATTTGTATACAGTAAAACCTCAATAATATGACCACCCTCAGGACCCTTATAAACCGGTCTTATTATTAAGCTGGTCATTAAGTGATGTCTTACTGTATTTCAAGCGGATCTCCTCCTCCACTTGCCTAGGTATGGATGTAAAAGTTTGCTTCTTAAATAGGCATTTTGTGAACAATCACAAATAAGATTTGTGAACACATGATGCCTGCCTTTTTTTAATTTAGATTGGAATATTCCATTTTGGATACAGGTAATTCCAAGTTGTTTCAGTCATAATTTAACAATTGATCATTGCGTACTATATAAGGATTAATATCATACAGCGGTGCATTGGTAGAATACAGAATTTCCACGCCGAAGGTTTCTGTTTCCATTCTGAAAATTTCGCACAAAAAAAATACGCAAACAAGATATCTTGACAAAAAGATGGACGGCGCAATTTGAAGATTTGTTGTGCAACATAAAAAATTGTTATGTTATGATTGCTGGTCACTCCAGATACAAAATGGATTTTGGTAAATTCACCCAAATTCAGTGGATTTTGGTAAGTAAACGGACCCTTTATCGAAAGATTAACCAATCCGCGTCATGACTAAAACGTTGTTCGGTTGAATAGAAGTTGGTTCAGTTGTTAAGGGAAGATTTGATTGGTATACACAACAATGATATGCAAATAACAAAGCCATGTTAGTATGGCTGTGCCGAAAATATAGTGTACATACCCATCGGAAAATAAAACTGACAGATCAATAACATTTGTATATATCGGTTCTGTTGTCGTAGCGTTTTATACAGTTTTCAACGGTATTTCATAGTTTTTAAAGTTGCAAAACATCGAAAGTAACTGTACACTAAAAATACTATCATTGTTTGTTTATAAAAGTTTTGAATTGAGATCGCAACTACATGTATATTTCTTATAATAATCTCAATTCTCCCCATTATCAACTATCAGCTATCTTCTGTTATTCATTCATCTTTTTACTAACCTACCAATTTACTTAAAAAGTTAAAAAGTAAAAATATACATGTAATTATGTTGGTAAACTTTTAGATCTTAGAACTCAGAACAATACATATTGTAAATCATCATCGGCATGTTGTATTTATTGTATTTATTCATGTGGAATTCATGGGCTCATTACCTTTTTCTAATTTTTTTATTTACACACTGCGGTCAGTTGACCAAACCAGTGCATCTGTAGTACCAACCAAAGCATATGTAGTACCAACCAGTGCATCTGTAGTACCAACCAGTGCTCATGTAGTACCAACCAGAGCTCCTGTAGTACCAACCAGTGCATCTGTAGTACCAACCAGTGCTCCTGTAGTACCAACCAGTACCTCTGTAGTATCAACCAGTGCTCCTGTAGTACAAACCAGTGCATCTGTAGTACCAACCAGTGCATCGGTAGTACCAACCAGTGCTCCTGTAGTACCAACCAGTGCATCTGTAGTACCAACTAGTGCTCCTGTAGTACCAACCAGTGCATCTGTAGTACCAATCAGTGCTCCTGTAGTACCAACCAGTGCTCATGTAGTACCAACCAGTGCTCCTGTAGTACCAACCAGTGCATCTGTAGTACCAACCAGTGCTCCTGTAGTACCAACCAGTGCTCCTGTAGTACCAACCAGTGCATCTGTAGTACCAATCAGTGCTCATGTAGTACCAACCAGTGCTCCTGTAGTACCAACCAGTACTCCTGTAGTACCAACCAGTACTACACTTTTCTGTCAACTGTCAACTTCCTCACATGAACCGGAGGTGAAGGACGGAATACTTTGGATGCATAATCTGCTTTCCCATTGTATCGGTTACCTTTCATCGTATTACGAATACATATTAAAATATCTGTCAAGTTCTTTTCCTTCCTTATGTTGAAATAAAACTCATTTGTCCAAAATGCGAATAAACACATTTGATAAAACTTTGCTCTGGAGATTTTTGTGTAGGTCTATGCTTCCCAAGGGCATGTGCCCTTATCGACAGAAAATCACATATTTACTTAAATTAGATCTTTTCATTATTGGAATTTATTGCAATACCCGTGGTAGTAATTGTCAGACTGTAAAGGATCGTAATGTGTTACATTTCGCCAGTTAAAACACTGACACACTTTCCAGCAAGTAAATTAGCAACAATAAATCTTAATAAAATACGTATCAATAGTGCCGTAACGCTGTCATTTAAATTTATTTTAGTACACAACTGTCAAACGACTTTCTTATTCCTTGCGAATTGCATGATTTAGTGCGACAAGAAAGAAAACTGTCCGGTAGTTCCAACAACATAACAAACAAACAAAATATAGCATTCGTTGTCACGTGAATTGTAATATTTCGTTTGACTATGTTGTATGTATAAATATACATGAAATTACTCTCATAGAGTATGTCAATATTTTGTAAATTGGATACATTGATTGATAAGTATTATACTTAAATCCAGATATTAATAAATCATTATGTTCTGTTCTGTTCTGTTGTTATTTGCTACAATGAAGATATGACTTGTTTGTTTTATTTTTCGGATGATGTCTTTTTTCCATATGTAGGGTTACTTGTCACTGTTACTCATACTTACGTATATATATAGTCATCCGTTTCGGCAATTACACCATTTTAATAGTCAGAACTCGGTAACGTATGTATCTTTGAACACAAGACAGAAACGGCATGAGCTTCAAGGCATATCACCAATTACCTATTTACAAAATTAGGATTTTCCAATCTGAGAATAAATATGACAGATCAAAAATCGCATGATATTCATTCAAATCATTTCAAATGTTAGGTAAAATAACATATAATACTTTTATAAAATACCAAAGACTATCATGATTATCGTTTGTTATCTTTTATTTTTCTTATATATACAGAAATTCTATTTTTCCATCTTCCATTTTACCTATATATACAGAAATTCTATTTTTCCATCTTCCATTTTACCTATATATATATTAACCATCCAATCTGTAAAACATTGTCTTACCCACGTAAAACATTCTACACCATGTCAGAATGACAGGTGCTTGTCGCAGTATTCTAGTCGTCATCCTCAAAATAAACAGATGCGCTTGCGACATTATTGTCTGACATTCCATCTTATAGTAGAGTCAATTGTCTACAAAATCCCACGGCAACTAGGCCTCTTTGTAGTCTGCATTAATTAAGTTGGTTTGGGTCTACAATTCATTTTCTGCATGAATATTTCTCGAAGCACAAACAACTATACGATAGGATCATACATACGTAATATATCAGTGTTTTATATATTGTATATTTGCGTTTATGTATCGTTGCCACCGGTTTCCTATATGGACGACGCCTCTGGAAGAATGTTAGTCATTATAGCTTTTTGGATGATAGTGCATGATACAGAAGATGTCCATGTTCCTGAAGCACCCATGGTTCTTTTACGTGCCCGAGGTAAAGCATCATACACGGAACCTCGATGTTTCAAAGTCTTGTCTTAAAGACTGTTAGTACTGTCAGTGGTGGAGCAGGGGTCGAACCTGCAATCCTTGGATTACTAGTCCAGCGCGTAACCAGTGGACCATGGATCCGATATATATATTGCAGTGGTTCCTCGGTCAAAATACAAAATCTGTGACAGTACTGTGACATTTGCTACAACTAATTATCGTTTAAGCAATACGACCATAGGCCCCTTATTGGCTATTAGGGTGTGGTATATTTGTATTTTGTAATCCGTATTGCACGTACTTAACAACGCAAATTGCCGGGACAATTGTGTTGGTTAAGTCTTAATTCTTCTCCACAATAAATAAAATGATTCTGAAATTGAGACAAAGGTAGCAAAAACACAATGACAGAAACACATTACGAAAAACGCCTAATACCTAATTGAAAAGACATTTAAAAAAATGAATCTCGATTTAATGACAGGCTCGAATTAGATTGTTCTCTTCGTAGGACAACACTGATTCACCCCCAGTCTGCACTTGATTTCAAAGATATGTCACAGTATTCAATATTTAACACTTATGCACTCGAATCAATTTCCATACGGAACACTTTTCTCATTGTCTGCATTTCACACTCAAAACTGCACAACTGCACACAATAGAGGTGGCCAATCGTTAAAAAGTTAAGATTGCGTTTTTCAAAGCGTATTAATTTGAGTAGACCCTGTAGTCACCGACGATCTAATTTTGGTATATTGTATTTGATACATAACCGGACTGAATAAAGTTTCGTTGTCATTTAATTGTAACTTGATATACCTAGAGAGCATTTTGCTTTTCGTAAGTCTAGTGAACTAAGTCATTGATATAAATTAAATATGGACTAGGAGATGTTACAGTCAACCATAGGGAAGTTTGCCAAGATACAGGATATAATTATGTATAAAAATAGACGCTTTCGTCGGTAAATACATGTAATCATTCTTGCTTAGAAAACCTATTTGTTGGTGATAATTCATTCCTTATATGTTCGAAAATTTAATGAGCATATCTTCATGAACATTCGGAAATGCCTGCTTATTTTACAAAATGACCCTTTACTTAGGTATATGTTTCACTGAACTGCAAAACTACAACATATAGAAGGATGTTATTGTGTTTATAACGAGACCAATATTATAAATATCGTTCAAAACAAAATTTATCTTTAGTACTAAAACGGCAATAATTTATTAATATTTCATGCGATTAAAGTGTTAAAAACTGTTTCGTACATTTTTGATAAGGAATGCCATCCTTGCCGACGACACTAATTTCCATAGCAACGAATTCGACGTATTTGCCAGAACTAAAACAATTAACTGTCTTCGAAGACACTTTGTTGTCACTGAAGAATTCTAGGCATAAGCTATTGAATTTGATACTTTCAGACAGGAAAACGCTATTGATGAATGCTTAATGACACATTATGTCAGTCCTGTTCGTAATCAAAACGATGAAAATCCTCTCAGGTTTCAAATAAAATTTAAGGGCCACAAATCCCTATATTCAGTTTAGGAACACATGTACCTCAATATCACATAATATGCTTGTAATATTAGATACAAGACACAAACTACCAACAAAAAATGATCTAGATAAAACATTTGTCACGACAGATCTTATAGATTTCCCCCATATAATGTTCTCCATTAAATTAGGCGGAATTGTCGGAGAGCTTTCCCAATTAATTTTAACTAAAAAGATACAAAATGTGATGAAATCTGTATTAAAACAACTGAAGCCATCGACTTGAAAAATACAAATGACAATTGAAATTACAGACTTGTCTATAGAAATGTGACATATTACGGATTAATTACAATTTATAAAACATTTCTTGACAATAAATCCAGTTTAAACATTTAGAGGATATCGTTAGGAATACAAAACATGTCCAAAAGGAGTTAAAGATCTAGCACCACAGACTGTGAGGGTTTGAAGTAAAACAATGAATGGGAAAGGTATATACAATAAAAATGAACGTGAGTGGCAAACAGAGAATAAATAACCACTTATGATATGTCTGTTTTGTTGCAGATATTTTTCGGCACAGCCGTACTAACATGGTTTTGCTATTTGCATATCAGTTTTGTGTAAACCAATCAAATCTTATGTTAACCACCAAGGCAATTTCTCTTCAATCGAACAACGTGTGTAACCTTCACGCGGATTGGTTAACCTTTCGATAAACGTTACCTTACCGAAATCAACTGAATCTTAACCTTCAAATTGCGCCGACCACCTTTTTTCAAGATATTTCTTGTTTTCCATTACGACTGACGCATGTAATCCAAAATATGATGTCCAGGAATTTTGGTCACATCTTGAAAACCAAGGCTTTTGTCCTCTTTAAATGCTAACCCTTACCCATTGAATATCACATAGATATTGCGAATCGCCGAACCATGCCGCGCACAAAACTGCATAGCAGCCTGGTCTTAACGATGCTTAGCAACCTGGTCTTTACGCTGCATAGCAGCCTGGTCATAACGCTGCATAGCAACCTGGTCTTAACGCTGCGCTTAGCATGGTCAAAGTAAATATTTTAATTAAAACAGTAGAGTGTTCTCTATACCAGTACATAGTACAACGTGGTATGACGTTCAATTTGGAGGAGGCCCTCTTTGATGCATGTGCACGTGGTTTTCGTGTTTCTGAAAACATGTAATTACACAAGTGCCTGTCAAGCTTTATTAAGGCTGTTGACAGCAAGTGATGCGTGCTATACAATAGGTAGGTTGACCGAGTTTTAAGCTACTGTCCCATCGTTTATAGAATTGAAGTGAGATGTATGACCCGATTTTTCTTTATCCTTTCAGTTAAAGAAAAAAGCGATGCTAAATACGTCTATAACCGTATACAGTAAAACCTCAATAATAAGACCAACCTTAGGACCCTTGAAAATGGTCTTAATAATGAGGTGGTCTTAATATTGAGGTTGAATAAAGAACAAAACAGTGAAAATGGACTTGAAACTTGTGCTCTTACTATTGAGGTGGTCTTACTATTGAGGTGGTCTTATTATTGAGGTGGTCTTACTATTGAGATAGTCTTACTATTGAGGTGGTCTTCAAGCGAGGTTTTACTGTATACACCAGTTTCCTATTGTATATAAAATGTATTAAATGTATCGCTTGAAAAAGTTTTCCAAGCATCAAATTCGGGTAAGATTTCTGGGACGTATGAACTGTAATTACAAAAATATGGAGGCATGGCATTTAGAATATTGCAGACAGTTCAAATTATATTGGGAAGATATTTTGCTACATAATGTCCCTTCAGCGTGTGGTATTAATAAATGATGATGTTTATACAACGGAGACAAATAAACAGGGACCCAACACTATCATATACTGTGTAGAATTGGGTATTACTGCATTGTCTGTAATTAAATAATTATAAACTCTGATTAATTATTAACGTTGCTTCTTCCTTTATAACGCTGTTTATATACAAATATCTCGACATTTTGTACGAAATATCTCCCCACTTAAATTATATAGGGAGAAAATTTTCCACGTAAAATATTTATTATTTGATAAGTGTCTGACTTAAATTGGAACTATTGCTCAGCGATGCATACACTGATTTTGAGAAGAGGCAATTTAACAGTGCTAAAAGACAGTGTCAGAGTATTTGCCTTTTCTCGCAAGGAGGAGAAATAGAGAAATTCAATATCTGCGCGATGAACGATTCGATGCCTTTTTGTCAAGTAATGTTAACTTTTCTACATGCAAAAAAAACAAGAATATTGGTAAAATTGTCCAAACAATATTCTAAATGTAATCGAAGACAACAAATATTGAACAGACTAACACTTTTGACAGCGACGATCTGTGAAGGGAATTGCTCGTAAATAACTTTGTTTTTCGTTTCATGTCTTTTCTCCGGCTGTTCTTACATACAGGAACGCTCCTCAATCCTGATAATTCAAATTTTCTCAGTCTTACATAGATACTACTTTAAGTTGTAGAATCCACTTAAACTTTAATTGAAATGCATTTCGCACCACGTGATCAAAGCATCGTAGACAATATCAGACAGGGTAAGTAGTAACAGTTGCTTTCAAAGAAATGAATTTCCTAAGATTCAATATTGAAACTCGTATAACTGTAAAGCTGTCCGTTTACCTATCACGTTTCAACAGTTAAAATGACAAACGCCGTCTGATACTTCTGTTAAATTCAAAATGTTTCGACATTTGTATTTACATCATTTTACAATTTAGATAAAGCCACATACTAAAATGGCATTTCTGCAGCACACAAATAAAAAGGAAAGTCATATGGTAATGGCTCTTCTAGAACGGCATACGCGTTTTCATCGTAATGCTTTGATCAACTTTAAGTTGATTAAAAAATCACTCGATCATGACAAAATGCAATGCTTGATCGAACAACCAGTTTTTTATTGTTATCAATACGTGCTTTTATAATATTGTCAGTTTCTTGATATATTTGTTAGAGTTTATAAGTTGCTTTACATTCTCGTATTATGTTCCTGAATAAGGGTCATATCTCTTCATCTAAACAGCAAACATTGTAGCGTGCGCTTGTATAAGAAAATCAATTTTACATTAATTATCAGTAATTTATATGTCGTCTGTGAAAAACACATCCGTTGTTGTTCATAACATACGCCATGCTTGATCTTTTCGCTATTTCTGTAAATTGCCGCTGTGCTTTCGTGACTTTCCGTTTGCGGTATGAAAATCTTTAGTGCACAAGTATCGATGACGTCCAACTCATCATAGTTAAAACTGCAATCATATGATATGATGTCACTTGTTCATGTGCACCTGCAGCAGATCAGATAATCAGATAAACTTACCGGTCGAGAAAATAAGAAAGTGTTGCCCTGTTGATGGGCTAACACAAGTACGTGAATAACTTAGTTTTTTAGGCGTACCTTTAGATATGGAAATATCCCAATTAACCAGAAACCTTGAAACAACGTTTACAAGTAATTAAAACCGTTATTTCGACTTCAATGAATGCTAATGTTTATGTCAGACTTCTCGAGAGAAGACGAAAAAGCTGCAAAAGTACAGTGCATCTTCTCCAGAGTTGCCCTTACTTGAGCAACAGCCTCTCTTCAACAGCATTAAGATATTTCGGACAGTAAACATTTCCTAACAATATTATCTCTCTTGAGCAACAACCTCTTAACAAAAAATGCAAGTTGGGCCCCCAAGGGAGGGAATTCATTTTATTAAAAACCCGCGATATTTTTCATTATTGTTGTATTATTATGGTATAAAACACAAATAACATACAGAACACACAAAATGATTAACAGAGCTAGATAATGCAAGAATACGATGAAGAATTAGTAATAGTTTCCTAATTCCGAAATTTGGCATGTTTACAAATGTTTTACGACATTAAGAACAAAAACAAGGATGACAAAAACAAACTTTTACGACAATGTAGGCAAAAACTGTGCATCCAGGCTTATTTCAATACGGTACATTTAACGCATGAAGGTCAGCAAAAGTTGCTGAAAGAGCATTTTTTATTGTTTGACTGAAACCAGCTATCTACATTACTACGATCAAATAATACAATTTGGCAGTTGTATTGTAGATATAATCTCTTTAAGTATAGTTATGGTTTGGCAATCAACAGGCTTTTCTTACTTATTATATAATACACACTGACAGAGTAGGTTTACTGTTGCCTTTGATGATTTATCCAAATGAGTTAAACTCTAGAGAACGTATTTAACTATAAAACGCAATTTAATATCAATATGTTTTATGTTTGCAATCACTTTATTTGATAGTTGAATGACTGTTTGTGATCTGAGTGGGCGAATGGGTTCATCTATGGATGTATGGTTTGCTTACCAGGGAGTGCGTACGTGGGAAGAAGCCAGTTGTGTTTTGATGTGCAAGTAATTACTAGTTACAAAGAACACTGACAATAATGACCACCACTTCGTTATTACTCAAACACTGCAGTAACTTAAAAAAAAACATTTTAAATATTTCATCAGTTGTAAATGCTTTGATTTGCTTCTAATGGAGCTGTGAACTATGAGTGCTTTGAATTGTTTTTATATATATATACTGCATACAGTGTCTCTATAGAAAACATTCTGAAGAATGCGCCATGTTTTTGTATTACTAAGGATGCTTTAAATTTGATGTTATTATGGTTATTATTTCTATTTATGCTTTAGATGTATGTTAAATTCCCCTTTCCCCATGAGCAATTTTTCACTTGATACAGTGTTCATGTTACTTTCACCCTATTGTTAGTAGCTTTCCTGACTTGTTCCATCCGTGATGTCTTCCATCCATTACATCCTCCATGTTAGTTATCCATACATTTCCTTAGTTGTCCTTTATGGTCGGCCAGACCATTCCTTTTTTCCCTTGCGTATTGACCCGTGAAGCCCCTCAATACCTGATGTTTAAGGACTGTTGTTTTCCCGAAGGTCTGTATGGGGAGGCAGTGCTTGAGTTGTAAACAAGGATGATCCAAATTTTGTGATATTAAGGATACTGTAAAGTTGTGTTATTAGTGATACTCTAAATTTGTGTTATTTGGAGTTATAAAGGATACGCTTAATTTGGTCATATACGGATAACATCAAGTTGGTGTTACTGAGAAAACCCCATATTTGGTGTTACGAAGAGTGCTCGAAATAAGTTGTTATTATAGATACATCAAATGTCGTGTTACCACGGAGACTTAAATTGTTTCAATATCCTCTGGACGATATGACCGATTCATCAATGTTAATGTTTTATATCACATAGACAGATCCGACAATGATGTATATGAATTCATCTTACACGTACAGCTAATCATCAACAAAAGACCCTCAGTGATGATACCCTGGGGTTGTGTCAGCCAAAGCCATATTTTAGCAGGCATGAAGTTGATAATTCATTGCTTACACGTAATTGCCGTAAATCATGATATTTGCACAATCCAGACATCTATGATAGGATATACAAATGTTTGATACTGGTCTTGCTTGTATACAGTATCACTGGTGTGCACGTAATTATAAAGTTGTTTAATTATTAACAAGTTTGTCTACTCTATCATGTAACATTGACAGAAATGGCTCGTTACGTCCATCATTCCACCACAATAGCTCCCAATTTCCCTGAAACTAACATCGTCAAACATGGTAAACGCAGCACTTATATCCGAGAAATATCGAATAAATATAGCATTACATGCTTAGAATAAATATACCGATCATCTCTTAGAGAACTCAATTACTGAACGAATATATAATGAAATAGAAATTTCATTCGTGACAACGTCCAAATTTAGTGTAATGACAATGACTCAGTTTAAGGTTAATTAGATCGTTTACAAGACCAAGTAAAACATCGAAACAACCAAACATTACAGAGTAGTTTTTTGCCACATTTTGTATTATTATCTTATTTTATTTCTATATATTCCTTTATGCACAATGATTGTAAAGGCAAAGTTATTTAACTGAGTTTGATATTTAGCGAATTAAACCGCTTTAATTAGTTTCAGGCTGATTTGCCCTGTCCATATTTTCTGTTACACATCTTCAAACCGCAGACTAAAGATCGGTGTGAGGAGAAACAGCGGTAACAGCGGTTACCCACCACTAGAAGATATAGCGCTACCAGCAGTATCACAGTTACCCAACACTAGCAGATATAGCGGTACCAGCAGTATCACTGTAACCCACCACAAGCAGATAAAGCGGTACCAGCAGTATCACTGTTACCTACCACTAGCAGATATAGCGGTACCAATAGTATCACTGTAACCCACCACTAGCAGATATAGCGGTACCAATAGTATCACTGTTACCCACCAGTAGCAGATATAGCGGTACCAATAGTATCACTGTAACCCACCACTAGCAGATATAGCGGTACCAGCAGTATCACTGTTACCCACCACTAGCATATAGCGGTACCAGGAGTATCACTGTTACCCACCACTAGCAGATATAGCGGTACCAGCAGTATCACTGTTACCCACCACTAGCAGATATAGCGGTACCAGCAGTATCACTGTTACCCACCACTAGCATATATAGCGGTACCAGGAGTATCACTGTTACCCACCACTAGCAGATATAGCGGTACCAGCAGTATCATTGTTACCCACCACTAGCAGATATAGCAGTACCAGCAGTATCATTGTTACCCACCACTAGCAGATATAGCAGTACCAGCAGTATCATTGTTACCCACCACTAGCATATATAGCGGTACCAGCAGTATCACTGTTACCGACCTCTAGCAGATATAGCGGTACCAGCAATTTCATTGTTACCCACCACTAGCAGATATAGCGGTACCAGAAGTATCATTGTTACCCACCACTAGCAGATATAGCAGTACCAGCAGTATCACTGTTACTGACCTCTAGCAGATATAGCGGTAACAGCAATATCACTGTTACCCACCACTAGTAGATATAGCGGTACCAATAGTATCACTGCTACCCACCACTAGCAGATATAGCAGTACTAGCAGTATTACTGTTACACACCACTAGCAGATAAAGCGGTACCAGTAGTATCACTGCTACACACCACTAGCAGATATAGCGGCACCAGTAGTATCACTGCTACCCACCACTAGCAGATAAAGCGGTACTAGCAGTATTACTGTTACACACCACTAGTAGATATAGCGGTACCAGTAGTATCACTGCTACCCACCACTAGCAGATATAGCGGTACCAGCAATATCACTGTTACCCATCACTAGTAGATATAGCGGTACCAGTAGTATCACTGCTACCCACCACTAGCATATATAGCGGTACTAGCAGTATCACTGTTACACACCACTAGCAGATATAGCGGTAACAGCAATATCACTGTTACACATCACTAGCAGATATAGCGGTACCAGCAGTATCACTGTTACCCACCACTAGCATATATAGCGGTACCAGCAGTATCACTGTTACACACCACTAGCAGATATAGCGGTACCAGCAGTATCACTGTTACCTACCACTAGCATATATAGCGGTACCAGCAGTATCACTGTTACACACCACTAGCAGATATAGCGGTACCAGCAGTATCACTGTTACCCACCACTAGTAGATATAGCGGTACCAACAGTATCACTGTTACACACCACTAGCAGATATAGCGGTACCAGCAGTATTACTGTTACCCACCACTAGCAGATATAGTGGTACGAGCAGTATCACTGTTACCCACCACTAGCAGATATAGTGGTACCAGCAATATCACTGTTACCCACCACTAGCAGATATAGCGGTACCAGCAGTATCACTGTTACACACCACTAGCAGATATAGCGGTACCAGCAGTATCAATGTTACCCACCACTAGCAGATATAGCGGTACCAGGAGTATCACTGTTAACCACCACTAGCAGTAATATCGGTACCAGGAGTATCACTGTTACACACCACTAGCAGATATAGCGGTACCAGCAGTATCACTGTTATCCACCACTAGCAGATATAGCGGTACCAGCAGTACCACTGTTACCCACCACAAGCATATATAGCGGTACCAGCAGTATTACTGTTACCCACCACTAGCGATGTACGGTTTGCACAAAAAATAGGGATATGGATAACGTACGTATATATTACAGGTCTGAATTTATATTTAGCCTGACCATCAGAAAACCACAGGCGTCATCACACTTATCTAATTATTTAGTGCCTGAGCTTATACGAATGCTAATATGTCGTTAATATTTCCTATGTCACTGAACTGTCACTGAGAAAGAGTATGTATAGATATATAAACTTTTGTTAAAGAAAATTCCCTCATTAAGTGATCATCTGGAGAATTGGATAACACTTTTCTGAATGCCTTATAATGCATAGATAACACCATTGCAATTTGATATTAGAATATCCGAAGTTCTCTTTAATTAATAACTTTGGTTAATAAGTAAAGGGTGCGTGACACGAGCGGTCAACTTTGATCGTAAGATATACAACTATACAACTATACAACATTTTAAGAGTTGATACCTCATTTCCAGGGCATGCTTTAAGTTCCATTAAGGGTTATAAATACATTTTATTTTGAAGCATCTGCATAATCAAGAATATTCCCATATCTACGTAAACCCTAAAAACGCTAGTTATTTCTTGTCTTGTCGACCGGTTAATTTAACCTAGTTGTTCGCGTTTTTGTTTACACTCGCTGTATGCCGATGTTCCTGATCCCATCATACAGATGAGCAGAAATCGGTGACGTCTAATCACGTAATGGCAATTTTAAATATGACTTGTTGTTGTTGTTGTTAAAGTTGAGTTTGACGTCATCAATACTTGTGTTCCAATGAATATTTATATAGCACACGGAAAGTCCCGGAAGCACGTCGGCTTTTTAACGGAAATCGCGACATGGCCTACTATTTTGTAAACAAAATATGATGTCTTTCGTAGGAATTGTTTCGAAAAGGAAAGATAAATTATAGACAGTCATTAGCAAATGAGCGTAAACGTGTTTCTTACATAAGTTCATGTTACAAATGATGCGGTTTAAATGCATGAAATTCATCATTTTATATTATCATAATTTATAATTATGCATATAATACCACCTGCTTTAAAACTATGGATTTGTAATGGCAAATACAGAGACATTACTCACACAATTAGAAAATAGACATGATGCATGACTCATACTAAAATGATACCATTTTATAAATCCAGACTCCATTATTAACATCCGGGAAGAACTTATCATTAAAGGAAACGAATTATACATCGATTCATTCGATACAAATAAAAATACAACATAAATGTTTAAACGTACACTACAATACAAATTGGTACACTTTGACAACTTTGTAAATATCTGAACTGCATTCTGATATGCATACTTGTTTAAAACACAACTTACGTAGATTCATTCAAAGCGCACAAGTTACAAAGTTCAATATGGTGAAATGGCATTGCCAAGAATTGGGGGAAATATTGGTTGGAAATACGATAAAACGACGATCTCGCCATGTCGTGCCAACACGTCAACCTGGGTTTCCACTTAGACGTATTCAAATTTTATATGAAACATTTTGCCAAATTGTCTTGTAATAGGTATATTTAGAGGCGAAAAACTTGTAACATTAGCATCAGACAATGAACAAATGATTGAGAAGAAGTTGCAGTCACATATACGTTTACCCAACGTTTGATATAGAGCCAGTAATGATCATTTATTGCTGCTTTCAGTTGCATGAAACTTTGAACATATATATTTACATATATCAATGAAAGAACAAACGTAAACATGATACTTCATTGTTGTGTAGGTGTTTTACTTGTTTCTCGACAGTATTTCAGTTAGACACGGTGATCATTTGATCTTACCAGTGTTCCCGGGATATCTACCCGTACTAACCAGTTCCTCTGCAAATCAAATGACATGTATATTGGGAAAAGGACGCTTTATCAACTGAGCTAACCGGGCAGGCATTTGATAGTTGGTCCTTCTCCACTTGTTGTACATAATAATTATGCATATTCTGTCCATTTTAGAATGACCAAACTCTGTCAGCGTACTGCTTAACAATTATCTTATATAAACGACCAGACCCGAGCAAACGGAGACTCTGGAGCATGTGGTAGTCTCCTCGCCCCTGGATAAGACACCCAGAGAATATTATGCGGTGACCTCGCCCCTGGATAAGACACCCAGAGAACATTATGCGGTGACCTCGCCCCTGGATAAGACAACCAGAGAACATTATGCGGTGACCTCGCCCCTGGATAAGACAACCAGAGAACATTATGCGGTGACCTCGCCACTGGATAAGACAACCAGAGAACATTATGCGGTGACCTCGCCCCTGGATAAGACAACCAGAGAACATTATGCGGTGACCTCGCCCCTGGATAAGACAACCAGAGAACATTATGCGGTGACCTCGCCCCTGGATAAGACAACCAGAGAACATTATGCGGTGACCTCGCCCCTGGATAAGACACCCAGAGAACATTATGCGGTGACCTCGCCCCTAGATAAGACAACCAGAGAACATTATGCGGTGACCTGACCCCTGGATAAGACAACCAGAGAACATTATGCGGTGACCTCGCCCCTGGATAAGACACCCAGAGAACATTATGCGGTGACCTCGCCCCTGGATAAGACACCCAGAGAACATTATGCGGTGACCTCGCCCCTGGATAAGACACCCAGAGAACATTATGCGGTGACCTCGCCCCTGGATAAGACACCCAGAGAACATTATGCGGTGACCTCGCCCCTGGATAAGACACCCAGAGAACATTATGCGGTGACCTCGCCCCTGGATAAGACACCCAGAGAACATTATGCGGTGACCTCGCCCCTGGATAAGACAACCAGAGAACATTATGCGGTGACCTCGCCCCTGGATAAGACAACCAGAGAACATTATGCGGTGACCTCGCCCCTGGATAAGACAACCAGAGAACATTATGCGGTGACCTGACCCCTGGATAAGACAACCAGAGAACATTATGCGGTGACCTGACCCCGATCTCCCGAAGCATCTCAATTTAGCCAAATCTCATTTCAAATATTGTCTTAAATCGTTGAGATTTTCCTCATATGAGACCGGACTCAAAAAACGTTATTACAAAACGAAAAAGATGTGATGATGTTTTTCTCATTTTTTTTCAAGAGATTCAAATGAGATTTGTCTCAATCTCAGTCTCCATTTTTAGTAACATCTCATATTGAGCTGAGATTTCTATTTGAAATGCTTTGAGTGATCGGACCTGATAGTCAAATGCTAATGCGCTCTAGTGATGGCATAGCACACGAACTGTTCACACATCCTCGATTAATTCAGTGTCAGAGGTCAGAGTGGGTGAACACGTGACTTTTTTGTTTACTACGCGACACGAAAAGCTGGCGGCCGATCACAAAACGGTCAGTATTGTGGTAGTTTTTGTTTGTTAGAAATAGTTTTTAATAGCCTTAAACCTGGTCATCCAAAATCCGGTTGCATCGATGCCAATATCGACACATAGATCTCTGTAGAATCGCCGGAATGCGTGCCACAAAACTTAAGCGAGGCGAAATGTTCTCCGATTTTTTGTAGTAAACAAAATAGACACGTGTTCCCCCACCCTGAGAGATTTGTCCACAAATATACTCATGAAGATAAGTTGATGGTCTTAACCATTTTTGATAACATAAATTCTGTGGTAGACATTTATATCAAACGACTTGTTCTCATATTTTATAATGATCATTAATGTGTGTATTCAATGAAAGTGGTCCGCTTGTTTTCCCCTGCTTTCCGACATTTGAAATTATTTATTTCCCGAGAAAACTATGAAGCTATATGTAATAATTTCATCTCATCTAAGACAGTTATTATGCTTGGTATAATTAAAATATTGGCGAAAGAACCTATTAAATATCAGGATTGTTAATGATACAACTGGCCAGGTAATTATGATCAGTAAATTGACGCTAAATGAACAAATTAGATTGCTTTCATATAAATTCATAAATCACATTATCTTGAAGAAAATGTAATAAAAGAGGCGGTGTTGTACCAACGTCTCCCTAGATCAATATTATTTTATCGAAGGAATTGTTTGAAGTCTGGTTTACACTAACAAAATACAAAATTATGAGAAATTGATAAACATCTTAAATGACATAAAATATGATAGCTATGGTTATTTGACAGTGTTTTCATTGAACTTTCCGCGTATTCTTTTTATTATTATTTGTTCAATGTATGGCATATTTTATCCGTATTCTGTCGATCACAATATCGAATATACAGGCAATAACTGTTTTTATTCTTGTCAGAGGAGCTTACCCGCCATATTGAATTTTGAGAATCTTACAACATAACGACAAAGTGATCTGAAACGTTGGACGTGAGTTTGACTGGTTTATTTCGAGCTCTTTTAGAAATGACGTGAGATAATACTGGCAGGTTGGCAATTTAAACAAGTAGATATATTCAGTAGAGTTCAAGTTGTATTCATATACAGGGTGTTAAAAAGTTTGTTCACAAACTTTGAATTCATATAACATTTTAAGAAGAGTGCTGTGTACACTTGCTTCATTTCGCATAATGAAAGATACTGCGTTTGCATGACTACTGTTTCATTGAGTACTCTCAGACAGAAATAAAATATTGGTCCATAGCCACATAGATGGAAAAAGTATTTAGAATAAGATTGAAATTCAAACTTTGTGAATGAACTTATTTAACACCCTGTATATACATGTACATGAAAGTTATGTATGTCCTGGTTTATGGACTAGGGCATATGATAAGGGACGGTGCGATAATGAATGAGTCTAGATTGAGGCCCCGATTCATTGAGATTGAATAACACAATAACCGTATACTGCTATCCCCTGACTGAGAAACACAAACATGTAATGACTTTCGACCGAGAGATTCTCACTGAGGTCGAAAACTACAGTTTCTTGAAGGCAACTTTCTGTAAAAAGCATTCCAAGACAAACTATAAAAAGTCTAAAGATCATACTAAAAGTTCCAATATCTGCGTTGTATGAACTATTGCATTACATGGTATTAATATTGCATGGATCGAAATATAAAACTAATTTCATCCAGTTGCAAGAAAGCAATAAATTAATACGAACTGATGGTTTATTGTCTGTTTTCTTCACAATAAAAATGATGTGTGTCGATCATCGTCTTTTTATGCAAACTAGGATTGATTTGTCATTTGCCAAATAAAGACATATACACGTGACCGCCGTTTACTAGAAGATATTAATGTCCCAAAGGAATATTGATACCGTTGAAACGGTAATACATTGGACATGTATATAATTCATAAACATAATATTTACATTCAATGTTTATGTTTACAATTATTTCTTTGTACGATCTGTCTCCCGTTGAAATTGCCAGTCATAATGATTCAATATTCCTTCCTTTTTGTTCAATAAAAATGAATACTGAAGTAGAAAGGGCTAACATTTTGGTAAAAATAGTTGACATACACAACTAACTGTTTGAGATCTGTAAAAAATCACATTTGGTACGGCTATTTTGTTATAGCTCTAACTTTCAATTAATATAAATCGCGAATCAGTCTGGCAACAAAGCAACTTGTCTTTAAATATTTTATGTTCGACCTATTTTGCTTCGAGGTTAGATAAGGGTTCATGACTTTCAAGGATTGCACTTTTACAAAATAAGACATCGAGGTCATTCTCTTTCCCCTAAATTAACCCATTTCAGCAAGGTTTGCTTTATCACCATCTTATCACATGAAAAATGACATATGGCATTGTTTTGCTTACGTGAACAACAATTACTGACCGACTCGATAAGATAATTATGACTCCGTTAATACCACGTGGTACAGCACTCTGTCCTTATCTTCATTATCTTAATGAAAGTACACATGACGCTTTGTACTAACGAATCCTGTTTAGGAAAGTAGTTAGTAGTACTCCAATTTCATCAAATCTTTAATTTATGTTTGTGCCTAGTCCCTTTGTCTTTAAACTTGTTTAAATGTATGTTTATGTTTCCATGTTTCCTTGTACTTTTGGTGTGGAGGAGCACTTTGAATGTGGCATTTCCTGTTCGACTTATTTATTCATTTTTATATCAAATGATTATATATAATCATGTTAATTTGTAATTTTTATTAATATTTGCACATTGTAAAAACTTCCATAAAATGACCATTTGTTTACTCTGTGTCATCCACGATAAGGCTGTAGTGAACTTTAACATAACCATAATATTAGCGCCGCTGTATGATTTCCAACCTCTTCTTTAAGTGACGTCATTTCCAGAAAAGTAAGCAATATTTGCCCCGTATGGCAATATACAAACGAAATGACCATGTGGAGTAAATAGTGTTTCCTGCTTGCAAATAGTGACATCACATGTTGCGTTTTTTTTAAATGACTTCACTTACAGAAGAGGTTGTAAATCCCATAGCAGCGCTCAAATATATCCCTAGTACCGCCGCGTGCGCATTCATGGATACTATATAGCCACCTGCATTATCCTCTGTGACTGCTGTACAACGATAGTCACTGTTTAACCAATGCTTCCTCGGGACTTGCTCAGGTCGCGTCACGGTAAAACCAAGTTCGAAAGCGGTTTTTTCACGGTTTGTCTCGGATTGACTTCTGCGGTTCTGCGAGGCTTTACGGTTTCACACGGATGAATCACGGTTTGTTACGGATGAACTACGGATATTACGCTATGCATTTCACTCTATTTAGCCAATGATGCTAAGATACGATGGGTGATGTCAACCTTGGATCTGGCGCGATATCTTCATTGGTAATTCTGGGCCCCACCCTATGTGGCATTTCCATGAACATGTCTGTGTCGAACGTCAAACTTTAAGGGCGTTTCTAAAAGCAGTCACATATTTACGCTTCAGCTCAGCCACAGGCACAAGAATTGGCCAAACATTTATGTTAGGAGCCAGGGCATGAACTATCATCGTTTTCCTACCGCCTGAGCATGTTTCTGACGTTCTACAGAAATAATGTCTGGACAACAATCTGTTATATGTTTGTCTTGTACAGCAAAGTGTAGAATTAGTAGAAAAATCAGGGTAGGTAGAGATAACTCAGTCCATCAAAACGATATGACATCGGATCAAGATTTTCATCATCCATTCTCGTACATATCAAACACCAGCCAAACCACCAAACACATGTCAAAAATCCTTGACGAACCTGTTTCAATTTCGTAAGAAACCGTACCAACCCTTAACTTTCCCTATGGATTCCGTATATAATGCCCATACATGCAGTGTTCCGTAGCAATGTTTTTTTCATAGGTAACCTTATAAACGGGATTAAATACCTGGAAAGTGGGAGCTAGGCTTAAGAGAAACTTGAAATAGGAAACCACGATAAGCTGGGTAGTTAAGCAGCCTATTCAACTGTGAGTCATCAGTTAAACTACAGTTTACAATAGTCTATATCATGCTGAAATGTATCATTGTCAAGTTTAACCATATAACTTTCACATTCTTTTTTTATTATTTCATATTGCCTTAGTTCATTTGGACATCAATATTAATGTTTATTCATCTTCTGTAACGATTTTGTTACATACATTTCCTTTCAATCTGTATCGGTATAGACACACACAAGACATGTCTGTGAGTAACTTAGGTTTTCAATCTGTATCGGTATAGACACATACAAGACATGTCTGTGAGTAACTTAGGTTTTCAATCTGTATCGGTATAGACACACACAAGACATGTCTATGACTAACTTAGGTTTTCAATCTGTATCGGTATAGACACACACAAGACATGTCTGTGAGTAACTTAGGTTTTCAATCTGTATCGGTATAGACACACACAAGACATGTCTGTGAGTAACTTAGGTTTTCAATCTGTATCGGTATAGACACACACAAGACATGTCTATGAGTAACTTAGGGTTTCAATCTGTAACGGTATAGACACACACAAGACATGTCTGTGAGTAACTTAGGTTTTCAATCTGTATCGGTATAGACACACACAAGACATGTCTATGAGTAACATAGGTTTTCAATCTGTATCGGTATAGACACACACAAGACATGTCTCTGAGTAACTTAGGGTTTCAATCTGTAACGGTATAGACACACACAAGACATGTCTGTGAGTAACTTAGGTTTTCAATCTGTATCGGTATAGACACACACAAGACATGTCTGTGAGTAACATACTAGGTTTTCAATCACAGTTAAAGTCTTGCATTAGGAAAACAATTCGGGATATGTTTTTTTGGTTCTATACTGGTACAGAAATTTACGTATACTGAATCCAAATAATCATCACAGTTAATTAAACATAAATAACTTGTTTATCCATTAGTGGAAGTTTTAATTGACTTTCAACATACAACTACAAACTGGTGGCCACGTGGCGTCTTGGTTAACACTGTCTGACGGTGTGTGTAATTTCCCAAGAAAATCTAATTTATAATATCATTAATTTAGTCTATTGCACAAAGCGCGTGTCTTAACGACATGAAAATTGTTTTCTAAAACTTTACATCGGAAAACAGATTAAAGACGATATTTGCAAAAACTCCTTATGGGAGAATAGATACAGATATACAGAAGGGGGATAATACAAACTGTTCAATGTCAAGCAGATGTTTCGTCAGTTGCCATGGATATTTATACGCCATGTAAAAAGCTTAAATGACCGACACTCGACAATTTACGATATGGAATTATCTAATCAGGAAAACCTCGTAATAGTAAAACACTTAAACGAAGAAATAACTTTATATTAATGTCATGCCTTTTAATTAAAAAACCTCTCATACTCAAATACTAGAGAAAACTGAAATGACATCCATAACTATTTTGTGTAAACTTACGCACATTTATGTGTGCTGAACATTCGAAGAGTTTGCTGTAGAATTTAAGTGTTCAAGTCTTAAAGCCTTTAAAGCGTAAATAATACTTTATAACTGATTATTTGAAATTATTATTCTATAACTCGTATATAATATCTACTTTAGATTATTGTTGTATTGTTTTGGCCAAGAGTAAACAATCAAATATCACTTAACTTACAATTCTTCAAGAAAGATCTACCAAAATAAATGTATGTAAACCAAAACGAACACCGTCTGCATATCTCTTTGATACCCTCCAACGGTTAACTTTTAATATCATGCTTTAATCTATAAATCATTAAATGAAATGGCTCCGGAGTATATAATAGAAATTATACCGTTTTGTCATAATCCCTCATACAGCTTAATATCTGTTAAGAAAAATGGCATTGCCTATGTAGTTTTAAAACTGATTTAGTTAAACGAAATTCATTTTTGTATTTTGACTGTATGGAATGATATCATCGAAGATATTAGTTCAATGAAATCTTTGACACAATTTAAAAACAGATATAATACATTCCTTTTAAATTTGCAATTACAAAAACAATTGGATTGTTTCTTCACTTTTTGTGAAATGTGTGTGTCTGTCATATTGTATATTGCTTTTAATGTTGTTTCTTCAAGTTTAGATATTTAACCCATGTTGTCTAAATTGTTAATATTAGTTTTACATGTATGTAATATGTTTCATATAAAATCAATTAATTAAAAATTAGAAATAATTGTAACTCAGTTTAACCTTTTTTATAATGATTTATTGAAGACCACATGGAAATAAGACGTGCTTTGTACTTGCTATAGTTATGTTCTTATATTTATAAATGTGAATCTTACTGTCTTTCGTGTTCACCTTCTGAAAATATAGCTATTATTATTATCTAGTCAAATCGTAGGTTAATGAAACAATACATTATAGTACATATCGTGACACATCCAGTTAATATGCCAACTAGCCGCATCGTCGTGCTTGTCGAGATGTTTTATACGAAAATCACAGAGAAAGGATAGTCATATATGCACTGGTGTAAGGTAGGGTGATTTCGTCGTGGAATTTCGTACCAATGGTTTCAAGAATTGATGCTCGTTAAGGCATACTTAAAGAACAACTAAAAATCTCAGACTATAAGATACATGTATCTATTCTTTGACAGTTAAAATAAATGTATAATAATATAAAGTGCTTATTTATTATAGTGTCAACCCTTTTTAAAGGGCCAGCTACTTCCGACATATGAGACACCTACTTTCTGAGCACATTTACTCCCCGATTCCTATCCTTTAATGACAGGCACCAGGCAGATAACACAAGGTAGCCATGTTTTACTAGCTGGCGACTCACCAACCGGCCATACCAGAATGGACCCACACCGGCTCCCAAGGCGAATGCCTTAACCACTCGTTCGCGATAGATAGGTTATATGTGAGGCTCGAGAATATGTACAGTGTCATCGAATGTAAAAACTCGAACAGGAAATAATATTATGAAAAATATAATCCCAGCAATTTTTCAATACAACAGCTGCATTATTTAACAGTTTTTATGCCTTTATGTAGCCGTGGGATATATTGCAATTGGTCATGAATCACCTTCAATAATCAATTATTCATCACAGTTATTTGTCCTGTTTTACTGACAGTTCCAATGTTGTAATTCGCTGTATGGTTATTATTTCTTTTTGTGTTTTGAATGTATGTAATATTTCCCTTTCCCCTGTACAATTCTTTCACTTTATATAGTGTTCATGTTATGTTCTGACCAGTTTCGGCCTATTGTTGCCAGCTGCCTTGACTTGTCCTGTGATCTTTTTCATCAATTAATTCCCCCTTCACTGTTTGTCCTCTTTGATTCTACTAGTTATTCATTACGGTCTACCAGGCCATTCCTTGCGCCTCTGTTTACTAACGTATGTACCCTTTAACCTCATAAAGTGCCTTTTTTATGGATTGTTGTTTTCCCGGTGGTATGTGTGGGGAGGCACTGCCTTATGTATGAGGCGTTCCCTGTAGCAACTTATTCTCTCCCTTTTTTATTTAAACATAAAAAATCATCCGTGCGCGCAAGTTAGTTTTTACTTTTTCAACCAAAGTCAATTGTTTGGCGATATATCTGATATATGTATATGTATTTTATAAGTAATACGAATGCATATCTTAAAACAGACAATTTGTCGTCATTTATTTATCTACCATTGGTGGACACTTTCATTAAAAGTGATATAGAAAGTCGAGCAGAAAATGCCGCACACAAAGCGTACCACCACTCCAAAGGGGACAACGAGGCATGAAAATACACGCTTACATGTAAACAACTACAGAACCTAAAACGATTGTAAGAGATAAATGTTTCCAACGAAATGATAATAAAAAAAACTTTAGTTATCTCTCTTCTTTGAACATGTGCATTTTTACATAGATACGCAAAGTTTTATATCATATCAAAGCACTAACTTGTTAACAGAAATACCCCGGATGTCCAAGCGTCAGTCCACCCTGAATGCCGTACGCCTTTGCTATAACTAACATTCGAATTTGGAAAAGACAGAAACATCAATCAGAAATGTGTGCAGCACTTTAACAATTTATGCTGACATTTAAATAGAATTTTGGAATTCATAAGCTAGTTGGTCATTTTCCTTAGAGTTTCTCAGAATTGTGTCTGGAAGTATTTTGACAGTTTTGACGACATGGCTGATACAAAGAACGTAAACGTTAACACATCTCTACGTGTAATAGCAATCTTTTTTATATTTAACAATACCGACCTTGTGTAAATTCTGCTTGAAAAATTGGTCCCTGCCACGAATCAAATATTGATAAAATCATTGAACTATGATTACACCTTTCATTTGTAAACGTTAGATTTCTTTAGGAAAGGGGTGTATGATATTCTTGTTCTTGTTTATTTCGTAAGATGACATATTTAATAAGAGGCGAGTTTCCAATTTGGAATGTGACAACCTTAAATCAATATCTCCATCACATTTCTCCATCACATTTCAATATCTCCATCACATTTCAATATGTTTAAAACAGTAGACACAGCCGTCTGCGTAGAACAGTGCTCATGAACAGAATTATTCCGAAATAATTTGGGAGACAATAGTCGACCAAAATTCATTTATACATTAATGGCAACAACATATGGGCTGATATCTAGCATACTAAGGATATACCAACTAAGTTTGTATACACAATAAAGGTTAATAAAAAATCATTTTCTTAACGGCTATAAATACTATATTTTCCACTATTTAAATTTCGTGTATTTAATAAGTAATTTAATGCTATCCGTGCAAGATGACTGACACAAATGTGTAAACACCTAGTTGCTAGAAGACTAATGCATTGTCCTAATCAAAACGACCAAAAATTAGCGGAATACGAATAGCTTTTATTGAATGTATATAAAAACATATCTTAACTTAAATGGGTGATAACAAAATATTAATCAGTATTAATATTACATGGCATAACATGTTTGCAGCTAAATCGGCTAACAAATGTTTGGTCTTCCCAATGGACATTGTAACATTAGCGTGATGAGTATAATTCATTCCCTGTTAACATCAGTACTGTATGTTAAGGGTAGAAACTTCGTTCATATGTGATAAAAATGCCACATAATGTCTAAATGTCTTGGACGGTTACTCTTCTCGATAAATATAACATTATTTTATTTAAAATTGTTTAAATTAAGCTAAGCATAACTACTTTGACAATATTTCATTTCACATACAGACTTTTCAGTTGAATGCCAGAACATGATAAAATACATTCACGCTTGTTCGGTATAAAGTATACCAACATTTGTTTTTCATCAAATATTTTAAGAAATACTGATTTTCTGAATCTTTAATTCCAATTTCAATTGAATCAGTACTTAGACATTTATCAACACGGACAGAAATTATGAAGATCTGGGATCCAAGGAAGAACACAGAAGAGTGCGTCCCCACAAACTTTCCTTCGAAACAAAACTTCAAAAAATGTGGAGGGGTGAGAAATAAAGCTAAACAATCTGGACGGGGTAAACCACTGGAATTCATAACTAATGATTATTGAACATGAAGACAAGCACGACGAAACAACGCTTTGAACAGCCGCCTTGGATCTTGCACTATAAATATTAGTGACTACAAAACACATACTTTCCCTCTGATTTCCGGGAAAAATGAACTGCTTTGTCTTTTTACAAGTAAATCAGGACATTTCCATTTGCTTACAGCAACCATGAATGTTTTTACTAATGTATCTGTCACATTGCGCAATCGGATTTGTAACATGTTAATGTAATTGGGGGGACTGTACCGATCAGATATGTGTCTACATTATTTACTACGATGTTTGAGTCATCCAGTCAATTTTATTGCATATACACTTGTACAATGTCAAATGTTTGAATTTAATGACAAACCTTTGTTACAGCTGCTCCTGCTTTGTCTGGAAGGTTCATAGGTATAACCATATCCCCGGATGAAAATTTCCCGCTCGAACTCCGAGATCTGTTGCCGTCCGTTTGCTTGGAACAGTTTTCTTTTGTAGCAAGCACTACGAATGTCACCAAAACAATTACAGTAACAGTCAACAGAAAGTTTAAAAAACAACAACATCGTTCACGTTTGGACCAGTACGAACTCCATTTGTCTACCGTAATAGTAGACAATGCCGGAGAACCATGCATAACGTTGCCATTGGTATGTTTAAGCGCGGCTAAATCCACGTAATCCGGATCACGATACGTAATACACACACTTCTCTCAGTAATGTCCGATTTATTATCCTCATTTAAAACGTCTGCTGTATATACACCCTGGGACCTTTCAAAGGCATCACTTTCCGTCGGCATCTCGCTAACAAGTGAGATCTCACATTTACAACAGGACAAGTTTCTTCAATTTGAGTTATTAGGCGCCTGAAATGTAACAAAATAGTTCCACTCCTGCTGTTATACAAAGCATCTGTGATATGTAAGTTATATATTCATATAGCAAAAGTGTTAACTGAAAAAGAACAAGTTCGTCAGCTTAGAGAAAGAAATTTAAACGATTTTTGTCCTGAAGAAATGGTCTTACATTTTTTTTCAAATTGGGAATGAGTATTTCATTAGTTAAAATGGGCCAATATTTTTTATGAACTTACTCTTGTGAATCCTGAAATATTAGGAAAAAAGAATTTCCATTACTGATATTACATTATATCATCCATTTACATAACAGTCATTGAAGGAAATATCATGAAATATGTTTGATAATTTCGCAATGCATTACACTAATAATGTAAGCAATCAAAAAAGTTAACATGCTTCATTACCTCTTCAATCATATTTGCAGTGAAATTTCTCACAGACACGTCGTAGACATTCGTTTTGTCCAAATGTGAATCATTCTTTTGAATCAGAGCGTTGAAAAATGCATCCGATTGTGTAACAGATCGTAAATTTCATTAAAGAAAATAATAAATAAAACACTCGTAAACTCGGTATTTTCCAAGAACTGGTAGATTTTAGTTTAATTCAGATGTCACTATTCCTTCTATTGAAGAGACAAAGAACGAGATTAAGTAATAACTGTCTAAGACGCGCTCGTAAATTTTCAAGATACGCAAAATTTTCTCTCGTTAGTATATGCCAAAAACAGCGATTCCCTGTCCTCCGCTGCCACAGTGATCACCCTTGTGATTCGTCAGTCTTGAGAATAACACTTATTTCATGATTATCACATTATTGGTAGCAAAAACTCCTCATCGACATCAAAGCCTGGATAAATACTGGCGTGTTGCAAGTTAAGACACCGTTAATCGATCCTAGATACCACCACAGTAGCACCTCGGGTGTTAATTTGTACTAAATTTCCACTTTGTTAGTTCCTATCGGATTGTGGCAATGCACGAACTATGTACTAAGCAGTAATCGCTTCTCATCATATCCCATAGAAGATAGTATTGAGAAAATATCCCTCATAGTTATTTAAGGCGCCGTCTCCAGCTGAAGCCGCTCTCCTTGCAACTTGTCGTTTAAATAACGTAATGTAATACTCCTATTTCAGGTGACGACATAATGCCGATTAGGAAATTCAGATTTTATATTACGCACGTATACTCATGAATAAATTAGTACAAGCATACTTGGAAGCTGTAGTGATCAAATTACTGAGGATTGTATTCTTTGGGGAGTGATGCATTGCTTCTATAAATGGCAAGACTGCGTGTACTGACCAGTAATATTCATTAATAATTATTTCATTCCCTCGAAGATTTCTTTTAAAATACATTTATAAGTAATTAAATGTCTGTAATGCATAAAACATCCTTAAATTATGTTCTGTTAATGTGTGTATAATATATTTTAGGCATCGTAGTCTTTATCAAGTCGTTGTGTTGGGACTTTTGTTGTAATTAACGCTGAATCTAATACATGTATTAACACAGCTCTTATAACCGTGGTATTTTAACTTTCTATACTGGCGTTCTTATTTCGATGTAACTATCTAAACAATTGCAAGTATATTTGATTATATACAAGAATTATATTATGTATAACATTCAACGAAGAAAACTAAATCGTTTTCACCTTTCGATTTGTAACTTGTGAATATGGTTGTTGTAAACCCGTACACACTTTCTTATCCTCTTTTTCTCTTCAAAGTCATTTTTGTCATATCCGTTTGTCATGTTAATCTGTATTACTTTTTACATCAAGTGTATCATCATCCTGTAAACATGAAAGATGAACAAAAGAAGAAGTTTATTTTCAATTTCAGTTGACCAAAGTCCCATGTGAATATACAACACATACAATAAATAAATGAATATAATGAGCAGTAATGTTGCTAATTGTCTTTCTTACTGATATTATATACATGCATGTCAGCTTAAAATAACAACACAGAAGACATACTAATATGATATGACGATACAATGAATCTAATTGAGGCAGGTGACAACAGGTGTACTACAAAACAATATGCAACACATTAATGTGATAATATTAGGTGTACGATAATATTCCAGTTGAGATGAGATTTTTATGAAGCATGAATTGCCATATAGAAATGGCACAAGCTACCCCAAAGCACAGGTAGACACAAACTTGACACAAGTAAACATGTTCAGAAGTAAAAGGAACACGACACACAGATATGATGGAAGGAAACAGGAGTAACTCATTGAAACGGTCAGTGGAAAAATACCGTTGAGGGTTTAAACCTGGTTTAAGGGTTGACCCAACCTAGCAGTATCATACCATCACCCAAATAAAACAAAGAGTTAAATAAGAAATTGCTCGCTGGAAAACTCCCCAATATACGAGCCGGTGAGCTCAGTATGTGTTGTCGCAATGGTTTATGTATTTACTCCAAGGACAACGCCATTCTTGTTACAGGTTTGATTTCAGTATTCACAATAATTTGGCATTCGTTACGCGTGAAATTATCATGAAACATGGCAGATTTATTAGGTTTGAAAAAGTAGATAATTATAGACAATTTGGTTTACAAGGACGAAACTATTCACAGTCTCTCGTACACAACTCAAAATTTTACTGTGTTCCAAATCCTGGCGTCCAAACACATAACATATGTCAACATTTACCGTAATATCTACACTAATAGCGCTTAGTTTATACTTTACTTGACTGAACATTACCGCATCGTCTTTCTCAACGAAAAGTTCTTATTCTTAATTTTACGAAAAGTGGCAAACTGACTCCGGTCAATATACATGTATGGGCACTTACCTATTTTTCCAGTTCTTTTTTGTTCGTGATTTATAAAGATATACATTAACAATCATTGACTCATTCTACAATAGCTGTAATCCTCAGCTATGTGAATACTCATATTGCGCTCATAAATACCTATTGTGGTCAGTTGATTGTTTGCGGTTTTAATGCATGGGTATTTATCTGGTAAGAGCGGTGATCGGTTGCTAAATGCATATAAGTAAGTGTAGATGACGTGTGGTGTTCTTCGAGTATTGCTACCCATGTTTTGTCTTTTTTACCGAGATGACTTGGCGTATTTGCAGAGCATAGTTTCAACATTCGCTTACATATTTCAAAGCAAGAACCGTCTTTCTATTAACACTAAGTACTAAGTGTAACATTTCTGAAATGTTTATCCAAAATGAATATTGATCGCTAATGCTTTATTGCCTATAATGAAATCAACTTGGTCTAGTCAGGAAATTGGGTAACCTAATTGTTTATTGACCATAACATTAAATTGTAGCTCGAATTTTAAAATCTATCGATCTCTTATTCTATAATAATTATCGTTTTAGTTCATTTCACTTTAAAAACTGCGATGACAAAATGGTAAGCGAGTCTTCACTCCTTGTTGTCACTAAATAGTGTCGCCAGTTTGTCGGTTCTCTCAAATAAATTGTTTGCAGTATCTGTTGATAGTAATGTCAAATGATTATATTCATTTGTAAAAGGGAATAACACACCCTCATGACACATTCCACGATTACAAGACTGTCGACACTTGTATGATCATATAAGCCCAAAAAAATGTCGATATATTTTAACAAAATGCTGAAGTAGCATTTCAGTGTACATTTAGAGCGATCAACCAGAAATACGTTCTAATTATCCAAATCTTAATCACATGCACTATCGATGATCTTTACAATACGCGCTGTTTTCTGGGCATGAATTAGAAGCATCCCTTTATTTTTGATGCGAACACTTTGTATCATGTCCTAAAAAGGGTAATATTTTGTGTTACTATAAAATGTGAGCTTTCTTAAGTCTCAAGCAAAATGGTTACACGTATCAGAATGTAGTCATAAGAACAGAAGTGCATACTGTTCGTTCAAGGAATGTAGGATGTACAGTACTATAAAATGGCGTACACTTAGAATCTGATTCGGGAAGTTATTTTATTTTATACCTGTTTGAACTGATATATGAGTATTACACGGGGAATAATTCCAGTCTTATATTTTAAATATCCTCCTTGGAACGTCCTTGTTCTAGGTACTCTATTGAACATCCAGTAAATGAGAATGACGGCTCATTCCTACGTATCATGAATTTCTTTTTATAACCTTGTTTAATTTTATTTAACATTAGAAGATTTATGTACGATCTTCCAATAAAGTTTTCTAAAGTCAATTGATTTAAAGTGTTAAATTCTGTATGTAAATTATAGTACTGACCCGATTTGTTCCGCACAATGTACATCATGAAATGTATGCAAATATGAGAAATGTTTTATAATGTGTATAATTTAGACTTCTTATATTTATAATACAATAAATAATAAATATATTTCGAAATCGAGCAAAATGGTGTTTGGTAAATTGCATTGACACTATGAAGTAACTTGCTGACAAGTGTACATTTGTGCCAATGGTTTATAACCATCACAACCATGGCAGTTCCATGATGATGAAAAGTCCGCAAATTGATTTTATCTTGGTGCAAATACCCTCTATGGTATACACGTGTAACGTGAATCCCCAAAGGTAGACATGCAGATGTCTTCGATCCTCATAGCAACAAACCACGGGGCAGTGTCAACTCAAAGTATAAACAATATCATAGGAAGAAACTATAATGTATCGAACCGTGGTAACAAAGCTTAAATCAATTTGTATTATACGTATATTATAATGCCATAAATGTGCTCTAAGCTGCATGTGTAGCGAAATAATATGCCTCAAGTGTGACAGAAAAAGGACGGAATTATTAACAAAATATTGTTGGCGTCTAAAACTAAAACAACAAATGATCATCGAGCTTGACCACATTCGACTTTGTCTGGTTGAAGCACTCGGGCATTTTCTCTCTGTCGGGGCTACTATGACAAATAAGCACTTCTTCTAAGATCCCATCGATACCTATCAGCCAGAAAAAGCATGAAAACAAGACGCTCTACCACCGTCGCCCTGAGTAAACTGCAGGTCGTTAAAGCTAAGTCATTCGTTCTTGCCTTCTTTGGCGTGTCAGGAGAACTCAACGTAAAGTATACATGTATGCCTTTATCCCGTCTTCATGCATACGTTTCCTCACAGTATTGCGAGAAATCTGGTGGCTGTGTGTCCCTTGAAACAACACAGCCGTGTCCTCGGCGTCCTGAATCCGTTACGTAGGTGACCAGGGCGAATCTGTTTGTCCTATCTAGACGCCGTAATACAAGGTGGTCAATTACACGGACGGTCTGAAGTAGACACATTGACATGAATGTGGTTTCAAGGTGGATGATTGTCGTCTGATGGACGTTTAACGTACGTGCGACCTGTATTTGACTGACTCCTTACAGTAGTAACGTAACCGTGCGGATGTACTTTTCGTTTATTACGTATACATGGGGTAAGCTTGGGGAATGTCGTCTGAATGACCGCATTTCTATAGTTTCATTACACAAATAATACGCGTGTTTAAAATGTAATAAGGTCAATGATTGTATTTTAGATACGAATATGCACACATGTGTTTGTCATTCGTGTCAGTATATTAATTCAAGACTGTGATCGCTGAATTGCAAACAGTACCGACAACGACATCCCAATCCCAACACACAAAGTACAGTAGCGGTCGTTGTACATATTATTTACTGTATATTCAAACTATTGGATTTATAAATTCATCTCAAAACATAATAAACCTTCCTTGAGAGCTCTTCAGAAAGTCAGCAGTTAATCATTAGCCTACTGCTAAATACTATCTACATTAAGTATATTTAAAGGATCAGCTCTCTCGCCGTAAATGTACATGCGTTCCGTTACAATAGTAAGATTACATCAGAGTGCTACCTGAGCATACAGACAGTGATCATGAACGTAAATTCTTAACACTAGAATATCAGAAATTTCAACTTGCAGAAAACCATACATGGCATCATTGTTCAAGTCCCACGTACGGATCCCTCCGATCTTGGTTTAGGCCCATTCTGAACGTTTACCTACATGTCTGTTTGGTCTTCTTTTGTTTCCGCTTTGAGCGTATATGTCTCCTCCCTTTTCTTTTTCTGGATCTGTCAAGGGTAGTTGTGATTTGTGACCTTCCATGCACTGGGTCTTTGCCCTTCCTTTTATAACATAACAGTGTAGTTTAAATATACCTAATGCCAACATTTATTGTGTACAAGGAAAATGCAAAAATACCACTTCAGACAGATTGTGATTTACTCAGATAGTCGGGTTTCGACAAATAATCAAATAAACGTCAATGTCATTAGGCTAATAAATACTTATCAACTGTTCAATCAACCTTTGGCGAGGAAAACCATCGATGCAAAGCGTCTGACATTTCCTCACAATTTAGAGATGTTTCATGATTGTTTTGATTATTGTACATACACTATACTACATGACGGAATTATAGAGACCAAATAATTAAAAATAAATTATTGATATTGTTCAGAACATTGCATTGATAATATATAAGCACATACACATGTTATCCTGAAAGTCAACACAGATATGTTTTATCCACTACTAACTGCCCCATTCAACATGCTCAATGAACTCCAAACATTATGTATAAAAAGTGTTTGTGTAATACTTCGCATCTTTTATTATTAAACTACGTTAGCAATGTCCAATGAAAACTGTCGAAAGACTACAAAATTCAAATTTAGGAATGATTTGGATACGTCTCTAGTTGCATGCTTTTTAATGTTATTGTTTGTTTTCATCGGGTTTTAATCCCGTTTTTCAACATTTTGCAGTCATTTACGGCGGCAAGTTGACGTAACCAGTTCTCCTGGAATTAATTACTAACTTGCATTCTCGCAAACAACTGACAACCTCTATAAATGTTGAGGACATGACCGTAGCTAATGAAATAATCTTTGACTGCGGTATATGATGCATCATTTTCTACATTATCCAAAATGAAGGTTTGTGAAAAGATAAAATATTGTGCGTGGTACCTGAATAATAACGATTATTCATTTGCATACAATCATATTTATTGAGTTTTCGAAATTTGATCTGTAATCACATATAATTGATATCATAACCCATCTTGCTGTTTACTGGTACGAGAACCATTGTTATCGAGGTTCGTGTATATCCATCATCAAAATTTAGGGACACTATTTTTTCTAATCTTTTATCATCACGATTTTGTTCAAATATGTACGTTGCAAGTCATTTCGTGTGTCAGTTAAGTTAGATAAGGGTTGGTGCAATTTCATAAGTGGAATCAGTACTACGCTTTTCCGTACATCAGTACAATCAGTACATAATGATTACATTTCGAACAACAATAAACAAGAATACGGTTAAACGGCCTTTTTAATAAATGGTTATTGAAATATTTGTTCGTTTGTACCTTAAATCGCGATAGTTTTTTTACACATAAACAACCATTTTAAGATTATCAAATTCCCTAACACTGGCACTTTAAACTGAACAAACTTTCTAATTGGTCATTTGGATTCATTAATATTTTTAAACAGTTTTCGAGAATCGAGCAACGCAACTTTCATAGATAGTTCACGGTTTCACTTTATCAAAATATTTATAATCCATTCTGACTTTTGGCTAAATTCGACGGCAGATAGACAACAAAACTGTGAAATCAAAAGTCCTAAAACAAAATTACAATGGTATTGTCTATTAAATGAAAAGATAGTAGCCAATTAGAACTTGTGTATTCCTATTATTGTATATCGTGTACTTTCTCTGTATTTTTGTTTTAGCAACAACATGCATAGATGACCAGAGTGTAGATTGCTCACGGATGAATACACTCTTCTATACTTGCCGCGATATAACCCATTCTTAATCAGTGTGCCCACACTTTTGTGGTTTGTGTGATGTCGGTAAGGGTAGTATTTTCTTGTTCAAACTGATTAACATTGCTCAATTGTTCTAGCAGATGTGAAACATAAGTGCTGATGTTTCCATTGGATCTGTTCGCGGGGGCACTGTGTTCCCAGTACCAACTTAATCCTTCCTGTAACGTATATGTATTGGAGTTTTACGTCATTTGTCAACAGTATTTCACGTATGTACAGCAGTCAGTTGACCTAACCAGTGTTTCCGGGTTACCAAACAGTTCTAACTTGCTCTTCCTCAAACAACTGACAACTTCCCTATGTGAATAAAAGGTGGAGGACAAATGAATCAAAGGCATTACCCTGAGGTTGAACTAACGACTTCCTGATTGGCGGTTATGAGCTCCACCAGGCGGAAAAAGATCTGATTGAAGCTTAGTGTTGTAACCCTGATAACTTCATCCACATCGCACTACTGCGTATGTTTACTCGGGTCGGACTTGTTTAGTTATACAAATCATTTAAGACTAAAAAACTAAGATCCATTAGGAAGGGTGCCGATGAGTTCTCTAGTTGACCCAATACACTCAGATAAGAAGATCTTAAAATCAAATATTTGAATATACCAAGTGTGTGTAATTCTTGGGGGGGGGGGGCTTTTCCTGTTGTGTTGTATTGCCAAGTAATTGTATATCTTTTTGACAATACCGTTATCATGGACTAACTGCAGTGTAACTTGTGAAAACGGCACGCAAATGAGAACTCGAACATGCACTAATCCACCTCCTTCACACGGAGGAGAACATTGCTGTGGCAACGCTTCAGTAATAAGACATTGTGTTCGGGAACTGTGTCCTGGTATGTTGCTAATGTAATGGCTGTTAAAGCTTGTATTTAGCTTTGTACCTATTTCTTCCTAACGTTTGTTTCTTTCCTAAATAATGTCATTGCTTTTTCATCAATTTCTAATATACTGAATAGTGTTTGCCACAGTTAGACACGGAAACGTGTCTTGCTATGTTAAGATAATGTGCCGTTATCTTAAGTATTGCAGTTATGTACGGCGATTATCAACTGGCACTTGCGTATTCTGCGTCAATCAACTAATAACTTCGCCACGCAGTAGGGAGACAAATGACTTTGGATATATTATCTTCAGTCAAATTGTTGGTGCGAACAAACTCGTCATCAGCAGTCCGAACCTAGGACCTCAAGATCGACAGTCGAGTGCTCTATCGAGTTACCTTACAATGCGATTTCAACGTTCTATATTACATACATACCCACAATTCTACATGATCCCTAACGCAATGGAAATTGTTGAATAGTCCTTATAATAATGGTTGTCTTTCATTGTTTATGTTCAGACAGTGATTGAGGTTTCTAAATCTCCAATATTTGGGTCTTTTACATACGAGCATATATTTGCATGGTCGGTCTGTCTTTTCCCATTTGATATGTTCCATTTTAATTCTTTTCTAGATGGTGGTTGGTCTAGTTGGAATGAATGGTCGAGTTGTAGTTTAGTGTACAATTGTGGTGGATTCAAAACCAGAACAAGAACTTGTTTCAACCCTGAACCTTCTCCGTATGGAAAATATTGTAACGGGACTTCAATTCAACTTAATTATTGTGTCTTTTCGGACTGCGGTATGTTATTGTAAATGTTATAACAATTATAAGGAAGTTTCTCCCCGTCCGTATGTTGTAACATAAAGTTAACAAAACAGATCTGTCTGTATTGGTAGACAAAGCGTCTATAAGTATATAAATATATTTGTTTATCATAATTATTCAGTCCAGTTCTGTTTATTGATTTTTTTATTCCTTTTTCGTTTTGTTCACTGGAGGAGTAGTTAATGCTGAAACGATGTTAAAGTGAACTTTTACAGAATGAAAAACCACCGAATTTATGTTGACATATGTATCTCGCCTTATGTGACAAGGTAAACGTTAAATCTGTACCATTGCATATTACTTCATTGTGTGTTCCTGTACTCATTAAAACTTAATATCAATTCATTGCATGCGTTGTTTGTTGTGGAATACATATGTCTTTGTATAAACATTTTAATACAGTGAATGGACTGGGAAGGTGACTGTGTGGCTATCAAAAGGGCATACCGTAATGCCAAGAGCGGACTGTACACTATTTCTTTCTGGAAGTCAAAGACAAAAGTTGAAGTTTACTGTGACATGGATACAGACGGCGGTGGCTGGACGGTATTATTATACTGAACTCTTCATTTTCATTACAAAAACATGATCGGTGTTTAAAACGGAATCACGTTTTTGGTTTTCTTATTTATAAAATATTTGTAAGCCGTTTCCTAAGTGTTTTGATAAAATCAATAAATAATTTAATTCAGTTATAAGGACAAATTGAAGGAATTCAAAAGTTAGTGCACGGAATAAACAGATCTACGATTCACAATTGGATACATGTCAGTGTGAGTCGCTATCGCTCTCGTTTTCTCCATTGCATCAGCATATTGAATATTCTGATAGATATTCGCATAAAATAGTTCCGCCATGGATGATGGACAGGTCCAGCTTATAAAGTGTTGTTACCTCCAGACAGGCAGAAATGTGCACTCGCATCGGATTTGAAGCATGCGGTTAGAATTGGATAAACCTCCGTTTATGAAGCTGTTTGACTTTTAGACGATTGTAAAATGCTTCAAGTTCGCGTATTAATATGTAATGCGGACCTAATTTGCATAAATAATCCCACAAGTCGATTACGTGAAATAATGCATCTGTTATAATCACTCCCGCTCCGTATATTATGTGATAAAATAATAAATATATAAAAATATTTTTGTCGACAAGAATATCATTCCTAATAATACCGTTAGTGTCATAGCGATCTCGACCCCTGGCTTTGTCCAGTCGAATCCTGCATATTTTTTTATCGGATTTACAGTGTTGCTATATATTTCCTATGTAGAAACCATTCAAAAATATGCGAGAATATAACAAAGAAAATTTAATCAAAGGCATTTTTATAAGGCGAGGGGCTAGATAACGATGTCCCTTACAGGATTCCATACATTTCCTATGCAAACATGTTTAAAACTTGTTATCATGTCTAAGTTACATTCATATGTAAAAAAGCCGCTTTAACACATGGTAGCAATGATTCTTGCCGCGGCCGCGGTCCAGTGGTTAGTGCGCTGGACTTGTAACCCGGCGATCCGGGTTCGATTCCCGGACGCGGCAGGTCATACTCTTCCATGAAAATTTGATAAAAATGTCGATTTTCCTCCTCATGTGGAGAAGTTGCCGGCTCCTTGTGGAAGGGTAAGTTAGTACTGGTTAGATTTCAGTCCAGGAAAAACTGGTTAGGTGAACCGGCCGCCGTATATAACTGAAATATCGTTGAGAAACGGCGTTAAACCCGATGAAACAAACAAACAAACAGCAATGATTCTTGGTACTGTCTTCACCCGCTTGTGTGGGGAATGCCGCTGTGCGACCGTGATTACTCTTCAAAACAATGTTTCAACTTATTTTAGATGCTAAAGTACCTCGCATTTGTTTGGATTTTTTTTAAGGTTTGAAGACCATACAAGAGATGACGTGAAATGGAAAATCTGAGCTGAGAAACTGCAGCAGACGGAAGTGATGCTTACGAACTGTTCCAAAATTTCTACTTATCTCCTGGTCGCAATAACACACTTCATATTGACCCAGGAACAGACATCGCAGGTTTGTAGTTCATCACGTACACTTGTAACGTTTCTGACATACTTAGTAAAAAGTTGATTTACTGACAAATTAAATGACGACTAAACACGTTCTGTTTTAAAAAGCGCTTTGATTTCCAAGCCAAAACAGAGGTTTGACAGACACTGTTATTGTACTACTTGTTTGTCTGCTCTTTCGTTAAAGACACATGCGACACAAATGTGAAGAAACGACGTATAAAGGACTTTAATACCAATTTATTGACATATTCATGTATATATTACGACTTAGAAGGAGAGTGCATTGTAGTTCAAGTAACATAGAAAATTACTGGGCGATTGTTATCATGAACCTTTAATAACAAAATATTAAACACCTCACTTGATTTCCATTCATACACAGTAAGGGCAAGATATTTCAAAAAGTGATTGGTTGAATAGTGTACTGTCATCATTATGTATATCAGATCTTGTGACTAAAACATTCAGATTATATTACATGTGATTCTCATGGATTATCGTATAACAATGGCCACGATTGTGTCACCAAAGATTTCGACAATATTTATGGCTGTGCAGTGAAAGATCACGGTGGTTGGTGGTACAGTAATTGCGCCTACGTAAACTTGAATGGAGATTATATGGTACCAGGAACCACGTCAAGTGTACACGGCGGAGAAGAAGGTGTATTCAAAGGATATGACGCATTTAAATCCACAGTTATGATGTTCCGAAAATTACAATAATTTAAAAACAAAACACAACATCTCAACAAAATTCACACATACTATACATAGACAATATATACCACCATACTAGTTTTATAAAATCCTAATTAGGTTCTATGACATAAAAATATACGTACGTTGCTATAGTAGGGCTAAGAACGGATGGCACAATAACATTTAGTTATGCTAATTATTTGACGGTTTCACTTTGCATAAAAAGAGGTGGTCATGTAGAGTCTCGGTCAATAAACGCTTGTGTTGCACGAACTTTTGTGCCTCTGTAACTCAATTAGGATAGTATTCACTTAGCAATCAAGATGTTACTGGTTCGAGCCTCACATATAAGTTCTAATATATTCACAGAGATTAAATATTTTATACTTCTAGAAAATACGTTTTCAACTTATCATTCTATAGGTAAATTAGTAAGTTATATTTTATTTCCATTCATATTCTGTTCTTTGCTATCATCCTTTTTATAATAAATTCGTTATGTTGAACTCGTATGCAAAATGTTATATACAGTTAAGCATGACTCTTCAGCAGTGTTTGTGTTGGACTTATTACAAAAGACTGATGAAATCGCATCATTACCTGTCTTGCGAACCACAGCAAGATTAAAGCAATCCGATGATATGTTACTTGTTACTTTTTGTTTTTCTTGAAAAGGTTTATCTGCCGTTCTTTTGATTCGCGACACGGTCCGTTCTGAACCTCCAGTCATTAAAGTTCTTTTTCTTGGACAAGACTACAGGAAACACAGGCTGCATCATAGTTCTAAGCCTCTTGTACACAGAAGTCGTGAACTTTTGAAACAATGTCTCTGTTTGGTGCGACAACACGAAACGCTTTTCTATATTTTCTGCCAAAACAGTGTTATGTTTACACATATTTATCTCGTCTGCTGCCATACACACACATATTTCGTAATAAGCATGTTACTTTCGAGCTAAAATTTATGAAAATATATTAATGTCATGATTCGAACCAGGATAATCAGTCAATATCAAATATGGCTCATGTTATGGTCTTAAAACCATTTGCAATGGTTTTGTTTAGCTGTTCAACTCAGTACTATTTTTATGTGTATTCATCCGCGCATCCAGTCGACGCAATGTAGTGAGGCCACGATATGTATTGACTACAAAAAAACATCATTGAGGTCGTTTTTGGATTTATTAGGATTATTACCCCGATCAGTCTGCACACATTCAACATAAAGGCCCTTCGGGGCTTTATTCAAATGGTCTTTTAATCCTGTATTAACAATACAATAGAAACCGTATCATGTACCATCTAATCTTATAATCTAATTAATATTCTCTAACATACCCAATATGTATAAAGCACACCTAAGGATATCTATATAATAACTTTTATGTTTCACATTTGGGTATATTGTACAGTTAAGAGTGTGATGTTTATGTGATGATTATAACTCGCATACAATTATATATGTGTTACTAAGAAAAAAACATTTTCCTGACTAGTTTAAAACATATTTTTAAGTAAAAACGATATACATGTACAATATATTGTTACCAGATAACAAATGAAATAAATATACGGTACTACATGTATACATTCTTTATACTGCAATAAGTGTACGTTTAATTCCAGCATGTTACTAATAGAACAACAATAATGTCAACATTATATTTCTAGCTGGATATAAGACACTGTATATTGTCACATTGTACTGTATATATCTTATAAGAATAGTTCACCTATAACAAGAAACTTGCTATAAGTGATGAATATACTAAACTTTACATTTGTAACAAAACACCAATGATAGAATTTTACTGCTACCAGTAGTACCAGTGTAACCGTCAAATGAAATGTTCACTGCCAATATCTTGGTAACCTGCCCTCCCGCGAAACAAACCCGAAGCTGGCTGGTGACAGTTTATCACTCTACTAAATGACCTAGCTGGGCGTGCTACTTATTGATAGGAATACATTTATAATGTCAACATACGGTACTTACTGTCTAATTGGATTATTTTTGGACAAAGCTCGAAATATATATTATCGGTGGACACCTAAAATAGTAAAGGGTCACGTTAGCCATATGATAAAAGGAAGAAAAAGAAGGGCAAGCTCATTTCGTTATGATAGCTTGCTAGGAGTATCGCATTTGGACGACCAGTAACAAAACAGTCAAAGGTGGGTTTAAACCAGGCTTAACGTTGCACACAAACTCTCGCTTATCAAAATATGCCCCAGATAAAATGACAGATTAAGTAACAATTCCTCGCTGGGCAAAGTCCACAACATAATTATTATGAAAATAATAAACCGGATAATTTATATAGAACATTGATATATAAAATTTAGGCACCATATACAAATATGTACCCGATGACTCATCAGAAACCAGAGCAGCTGAAAAGGTGCCGTTAAGGGCACATTATACAAACATTAGACGACTTCTTTCCGTTCCGGGTTTGGGGAAATGCTATCATAGAGTATTAATCACGTCCTGTCTTCGCAAAAGCAATCACGAAGAGTGAAACCAAATGTACAAGGTCAACCAAAAGGCATGCAGTGAATTGCATTCAAGTAGGATCATAACTTATCGTTATAAATGGTTGGATGCAAGACGAGAAATGTGTATGCCCAAATATCTTACGTAGTTAGTAACTCACATCGCCATAAAACTCCGAATGAGAAATGCATTGTCCATGTTGTGAATATGCGGTTTAGTTTGTGCAGTTGAATTATTACCGAGTATGTTCGCTTTTCTGTCAGCTTATTAAGTAAGCACAAATTCCTATTTCACTGTTATATACATATGATATTAAAGAGAGAAGATTAAAACAACATATTCATGCTAAACACACATGCAAGCTGTGATAAATAGCCACCAAATAAGTGTGATTTAATACAGTCGGCGAGAGAAATGATATATCTAAGCGATAACACTTCGTATTTGATTGAAATCCCGCATATGATTCCACAACACCGAACAAATCACGGGAAACTCACCAAAATTAGCCCATTCTGATTTCGACGTCTAGACGATTCGTGTGTTCATGCGTGCTTGTCGATTCCACCAAAAATCGAAAGCGACAGGTTAAAACGTCACATACCTGTATTCACCGATATATGTACACAGTTATGTGGAAGTAACTCTGTTACAACTGAAGATTGGAAATATATTCTTATTTAAATAACAGTAATAATGACCCTGCCGACAATGCGCAAGCTGTGTAATCTGCACGAATTCAATTTTTCATGCGAAAAGCAAAACAAAACTCATTGGTAAGTGTTAATACGTAGTGTAAAATAATATTCCTATTTTAGTAACAGTGATATCGCGCCTTGTAGCCACATATCCAACCCCGTTCTTGGTACAAAATATGAGCGACTATCAACTACGCTTAGGATGACAATTATTAGGGAAATCATTGTACTGACTTAAGTACAATAACCTTACCCCCAGTTACTCATTAATTCATCATTCGCCTCTTTTTAAACTATCTGCATTCAACGTTTGACGCAAGTAACTGAATCGTATGTGCTGCGGTATTGTGGCATATTTCTGCCACCAGTTAACTACTTAAAAAACTAGATAAAGTGTGTGGTTATCACGTAAAAGAAACTAGATAACTACTTAATTAACTAGATAACTTTGTGGTTAACTTGATAAGTATCTTGATACATTTTCATACCAGATAAATATCTTAACACGAAAAATTGTCTGATAGTGCCCACAACTGCCACAAGTGTCTGAATTTAGAGGTTGAACATAGAGCAAACCAGTGAAAATGGAATTGTGTTCTTTATCTTAAGTTGGTCTCGAACTATTGAGGTGGTCTTTAAGTGAGGTTTTACAGTAGTTTCATTTTCTATCAAAATATGCTTAGTAATAATTTTGAGAAAAATTGCGCGTTTTTGCCTTCATACAGACATACTCTAAAACAATGCATTGTAACTTTTCTTAACAATGTCCTGGATCTGCAAAAACAAGGGTCCAATACAGGTATTTATATAGTACTACCAAGCGTTGTGTTATCTAGAACTGTTCGATAAGTGAAGAAGTGGGGAAGCAACAACAACCACTATTTAAGTGAACATTTGCATTTTATTGCGTTTCTAAGATATATGTGTCCTATTATTAATGATTACAATACAAATATCGTCTCTCTCTCCTATGTAAAAAAGTAACTGTTTAAAAAACACAACGTTACGAAAGATCGAAAGCTTTAGACAAATTCTCAATAAATCAATAATGCCATAGTTGCCCTGACGCCTATTGGCAACTAGACGTAAGATAGATGGACCTAGCAGATCACACCTTCGGAAATGCGCGGAAGACCCTAGTATGGAGGCTGTTTACATAAGCCAGGATAGTCACGCGTGCGGAAACGTGTCCATGCATGTTGCAATGCTGACACCACGCGCGTGCTCTGACCATGTTGTTATTGCCAATCCGAATGTAGTTTCCGCCATGTTTTAACCAATCCGAATTTAGCTTCCGCCATGTAATCCCGGATGAATCTGGTCTTGGTCAAGATATGCTAATGACCTATGTTGATCATGCAGGTAAAAAAACAATACCTGCGTATTTTATAACAATTCAATATGAAGTTCGTCATAGCCATAGTGCTATATCTTCTATGCTGGCGCTAACTCGGCGCGTAGGTCAGGATAAAAATAATTGATATAGGACACTCGTAAGAAAGTGACATAGCAGTGTCGTATAGTACATATGTATGAAAGCAATTACCACCACTTTTTTATATTTATGATTAAGGATGTTTTGTAAAAAAAAGACAAATATCTTTAAGGTTGCAGTAATGCCCAGGCAAGATGAATTGTGATCTTGTGAATTAAAGCGTTTCTGTTTACATATATCGGATATGATGTTTCCCCTGTTAATGTGAATTTCTTGTAGAACGAGTTTTATAAGCATGTGTACATCTGAAATTGAGGGGTCAGAACTATTTCCCTTCATGGCTGCAATTTTCACTTACTAAAATGGAGCTGTAAGTTTGTGTTTAACAGTATGTGTGTAATATATCATTATAATCACGTGGTTAAAGTATGCTTCATACACCTGAACACGAAAAGCTCATATTGAGCTTTTAGGACCGTTGGAAGTCCGTCGTCTGTCATCGCGCGTCATCCGTCAACATTTTCTTTAAACGACATCCATCTCCTCTCCTCACATACCACTAAATGTATTTTGTCCAAACTTCACAGGAATGAGCCTTGGGTGGGCCTCTTTCCAAGTTGCATAAATCGTGCCCGTGTGCTGTATAAGTAGGTCACAGAAGAAAAATATGTATATAGTGGAAGCTATTTACGAAATCTCCTACTAAACAGTTAAATGATTTTTTATTGAACAAATTTATTGGCCCGTTAGTTTAATTCAGTCAGAATGGCAGTGTACTCAGGTGAGCAATATAGGGCCAAAATGGCCTTCTTGTTTATAAACGCAATTGATGTTCCGCTCTCGAAAGACGAGTGTGTACAATATTCCTGTATGACGCTTTATCTACGAATAATTCATCTGCTAAAAACATGAACTCAGTGCACTACGTCTATAAAACTGTAGATTAGTTCGTTGAACTTCTATAAATGCGATCATGTCTGTCTTTCAGGGGTGCGTTTCATCAAATATTAGCGATGCGATGTCATAGATAAAACCCACATGAGCCGTTCTGTGACTAAGACCGGATTCCAAGGTCACTACAATTTTGTAAACAAATGTTATTTGTGAATGGTCTCCCTTTGCAAAAATGTGCATGCGAGTTATTCGCTTACTGTTTACTTTTAACACGTATCGTTATTATGATAACATGTATGTCGGTCATTTTGCGATGAATACAGTGGTTTGCGAATGGCAGAACCCAGTCGCTAATAATTGCGATTTTATACAGGCTAACAGGTGCGCTCGCAACTTTGCGATGTTTAATGAAACGCGATTTGCGATTTTTGTCCGCGATTTTGCGATTATCAGCTGCGATTTGCGATGCGACCGTTGATGAAACGCCCCCAGCATTTATAGATAGGAATCGGGAAGTAAGTGGGCGCTTTTAGGGTGATTGCACGTCGTGTGTGAGGCATTTCCTCCTCGACTTTAGTTTTCCTTTTTATGACGTATCACTCAGCGATCGGAACGAACTAATAGTTCTGGTGTTATAGTAACCTTTTCCATACTTGTCTTTGCATCTATATGTATGTATGATAGAAAGTAACCTTGTCACACTCTGTTGGCTAAACACGTCTTACATTGCTCTTATATTTATCCAGTGTTTATTTGTTGTGCAGACGCGTGTGGCTTCCCTCTTTTCTCGTTTTTAATTGACACATTTCATTCTAATTGTTAATGCGATTTGTATGTTTTATTTCATGATTGACAGCTATGATCATTCTTGTTTTGTACAACATTTTTTATAGGGAGGCCCAAATGCGGCCTTTCATGTCCTATTCTTTCTCATTTGTATTATTATGCCATTTATAAATAGAATTGTAGGAATATACATTATTCTTTATCTTCTTAAACATCACCACTTTGCTAAAATACGTAATTGTTATGCCTGGCATGTTACGTCAATCAGCCAGATAAGACTCGATGTCAGTAAGTTTGATAAAACTCAACTCAGTACTTGGATCGTTTTCGAAGCTTATGTATTACTGCATTCTCGTGATCTTTTATTAGGTTTCATCAGTGCGAGGATGATTCTAACTGGTAAATACAGTTAAAGTAATATGTTTACCAATGAATTTAATACAAATAAAACACGGTAATTTAATAATTATTAATTCAATAATTTAAATTTTAATAAGAAATAATTCAATTTCCAATAACAATAAAACGCGACATATGAATAATATATAATTATGTTTAGCAAATTAAAAACAATGTAGTTGCTTTCAACCAAAAAATGTCATATTCATCTAGCGAATGATACATATGTTCAGCCATGAATACATCGATGACGAGAATTTTATTTTTTTCAGCGGTGTCAAATAATGGTATCCATAATTTTGTATACAATATTTTGCTCACCTGAGCACGAAGTGCTCAAGATAAGCTTTATGATCGTTAGATGTTTGTCTTCAATCGTCGTGTGTTGAGCGTTGTCCGGGGTCCGTCAACATTTTCCTCCTATATCACAAAATGGGATTTGTCCAAACTTCCGGGAATGATCGTTAGGTGTGCCACTTTAAAAATTGCATAAATCGTTCCGGTCTGTTGCATAAGTAGATCAAAGGAGCTGAATATATATTTTAAAAGTGTAGCAACGTCTAGCGGTCCTCTTACAAGATCGCATAACTTATTAAATTCCGTCAAAACACATGGTCGCCAAGAAGCGGGGCCTTTTTTAAGTGAAAACTTCGAAAATCATCTTGTCCAAAACCATAGGGCGTAGAGTTTTGATATTTGGTGTGCGATCTTCATCCAAGATTGTATAAATAATTCTGCTAAAACATGGCGTTCAGGGGCCAATGCCTTGATGCTTATATGTGTATAGTAAACACTTTTAACAACAAGATTTTTATTGAACCTATACCAATTTGTTGGTACATTTGTCTTAATCAGTCAGAATGACAGTGTACACAGGTGAGCGCTATAGAGATATCATGGCCCTCTTGTTTATGTAATAATCAATCGTTTGTTTATGCAGTTTTCAGACTACTTATACTGACGCTATGCACTTCTATTGCGCCGTCAGGTAAGAGACATTTAAATATACCGGTATACACATTATAAATATTAACGATTCATACACATTTGGTTGTGGTTAGACTAGCCCCGCATACGTGTCTCTGTACTCCGACTTTTACACGCGTCTTCGTAACAGAGCCACGCCCAAGCCTATAGAAAGAACGTGGGATTTTGACGCACGATTTTAACGGCACTATTCTGGCGATTTATTATCGACCGAACAGACTTATGAGGGTACGGAAAAACTGTAGCATTCTTTCACGAGTAGAAGCAAACATTTTTTAGCGCATCTGAGTGGCTCACAATCACTTCACCAAGAAGACAGGGGTCAGATATTTATTACTGCGAAAATTTTCGCTAAGGTATATGTCAATCAAACATGACTCCGCCCACGGTGCGCCAGAAAACTATCTACCATACAAACTGGATGTTGACATTCGCGCTCCCGCCAATTTCGCCCGTCAAAGTAGCAATACAAGAAGGATTTTAATGTTGAAACAACTTGATCGGATTCGTGATAGATATCACTTTCAGTATTGGCTCAAGAAGAAATAAGAAAAATATCGACGGTGATCTGGGTAGGGTAATAACTAAGTGCGCACCGCCTCCATAGCAGCTCTGCCAGCTTCTTTTTAACAGGTGCTCGATTCACTACTTTTTGACAAAACAAGTCATATCCCTGAAACTCTTGTGCTGAAAAGACAAATAAATCAACGAAAAGCTACACTTTTCTGTCGTTCAGGTTTTTATTGCATGCAAAGCATTAATATGTTCACAAAAAAGAGTAAATGCAGTGGAAAGACTGATGGTGTCTAACTTCTATATACTTTTGTGAATGGTTTAGCAGGACGCTGTACAGCGACAGTATAGAGATGTGACGTCCGTGGCTGGACTATGGTTAGACAAGCTTTTATAATCCATACACTCACATAAGAACGCAACTGAATATTGCGCAATAAAAAGCTAGACTGAAAAAAGTGTGTTAGAATCGAGCAGGAAATACCATTTAAACCACAGCCACCATAATAGAACATTGGGACATGAAAAACATCACACACGTATGGATGAATAAAAAAGTACCGCAATGAAATGTTTGGTGGCAAAACATTACTGGGTGATGATACTGGGCTAAGTGTTCAGCCTTATCCTGTCGCCGACCAAATAGAACGGACAGTTGAAATAAGAAAATCCCCATTGAAATCATCAAAACTATTTACTTTATGCCATTTCACTTTTTCAAAACCAAATTTCTGAAGCAGTAACTTGTGAAATACGTGATAAGTGCTACATAAATACATTTTGAGGAGGATATAAAGCACATAAAATGATGACTAACGATTGTTGTTCAACATATTAAGATGCCATTTTCTGTAAATCTGTTTCTAAAATATTTATATTATTTTTCTACAATAGCAAGCTTGGTGTGCTATGATTGCAATAACATTGCTGATACCACTACGTGTCATACAACGAAACAATGTGGACAGAATGAGGTGCGCTGTACTTTTAGAAGAGTAATCAAGAAAATTAATAATAATTAAAATGTATTATCCAGTAGTATTACATTATATACATACATGTGGAATATAGATAGTGCGTTCGATAAGATTGCTGTTAATTATCTAACTTTTTCATATTTACTTTTTATGAACTTGAAGTTAATTGAGTAGGAAGCATTTCTCGTATCCTTACCACCATGTAACTACCAGGAAATATATTTAACTGATGATATATGTACGAAAATATGGTTACTTTGCAGTCGTGCTTTATGGAAAAGACCTTGTCGACAAACGGTTCACTATTCACGTTAGGATGCATTTCAAACAAGGTAATGTTACTCACTTAAGTCCAAGGTTAGCTTTCTGTACTTTCCCTCCTGTCTGACGATTTACTTGAATCTTTCTACTCTGCAGTAATAATCATTTAGTTTTAGATACCTTGGCAATCATTTCTTCCTTAAGGAATATAAACATATTTTATTGTAATCCTATAAATGGGCGCTTCTGTCGGTCTGTCAGTTGCAATCAGTTTGGATGTCAATTGAAAAGTGGAGTTATTCATTGTCTATGTTCCATTTACACGGCATGACAATACTTATATGACTGCAGCAATGTAACATCCATGCAGGTAGTAGTGCGGCAATCATTGGTAGGTCGCTTACAGTGCGACAAGACGAAAGCTGCCACGAATGCTGCTCCTCAGATATTTGTGCTTTGCAACTCTGTCGCCATCTAACACGTAAGATTACTATCTGTATTTTCATGTCACTTTCATTTTGTTGAGTAACTAGTTTCTTGCAGAATCCATATTCGAATGTCCATGTCTACAATTCTACAAACATGCACGAATTATGACCATTTTTCTACACTTGACAAGTGTTGTGTAACAGTATACGATAGTGTCGGATATTGTTGAGCTGATGGACTTAAGGCACTGTCTTCCTTACGTGAATTATGAACATAAAAGTGGTCATAGCTATCACCTTCATTTGATCAGTATGCTGTACATTCCTTATTTCTTTTTATGTTATTTACTTGATTTTATACTTCTAGCAACATCGTGTATAGATGATGGCTCTCTCGACTGTTCACGTTTGAATACACTTTTCGATATATGCGCTGATATAAACCATGCCAAATCTGTGTGTCCGCGTTTTTGCGGTTTATGCAATGTCGGTAAGGATGTATTTCTTGTTTTAAATGACTTGCATTCCTTATATTGTACTGTCATGTAAATTTCATGAAATCAGAATTTGCACTCTATTTGGAATGTTGTATTCAATTAGATGTGTCATTTATTTTGGATTGTTTTAACAAATCGGGGGTTTACATAGTCTGATACACTCTAAGTGCATTGAAGAATGACGTAACATGGTAAAATTTTAATACTGAACAACGTTTGTAACATAGACACTGGTCGTTGTATTTGCGTCAATATGCGAATAAGACAGATATGTTTACTAACGTGTAACTTATTTTGTATTGTATTGTTCCAACGCAAGAATGAATACAATAATATTGAAACCATATTGTTCGCTAACTAACGCTATTTAAATCCGTTGCTTAATTCCTAACACTGCAAACGTGACAACAGTTTTTAAATTTCAGCCAAAGGGTACCGTTTTATTTAACAATTGCTTCTGGAAGTATAGTTTATGTATTTGTTGTGGTCGTGGAACTTAGTCTCACGTCTGGATATAATATACTATTCAGGAAGACTAATTTTATTTAAATCGAATATAACCATATGACGTTTACCTAGTACTTCAGTAAACAAACTATAGTTTTCAGCTGCAACAAGACCAACGCGTATTAACTGAACGTATTCAATTGGCACCGATCGTCTATTCTAACATTTTTGTTTTATATACCATATGTGTTTTCTACGTTTTTTCTTTCTCTTTGTTGTGTATTACAAATTGAATTTATTACTTTTTATTTTGAATGAAATTGTCCATGCGTCTGCTTTTTTATAAATAATAGTTGATGGCAAGTGGGCGTCCTGGTCCTTATGGACTAACTGCAGTGTTACCTGTGAAACTGGAACTCAGATAAGAACTCGAACATGCACTAATCCACCACCTGCACACGGTGGAGAATATTGTCATGGCAACGCTACAGAAATAAAACAATGTGTCAGGGAATTGTGCCCTGGTAGGTTCTTTGTTTTCACACTATTGTCCATATTTATAGGCGTATTATTCAGACCGAACGAGAATTCTGTATGTCATAAAGTACAAAAATATATAAAAAACGTAAGCATATGTTTTGTCAGTAAGTAACCTATGTGTTTTGACACAACCGATGATCACTATAAAATGTTTTATACTGCATATATCAATAATAGAACACCGAAACAATATGCCGAATGCTCTCGCATGATGAGCATATCTTCCTTAAATGACGTACTAACATGGCTTTGCTATTTGCATAGCAATGTTGTGTAAGTCAATCAAATCTTACGTTAACCACTAAACCAACTTCTCTTCAACCGAACAACGTTTGTAACCTTGACGCGAATTGGTTAACCTTTCGATAAGGGGTACGTTACCTTACCGAAATCCACTGAATTTTTTAGAATTTACCGAAATCCATTTAGGATCTGGAGTGACCAGTAATCGTAACATTTCAACATATCTTTCGCCGACCATCTTTTTTCAAGAAACTTACTTGGTTTATTTCGGGATTGATATCCAACATCATCAAATCAATATTTTGAACATTGACGCCGACAGTTCAACGTGTATTCGTCGTTTAACTTGAACACTATGGAATATGAATGGTACATTCATTTCGGTGCTTGTGTTAAGTTTGAACGAGTGTGTTAATATTTCTCTTCAATGATAAGTACATGGAGGTTGGACGGAATGGTTTCCATGGGGAAGTTGTTCGGTTACTTGTGATAGTGGGATGCAGCGTCGAAGTAGAAACTGTACTAATCCTGCGCCGAGTAGATTTGGTGACTACTGTTCAGGTGCCAATATTGATGACATATTTTGCTTACCTGGGGCATGTGCAGGTAAGCGGTTACACAGTAGATGACATTTTTGTAATGTATGAGCTTTATTTGATTTGTGCAATGTCGACTTCATACAATAGTATTTCAACATTATGTATTACATACATATAACCAAAGATCTATTTGATCAATAGCGTAATGGATATTTTCAATTATCCTTATGGAATTGTTCTGATAATAACGGTTCTCTTTCTTTGTTTATGTTCAAATACAATACAATACAATGTATAGTAGTATATTCAAATAGTGTTTGTGATTTCTAAATCTCAATATGTTGGGTCTTTTAAAAGTATGTGCGTGGTTGGTCCCTTTATATCATAAAATACGGTGTAAAGGGATAATAACACCCATGTATTAATTTCGATAATTCACTAGTGAAATAACAACTCACGTGCTTGACGTCACAACAAATCAACTGTCTAAGCAGAAAACAAATTAGATGAATCGATAGAATACGGAGTAAATTTAAATTGCTTCATTTAATCTATAATAACGTCAAGTAGTTAATACGAGTACTACTCTGTGTACACATTGCATAAAGTCAAGTAGAGTGATCTTATTAACTTCTTGACGTAGTTGTGCACAAGTGTGATCATTGTCAAATCTTAATTTTGTACAAAGTATGACATTTTGTTTCATTGAAAGTTATTGCCTTGTTATTTTTAGTACGATCTGTGACATAAACATTTTCAACGCATATTATGTGGTAAAATAATTAAAGAAATTACTACTTTTTGTTGCATCTTTTCAACATGATTCTATGCCTGCATATAGGAACTTAATATAGTGTTTGATGAAAATGCAGTCTCTGTTGTTAGGTCATAAACGTAATTTTACATTCGTTGTCATTTTTATTGAAATTATTAGATTCGTCATCTAAATATATAGTTTGTAGAAGATTCTTTTATTATATTCAATAACAAATGACTCACGTTCAAGACCCTCTACTTTATTTTGTTTCAAGATGGTGACTGGTCTAGTTGGAATGAATGGTCGAATTGCAGTTTAGTGTCCGGGTGTGTTGGATTCAACACCAGAACAAGAACTTGTTCTAGCCCCTTTCCTTCCCTGTATGGAAAAGATTGTAACGGGACTTCAAAGCAAATTAATGTCTGCCTTTTTAGTTCGGACTGCGGTATGTATTCGAAATTTCAGAAATATAGGTCAGTAATTTATTATACAATAAGTTAATATAAAGTTTTGTCTTTTTTGGAAGAAAAAGCTTCTTTAAGATAGTAAATAGTTGCATTCCTGTCCAGATCAGTTTATTATTTATTCCTTCTATTCTTCCAATTTAACAACATATTTTACTGAAATGTAAGCATATACTCAGTATAAATATGTCATATTACCCAACTGCTTATGTTTAAATATATATATATATATATATAATTATATATATTTACCGTTTCCCGTGGCCGAGTGGTTAAGGCATCAGCCCTGGGAGCGGGAGGTCGAAGGTTCGAATCCCGGTAGGGGTCTATTCTGATATTGCCGGTTGGTGAGCCGCCAGCTAGTTAAATAATGGTTACCGTGCGCCTACCTGCCTGGTGCCTGGCATTAAAGGATAGGAATCGGGAAGTAAATGTGCTCAGAAAGTAGGGGTGACACTATAATAAATAAACACTTTACTTTACACTTTCATTTATATACTGAACAAAAAAAAACTTTCGCTAAACTTGAATGGGAATATTTCGTTGCTATTTTAGAGTGATCGTGTTTATAATTGTGAAATCATTTATTACCAATTCATTAAAAACATTATATCGAGGAAAATAATCAATTTCATTGTTTTGTTTGATTTCAACCTAGGTATGGGTTTGATTTGAAATTCTGATATCAGTAACGTGTATGACCACCGCGTACATTGATGACGGCTTGGCAGCGACGTCGCATTCAATGTACACATTTATTGATATCTGATTTAGGAATATTATTCCACTCTTCAAGTAATGCATCTCGGAGTTCATTGACGTTATCAGATGGTTTTGGGCGTCGCCGTAGACGTCTATCAAGAATATCCTAAAGATGTTCTATCGCATTTAAATCCAGGCTTAATAGTTTAAAGATATTGTATTTACTTATTATGAACAACATAATAATACAATACAATATACAACATTTTGTAGAAAACGAGTTTGTTAAATAGTAAGCGTAAAAGGATGAGACCGAAAGCCAATGACTATATACTTCTCCTTGAATCCAGACTTATTGAGGACCAGTTTTCTACGAAAGCGATGTTTTGTTTTGTAAAAAAACGAATGTCGCGCTGAAACGACGTCATGAGTTTTGTAGGAGAGGGACAACGTGATGCACTATGATATTTTCCCTGTTGAGACGAGTATTTAAATTACTCTTAATGACCACAAGTGGGGTCCGATGTCCATGACCAATGTCGGCCGAGACCATATCTGACCCTCAGCCCCATAACGATCCCTCTGCAGTATGCAATAGTCAGCATAACGCTCCTTCCTACGTCGATAGACTCTCACTCGGCCATTACTCCGGGACAATGCAAACATGGATTCGTCGGAGAAAAGAATCGTTCACCAGTTCTGCCTTGTCCAATTGATGTGTCCCTCGGTCCAATGACGTCTGTCACGGCGAAATGGGCCGTCAAAACAGATCCAACATATGGACGACGTCCGTACAAGCCGCTTTCAGCCAAACGATTGCGGAAATCCAGGCGTTGCGAGTACCGGGTATGACTCTAGCTGTAGCCGTTGCTGTGAGAAAGCGATTTCGTAGATGCTGGTTCAAGATATAGCGGTCTTGATCTGGCTTAGTTACACGTTGACTATCGCTCCGTGCTATGTCATCGGTACTTCCGGTCCGCGCGAATAGCCGTCTGAGACTCCTTACAGATGACCCAAATTATGCTGCCACCTCTTCACTAGGAATTCCTGCCTCCAGCATCCCAATGGCTCTTTCCCGTCATTTGATTTTCTAATCCGCGGCATTGAAATTTAGTAGGCAAACGTTTTATTTTGAATGGTTTTGATTATTTTCCGACTGACGTCGTCTAATGCAATATTGTGAAGTGAAAAGCTTTTCTACATGTGGACCGGATATGCCCAGTCTGTGCGTGCACGTGGAAATGCATTTTTGGCTGAATAAGCTGACTTTGTTTGACATCAGGCGATTATCTGACCGATTTTGCAAAGAAAATGTATGTACAGGTTTATATACATGTCACCATTTCTTAGATCTACTTCACGAAAGTATCTTTCTTGGTTCAGTATATATCTCGCCTAATGTGACAAGATAAAAGATAAACCAAATACTCGCATACGAGTAACTGAAGTTGTATTCCGTGCATTCGTTAAAACATATAAATCACTAAATCAAATGTGTTTTTTGTTGTGAAATGAGTACACCTTTATATAACTTTTCATTCAGTGAATGGACTAAGTGACTGTGCGGCTATTAAAAATGCAGTCGATGCTGCAAAGAGTGGATTATACAATATTTCTTTGTGGAAGTCAAAGACAAAAGTCGAAGTTTACTGTGACATGGATACAGACGGCGGTGGCTGGACGGTATTATTATACGTAACACTTGATTGCCATTAAAGCAGAATTTTTTTTTGAAAGTAACAGCACTATTCTGTTTTCAGGTTGTTTTATGCGTAATTTCATTATTCAAAACGTAACAAAATTGCAATACTTATAATTAAAACCAAATATACTGTTTTCGTTAATCTACAGCTATATAGTAGCAAATCCGATATATAGAAAAAGAAATAAAATAATAAGTGGAATAAATACATTAACTGCCAAATTTTACATACAATAAAAAATAAGCTTTCAATAGTAGACTGTATCCGTACTTGTTGAACTGAAATACATTGCCACCTCTCCAGAGCAAGACCCTTTGGAAGACGCACACTATCGTGTTGTTAAGATGTTGGACCAGGCGTTCTAGAGAGGTTTACTTGGTTCTTACCAAAGAAACAATTGATAATGTTGTTGAAGAGTGGCTGTTGCTCAGGAGAGGTCCGCTCTAGTGAGGTTACACTGTACCACGGATATTGCTCAAACGTTGATTAATATCATACAAACATTATAACAATACCTAGAATTATTTTCCACTAAATATTTTGTTGTAGGTATTTCAAAGAAGATTCAATGGCTCTGTAGACTTTTACAGGACGTTTCACGAGTATGAGAATGGATTTGGACAAACAGATGGTGAATTTTGGCTTGGTATGTTTTGTTATTATTTTAACATCATCAGAAAATAGGTACGAGGGATGATCAATAAATACGTGGACTTTTCTTATAACTTTTGAATGCGTTGTATGTGGAAACTCATATTTAATATACTCAATTCTTCATCTTATTTCTACGATATTATGAACTTGTGTGTCTTATTATACACACAAATAACGATTTTACAGTCCATCGAAAATGTATACTAACGCTTCCGCGGAGCACATCAGAAAAACGTACATTTTAGTAAACCAATGCATTATATTTCGATCTATCAATGGATCCTTACAAGGTTTAGACATATACGAGTACATCTAGAATGAGGTAAAAGTAAGCTTTGTTAAATTCACAATCCTTGTAAAAAGTGTTTATCAAAAGCCACGATCTGCTCGCTAACTAAATACTTTGAATTGCGTAGACTATTCCCTAAATCAAATTGAATCATGCATAGGAACGGTAAATCTTTAGCTTATTAAATTATCATTGTCAGGCATCTTTCTATACGTCCACAAGTAAGATATAGTAGGGGTCGCATGGTTATGGAAATCGTTGTTCGTTGAGACGAACTATATACTTATCTAGTTGAACATATAATTAAAACAATTCCACTCAAAAACGTATGCATTATTGTATAGTTATGTTATAACTCGATAAAAAGACAAGATTCTTTCTTGCAATATACTTATTTATTACATATTAACGCGAGAAAAGATACTTTCAGTGATACGTAGTAAACAGGACCAGCGAAGAATACGTTGTCACATATGTGAGTCGTTGTCGCTCTCAATAATTCGTACTCGCTTTATCGAAGATTTGATTGTATCAACATGTTGACTATTCTGATAGATATTCTCTTAAAAGATTCCACCATGGATGGTAAACAGGACCAGCGAAGTGTTGATACCCCCGACAGGCTGAATTGTGCACTCGCATCGGATTTGAACCACGTGTTCAGCTCGCAATGGTTAGAATTCGGATAAACTTCCATTTATGAAACTGTTTGACTTTTAGACGATTGCAAAATGCTATATATTGATCGAAGACCGACACGCGAAAGTCGATCTTGTTCATTCGGGTTTCTGTCAGCGTGTATTAATATGTGATGCGGCCCTAATTTGCACAAATATTCTACAAGTTGATTACGAGGGACATTGCCTATGTTATAATCACTCCCACGCCGTATCATTATCCAGTCGAATCGTGCATCTTTTTTCACAGATTTGCAGTTTTGCTATATATATATATGGGTCATATCGTCAAATTCTCACTCACGTTGTGTGATACCTAGGTGGTTTGTGGGTCATCAAGAGTTTGACCCATAAACCACCAACCTTTTGAAAGCATGCATTTCTTGCAAATCGTTTGAAACACGTCGCCGGTTCACCATTATGCGAGAAATTGACATTTATATAAGCGACCCACAATGTTTCTATGGAATGACCCATAGTAGGCCTACGGCGTTGCATTGTTGAGAAGAAAATCCAATTATGATGTAACAAGTGAAGATAACTCATAAGTGATGGTATGTTAGAGTGTTTTCATGTTGAGGGGGCTGTCAAATCGTTATTTATTTTTATTTTCGAGTCATATTCTGACTGGGGGTATATATTAATGTCCCATACATAACCCCGTACCATATTTGGTCAAAATCCCAAAAATGACCGTATACGGATTTGTATTAGTTAGGGACAATTGGACCGATATTAACGAACATTTAAATAGAGTTGTTATGTATGATCCGATTTTGATCATATTTGGTGTATCAATAGACACGGACCTGTCCGATAACTCCAGTGATAAACAGGAAGGGAAATAATAGCTGTTAAATATGCAAATATACGTATAAGACGCCGGTAATGGTTACTTCAAACATAAATTATTGCCTTATCCGTAAAGGGTCAGGATAAAACATAGTCTCATTTTCAACCTATTGAACAGTTCTTTACAGCAATACCAAATTAAGTACCATGTCGCTGTCCGTCTGTCCGTACCGATCACTAAGCGTGGTTCGGATGGTCCATTTTCACCGAAATATTTCGTCTCTGCGAAATTAAATCATCATTAATCGGCTCGTTTAAATAATCTTAGGCTTAAATGAGATATGTTTAAATATGTAAATTAAGTAAATTAAATTATCTACAAATCCATAACAAGATATGAAAAATCAGACCTTTCGTCTGTTCGTACGGAGCGTAATAAGCGGTATATTCAGTCAAGTTTGACCTAAAATCGCTATTCTTGATTTATGAAAATGTTATAGGTGACTTAATTTTATAAATATATAACTAAATTGGACATGATTCAATAGGTATTAAAGTAAACTTCATTTTGATACTAAGAAATAAAACATCTGACTATCTGTCTGTACGTACGGACCGGAAAAGACGCTATATTTGGTCATTTCCACACAGCATACGTTGCAACTTTCCCTAGATACACGCATTTTTTACCATTTCCCAACTTTAAGAATTCTTTATTGTAATAAGATATCAAAATAAACAATACATGTTCGTGTAGGTGTATGTATGTACTGTATAATATAGGTATAGATATTGTCTGTTGACCCGACCTTGAAATTTCACGGGTTCGAACTTAGGGGTCATTTACGGTATATTATTTCGCTAAAATCGACCAATATTCGTCATTTAATCCAACAATTTAATTAACTAAGACAAAATAACGGTCGTAATTTATACCTATGTGTTGTCCATACAGAAATATTAACATTTGAACCAGTTATGTCCGTCTGTATCACCTATAGACTAGCTACAAAGTGGTAAATACGCAATGTTCGCTATTTTTTCACGTTGTTTTCTTCAATTTCAAATTAATGTATAAACGCTCTGGGTATGATTTAAGACCTAATGTTTTCTGATTATGTATATTATGATATGAACTTTACGAATATATATTTATAGTTTCTTAGTCATGTCTGGGAAAACGTGGGCAAGGGGTTAAAGTTGACAAATTTATAACTTTTCTAATCCCCGCGACATTAAGCGTCAACAACAGTAACAAATTTATTCCATATCATTAGAAGTCAAAATCTGCATCTTATTATAGTTATATACTGTGGTTGAATGAATTGATAACCAAATGGTTTCTGTTTGTCCGTATGTACGTACATGTGTCCGTGATAGCCATATGGGTAAATTGTACCATAAATATAGCTACTCAACCAACTTGTAAAGGCTATAATGAAAAGCAAACTCATCAAAAAGTTATATATTTGGTTCCATTTCATAGCTAGAACATATATCAAAACAATATGTATACTATATGTATATACCATGTGTCGCCGGACAGTTAGGGGGTCAGGATATTTTAAAAATGCCATAAATTGACACTTAGGCAAGTTTTGTTAAGTGCATATTTTTCAAAAAAGCTCCCTTGCTCTTAAATATGCTTACTAAGGTATGATTATGGTCTCAATCGATCGGTATGACATTCATCTCTACAGATATGTATGTTTACGGTTCTCCAAGGGGTCGGGATCTATGGTAAAGGGTCGAAATTTATAACGCCAAACGATCTTATGATGTGTATGGCCAAAACTTCCTTGCAACAGATACCACGACTACATATGACCATATATAGATATGATAATGGTGTTATTGTATATCTACATATCTGTGTATGGCAGAGTCGCCTCTGGTCCCCTTTGAGGGTAGGGATCGAACGTACGATAGACGATATTTATGAATTAACTATCAACGCTTAATTATATACCAAATTTCAATAATGAATTATGAAGTAATTAGTGAAGATAAAAATATGAAATCAGTTGTATGTGTAGATAAATACTTGTTGTTAATAAATTTATAATTAATATAATTTTAAGTGAAAACATTTTACCTGGAAAGACCGATAAAATGGGTGTACTTATGAATATTGAACACAAAATATGGCAATTGTCAATATTAGAATAAATTCAAATTCTTATAACTTTTTTATTGTACAAGATAAAATTTAAAAAAATGTATATTAAAGAGTAACATGGTTACGGTTATGTGAGTATTATAATTTTACTGCTAGAAATAACTTCGTAACATTTAATTGAAATTGATGTAATTTCCAGACATTTCCCGACAAAAAATAAAAAAGTATATGAAGTGAAGGTTAACGGATCATGACGGATTTATTATATAGCACGAACAGACGGACGGACAAAAAAGATATTTACTTTGTATCATTTTAAAGATATTTAAATACCTATCCAAATGTTTCAAACGGTCAAATGTTTCATATCGAAGTATACGTTAATAGATATACTCAACACCTTTACAATGACACTTTATTTAGATTTAAATCTTAACTATTAAGGGAGTAGTATGGCTTTAAAGAGAATTAGGTAGGATTTTTCAGTGAAAATTGACCGATCGTTACTTGTTTTACGTCTAGAACGGACAGACGGACGGAGAAACGATGTATAACTCGAAGCTGTTGTAAAGACTGTTTAAATATCTTTCGATTAATGTTCGATTTGTTTCCGTATCTTGACGAATGAGAGTTTTATTAACATTTTAAAGTGTACATTTGGCTTGTTCTAGGATATAGCGCATACCGCTTATGGTACATAATGAAGCTGGCGTACGGACATACGAACGGAAACTATAGAAATTCTTTTTCTTGCGGTTAATAATATTGCATGGCGGTACCCAAAACATAGAGATACTTAATATAAATTAATTTGTTTGTCCGTTGTATGCGTCCAAACATGGCCAATTTGGTCGATGGGTTAGTACTATTTAATCTACCTCCCGTGGGTGGGCATCTTTTGAGACCAAGATGGTCGAAATTTAACTGTATTTAGAATCGCTATGAACGTTACTGAAATTAGCTTGACTTATGGCACGGCAAATATATACCCTGGATGGGACCCAGTATGACACATTTTCAATTCGGGTCTCTAACTTTTTAATTGGTAGAGTGTTAGTGGTCAGGTCACGGTCAGAACATATTGACCCCCAGACATGAAGAATGCCCCGCCTAAATACCCAGGGGGAGTAGGTTTTAGTAGTCGAAATGTCCCTCTGAATTTGACCCAGAATATATATAAACACGTACTATAGCATGGTTTGTGGGACATGACCCACAATGCATAGTGCGACACTAGCCTGCATATTTAGAATGGATATATATATGGAATCGATAGATATTGAGTTAAACTTTATAATCCTGTGAATCATATTCGTGAAATACGCTAATTTGTGGAGATATTGACCGTCAAAGTATTCAAAATTTCCAGTACGATATTTCCTTGTGGTTTCCTGCAATCATACAGTATTTGATAATATTGCTTTATTTTTGCAAATGACATTATATGTTTACATTTTTTACGATCTGGTAAAAGTAGGATTCCTAAATATTACTGAGCATTAAGGCTACTTTGCTTGACATCGTACGGAAACCAATGCGTCTGATAGATTAAGACTACCTTTTAATATTTATAGTTAAAGCGGAAAAAATGAAAAAAGAGATATTCCTAGTGTCGGGAAAAATCTGTATTACACAAACACCACTTTGAGTGGTAGTGAGGCCAGTCTTTGGCTTCTTGTATATGGAAGGTTGGGTGTTGAAGTGCAATCTATGATAAACCCCGGCACAGGTCAATTCTAGTTCCAAGACTACAACAATATCGATGCCATTATATCGAATGCCAGACTCCTTATAGGTACTCGCTTTGGAACTATCCACGTGAGAGTAACGAGGCACGACGTATACTCTAACCAGAGTACAAGGAAGACAGAAAAAGATCTTCTTCTTCCAATTGAGTACAAAATCCCCTCTGGGGCATCGTCGTACAATAAGTTTAAAATCATGATGTGACGCAAATATGTACACAGGCTAAAACATTAAAATCTGGGTTCCTTCTACAGCTTGTTGGCCAGCGCTCCCTTGAAGGCCTCTAGGGAGTCCACTGTGGCGATGCGCTCTGGTAGGCTGTTCCACAGTCGTATGCCCGAGGGAAAGAAGGAGTGCCGGTAGATGTCTAGTCTGCAGAAGGGTACCAGGAACTTCAGGGAATGGCCTCGTGTGCTCAGGGTTGAGGGGTGGTAGTATGTACATGGGATATCCACGAGCCCATGTACTATCCTGTACACCATCACCAGCTTAGAGTGGGATCGGCGCTCTTGTAGGGGTTGCCAATGGAGGTCCTTCAGCATTTGACTGGTACTGCTGGTGGTTCTATAGTCTCCATTGACAAACCTTGCAGCACGACGTTGGACAGCCTCAAGTTGATTGATGTTCGCTTGGGTGTGTGGGTCCCAGACTGAGCTGGCATATTCCAGTATCGGTCTCACTAGTGTCTGGTAACTTTGTGCCTTTATGTCCTTGGGGCAGCTAGCAAGGTTGCGTCTGAGGAAGGCCAGTGAGTTGTTGGCCTTTTTCGCAGTTGCCGATACATGGTTACTCCAGGACAGATCCTCTGACAGGTTTACACCAAGGTATTTCCCATTAGGTACTGTTTGTAGGTCTTTACCATGTATGTTGTAGGTTGACTTGATTGGTGTCTTCTTTTTAGTGATGCGAATGACCTCACACTTGCTTGGGTTGAATGACATCATCCAGTCTTTCTCCCACTTCTGCAGCTTGTCTATGTCCTCTTGTAGAGAGATAGCATCTGATGTAGATCGTATCTTCTTGTACAGGAGGCTGTCGTCCGCAAACAAGCGTGAGGTTGACTTGACTTGATCAGGTAGGTCATTGATATATGCAAGGAAAAGCAAGGGCCCCAAGACGGATCCCTGGGGGACTCCAGAGGTAACAGCTGTGGAGTCAGACTTGCAACCTTCCACCAAGACCTGCTGTGATCTGTGGCTCAGGAAACTGCTAATCCAGCTTAGCACGTTCCCCCGGACTCCATAGTGATGAAGCTTTGCGGCTAGCCGTTCATGTGGGACTACATCAAATGCTTTGCTAAAGTCGAGGAGTATGGCGTCGACCTGCTCACCCTCGTCAAGTGCCTTGGCGAGATCTTGGAGTGTTAGGAGAAGCTGACTGTCAGTTGACCGTTTCTTTCTGAAGCCATGTTGTGCATCGCTTAGGATGGAATATCTGTCAAAATGTTCCATTATTTGACTGTGTATGACATGTTCCAGGATTTTGCAACAGACGGAGGTTAGGGATATGGGCCTGTAGTTCGCAGGTACACTGTGGTCACCCTTCTTAAATATAGGTGTCACGTTCGCTATTCTCCAATCTGCTGGGACTTCACCTTGTTGGAGAGATGCTTGGTAGACCAGAGTAAGGGCTGGTGCTATCTCATCTGCATACTCCTTCAAGTATCTTGTAGGGATGTTGTCTGGGCCGGCTGCCTTGTGGATATCCAAGCCCAGTAGTAGTTTTCTGATCCCGTTAGTTCCCACTGTGAACTGGTGCATGTCTGGGCTAGGTGTGCCGTGCATTGGTGGGATACTTCTTTTATCTTCTGTCGTGAAGACACTTGAGAACTGTCTGTTCAGAATAGTAGCCTTAGTCCTTGGGTCACTGTGTGTCATGCCCTCTGCTTTCAAGGGTGCAATACCACTACTGTCACATCTCTTGCCTTTGATGTATGTGTAGAGCTTCTTTGGGTTCTTGTCTCCACTGACCAAGTCTTTGACGAAGCTATGGTAGGCTGTTCTACATTCTTTGTGTGTTTCTTTTTTCAAAGTTTTGAACCTGGAGAGGTCTTGGGCTCTGCCTGTCCTTTTGGCCTTGTTGTATGACCTTTTCTTTTGTCTGGATAGTTGTTTTGCTTTTCTGGTTATCCATGCTTGATTGAATCGGGTGGTGCTAGTCTTTGATGGTACATGACAGGTTATGGTTGAGGTAATGAATTCTTTAAAGGTAGTCCATAGGGTATTTACACTGGTTTGAGTTGTGTATCTGGAAATGAAGTCCTCTGCAAAGTCTTTGGTTGCTGATCGAATCTTGTCAGTGTCTGCGTTTTTCCACAGCAGTATTTTCCTACTAGGTGGTTTGGATCTAGAGGCCTTTGTCCTGGTCTGGATGAAGACTCCATCGTGGTCACTGACACCTGGTATGGCTTTACATCTTTCTATAAGGGTTGGCCGGTTAGTGATGAACAGGTCAAGGGTGTTATCATTTCTAGTAGGAAACTGCACAATCTGTTCTGAAGAGATGTCAAATACTGTGTCAAGAAACAGTTTGTTGATGTTGACTGCATAGTTGTTTCTGTCTACTGTGTTTCTTTTCCAGTTGATATCTGGTAGATTGGCATCACCTGCTATCCAGATTGTTGAATCAGGGTAGGTGTTGTGTAGATGTTTCATATTCCTACAGAGCTCTTCAACATAATGTATGTCGCTGCTAGGTGGTCGGTACAATGAGCCGATAACAAGTGGAGAGCCACCACTGCACAGGATGGCGGCAGCTGTAAATTCTGCCTCGGTTTGAAGGTCAATAACTGTACCTGTTATGTCTTCTCTGGCTATGATGATGACTCCACCGTGGCGGTCCTGAACTCGGTCTCTTCTGGCTATGATATGGTAGCCTGTCGGAATGACCTCCCGTTCGAAAACTCCGTTGTACAACCAGGTTTCGTTGCCAATGATTATGTCTGGTTTGAGTTCTTCAAGAAGAAGCCAGAATGACGTCCGTTTGGCTCTCAGGCTTTGAAAGTTAATCACAAGTATACGAAATGAGTTAAGTTCTCTGTTGTTACCTTGATTCCGGAGCTGTACTTTCGGTGAAGATGTGTGTTGGGGTGACCCAAATACACTGCTTTCTGTGAGGAAGCTAGTAGAGGAGTTGGTAATGTCCGGGGTGGTTGGAAGGTCAGCTAGTATGCTGTACGTGTTCTCAGTTGCTATGGACGTGTTGACACTTTCTGATGAAACTGAGTCAAACAGTGTTGAGGAGAAGTTAGGCAGACCACAGGTGCAACAAATCCAACTTGTATTGGGTGTGATGGTGGCATAGATAGCTAATGGCATAGCTAGGCAATTAGCATGAAACCAGGTATCACATGAGTCACAAGCAACAGCTCGCTGATTTGATTTGCATGGTTTAGCACATATTCCACAAGGAAATTTGTAGATTGGGCCAGGATTTGGGTGGCAGTCCCCTGATCGTAAAATCCTCTGGTATGGAGAATTCCAGGAATGTTCGTCCACAACTGGCAGTGGATGGCAGCTGGTAAACCAAAGTATTACAGGTAATGATGACAACATGGCCCCTGTCAGGAGATTAAGGTGGGTAATTTTTTTATTTTTTTTTATAAGTGATATCCGAAATTTAGGATGTCCGAAATCATGAAAGTTGTAGACCGGAAGTGGATATGTTTATGTTTACAGGTACGAAAAAGTTCTTTAAATCATCATAGGTGGGTTTTTCTATACCAAAACTTTGTCTGTCGGATGAAGAGTACTTTTATTTGATGAATCAATCTTTGAAGCTGTTGTTCGAAGCGTCTAGATTATGAAGAGAGAGATTTTATGCTAAGCCTAGTAAAAGTGCGCCACATCACGACCTTGACCTTGCTGCTGATACGATAATCGCCAGGTGAAACTGAAATTCCCGGCCGTTCTAGTAGTTAATGGTGACACCATTCGCGACCTTTTCTGGTACTCGGTACTGCGTGGTTACCGTAATTCGGATTTCCGAGTGTTGTTTCTTTTCACCGGAACATTGCTGAGTCGGTTATAGAGTCAATCAATAAACAACCGACCGACAAGACAACTCCGGGTTATCATGAAGAATCTGAACCGGATGTCAGCGAGAACGATTAAGTTGTAAACAATACTGTCGTAGTTAAACACCGGTTATATCCACTTACCGGTTTTGTGTAATTAAATCACCGCTCTTACTTCTTCTGTTACTCTGTTTCATATGCAGTCGACCAAAGCAAAGTTAGAAAAGGTTGTCGGGGCAATTATAAGTTCTTTTAGTGTATATATAGAGGACGTATATACTTAAATAGACAAGTACTATAACATGGATTGTGGGACATGACCCACAATGCCGATAAATATAAATACTGTATATAACATGTTAGGTCACTGACCCACACTGTCATTACCCACAGTGCTATCTATAGCTTTTGGTTCAAAATAACAATGAATGTCTATAGATGGTATCTACACATCAACTTACTCTTAAATATTGTTTTCTTTATGCCCTTGCATACCTGCATATACTATGTCCCACAAACCATGATATGAAGACATGACCCACAAACCATGATATGAAGACATGACCCACAAACCATGTCTGATATATATATCCTGTATAGAAACAATTAAAACAAATGCGAGAATATAACAAAGAAATGTCTATTTTATCAGGCGAGGGGTGAGATCGGGATGTCTCTAACATGATTCTGTACATTCCCAAACACACACAATGTTTTATCATGTATAAGTTACACAAGACTAATTTTGATGCAAAGCATCAAAACGGCGGCACAAGTTTTAGGAAGCATGATATTGAAGATTTATTATTTTGTTTATCAATAAATAAGAAAGTATGATCATCACCAAGCCATAATTCTGGTAAGAATCATCCACAATTCATGACAATTGCCTAAATAGTCTTGGTACCAATCAATCATTTGTAGTTGTTTCGCGGGAAAATGCTGGTGCATCGATTTACACGAAACGAAGAAAAAAAACGATTACACGAAACGTAGATAGAACGAAACGGATCTAAAAATATACATGATTATAACTTCTAGTTTTACAGATCTAAAAGAACTATTGGGATATCAAAAGGGAAAAATATCCACTAAAAATGTCAAAACAACGTAATTAAAAGTTCAGTTCAACCATCAGCATTTGATCTCGAATGTACTGAATCCGTTTTACTGCCAATGCGTTATTTGAACAACAAATGCTATGACGTTTTCAACGACAATTTTCATTGGCTGAATTTTGTTTACATATTACCATCAGTACATAACTTATATGGGTCAAGTTAAGGCAATGTATATTGCATAGTTTGGTCACTGTATTTATATTTGTACATTATAAACTGCATTCATGAACTTATTAATATGGATTAACATTTTTTGTTTAACAATTTGCTTTTTTATAAGTACAATTTCAATTTGCGTGCACAGCATTAGGAACCATTTCCTGAACTTTGATGATGAATTGAGCGTAGTTGTGAAACGAAGCTATGTAATACACGATGCCTAACCGTTTTCGTGACTAGCTGTTGTAAATTCTTATAAGCATACGTAAAACATTTTTTAAAGCTTTTTATTAACGGTAAAAATACATTTTAAATATTTTGACATTTTTTTATTATCAATTAGTACACTTTTTTTATCTGTATAATTAGAATCACGTTTTGTAAGAACAATTTAAAAAAGCATAATACCAATGGCTTCTCCCATTTCGATTATGCAACTCCATGTACCTAGATTAAAAATTATTCAAATAGACGACGGCCTGAAGGCCGCCGTCAATAAAACATATTATGCCGCTTTAACACATGTTAGCAATAACTATTGGCGCTTTCTTCACATACTTCTGTTGAGAATGCCGCTGTGTGACCCTGATTGCTCTTCTAAACAACATTTCTATATATTTTAGATGCTCATGTACTGTGCATTAGTTTACATTTTTTATGATTAGGTTTAAAGACCATACAAGAGATGACGTCAAATGGAAAATCTGAGCTGAGATTCGACTTAACTGCAGCAGACGGAAGTCATGCTTATGAACTGTTCCAAAATTTCTACTTATCTCCTGGTCGCAATTACACACTTCATATTGACACAGGAACGGGGACCGCAGGTTTGTAGTTTATCACGTTCATCAACGTTACTGGCATATTTAGTAAACAATTGATTGAACGGTCATTTTATGAAAGTGCATTTAGACTATTATAACGCTGATTCATATTTTTTGCAATAAGTGCCATAAGTATAACAATGTTACAAATCATTTAAATTGGATTTGTTCTCGTATCATAATTAACGGATAGCTCAGTAGAAAACGTATGGAAATGTACATTTAAATGTGTACACTACACCCATCTGATATTCGGAAATATATTTGATAATTATTGGCGGTATTTGAAGCAGAATATACTTATGCAAGCGAAAGTATAGAACAATCATGTCACAAATCATTCGCTTATTTCTTATCAACTTGGTATTTAGTTTTGGCCAATTATTAAACTAAATGGAAATATTACCGAATCAAATATTTTCCAAAAGAGTTCGAAAATACATTTGAAGTCATCTGTTATTCTGACAACTTAACATGATGATAACACTCGTGTTTGTTTGAAGTGCGCTTTATTTTCCATTCCAAAACTGTAGATTTGGCATATGTTAATATTGCACTAATTGTTTGCTTGCACTTGTGTAGAGAAACGCCGTAATAAAGACTTAAATGCCAATTTGTCGACATGTTCACATTCATGTATTACGAATTAGAAGAGTAAATTGTAGTTCAAGTAACATAGTAAATTATTACGAATTCTCGATAAAGTATTAAACACTACACTTTAATTCTATTATTGAAATATTTATTTATATTCATTATGTATGATGTATTTCCGTATTGCATATTGCATGTAACATGTAATACTTAATTTTAACCTTCATGTATATCAAAATGTAGTATGACACTATGGATTCATACCTCGTAGAACCTTAGATTACATAACGTGATAGGTTGAAATATCGTGGTGTCATAATTCTGGTTATCCGTTCATGTGACTAAAATATTCAGATTATGTTACAGGTGATCGCCTGGGTTTGTCGTGGCACAATGGGTACAACTTTGTCACTAAAGATTATGACGATAACAATGGGTGTGCAGTGCTGGATCACGGTGGATGGTGGTATAATAATTGTGCCCGTGTAAATTTGAATGGAGAGTATGTAGTTCCTGGAACAGCGTCAAGTAAAAACAATGGACAAGGTGGTGTTATTCATTATAATTTCAAACAGTATGAATCATTAAGATCAACGGTTATGATGTTCCGAAAATTACAATAATTTAAAAACAAGGCACAACATCTCAACAAAATGCACACATACTGTACGATTTCCAGCCTCTTCTTTAAGTGACGTCATTTCCAGAAAACGTCACATTTATCGTAACTGACTGTAAGCAATATGTGCCCCATATGGCAATATGAAAACGAAGTGACCATATGGAGTAAATATTTCTTCCTGCTTGCAAATAGTGTCATCACATGTTGTGTTTTCTTGCAATGACGTCACTAACAGAAGAGGTTGTAAATCCCATAGCTCATATAGAAATATGTACCACCATACTAGTCATATAAAAATCATTATTAGTTTCTATAACATGAAAATATACTATGCAATAATACAATGGTATCAGTAACGTAATGTGTGTGAACATATAAATAATTTTCTGATAGGTTTCTTCCTAAAATCACAATATATTCAGTGTTTTGTTTGTTAAGAGATTGAATTGAAATACTTGACAAGAGAAAAATAACAAAGTAAGCTGAAAGAAAGCGTTGTATCTGAGATTATAAATTTGTGTATATTATTTTTAAACGGTAGAATGTCCACTCTGAATGAAATGTCGAAAAGTGAATATTAATAGACATTAATGTAGACATCTATACACCCTGATGTTTATAGATTTCATAAATATCTGGCATTAACAATACAATACAAACCGTAACATAAATCATTTTGTAAGTTATTTGAGGAAAAACAAACTATTTCTGTTCATTAATATTCTCTAACCAACCCAATATGTATCAAGCACACCTAAACATATCTTAATACCAGCTTTTATGTTTTGCGTTTGTGTATATTGTACAGTTAAGTGTGTGATACTTATGTGAAGATTATATATGTGTGTTACTAAGGAAAATTCTTTTTTTCTCGACTTCTTTAAATATTTTGTTCAGTAAAATATATATATGTACAATGTTATCTACATCATTGTAATTATATCTCCCTCTCTCCGAGGGAGACATATTGTTGTTGTCTTCGGCGTCTATCCGTCTATCTGTCCGGCGTCCGTCCACTTTTAGATTGTCCGCGCTTTATCTCCAATACTGCTGGTTGGATTTCCGCAAAACTTCATAGGATTGATCAACATAAAGTGCAGTTGTGCATCTTCGTTGTTTTGTTCCGCTCTGATAATTGTTCACTGAGTGAAGGCCTTTTGAAATTGTTATACCTCTGAAGTTGTCCGCGCTTCATCTCCAATACTGCTGGTTGGATATCAGTCAAACTTCACAGGATTGATCAACATCAAGTGCAGTTGTGCATACTCGTCTTTTTATTCCGCTCGGATAATTTTTCACTGAGTTATAGCACATTGATGTTTCTATACATAGACAGTGCATGGTGAACTTTGTCCGCGCTTCATTTCAAATACAGCGGTTTGGATTTCAACCAAACTTCATAGGATTAATAAGCATCAAGTGTAGTTGTGCATCCTTATCGTTTCGTTCCGCTACAATAATTGTTCACTGAGTTATAGCCCTTTGATGTTTGTAAACATATACAGTGCATTGTGAAGTGATCAAAGACTATCCTTTTTGCTTGATATTTTATTCTAACATATTGAATCAGTATTACAATTACTTACACACTGCCATCTGGGAGACATATGTTTTTATTAAAAAACAACCATCTAGTTAATTAAATAAATATACAGTAAATCTACTGTACATTCTTTATATTGCAATTATTGTAATTGTACGAATAGCAAAAACATTATATTTCTAGCTGGAGATAAGACACTGTATATTGTCACATTGTGCTATTTAGATTTTATAAGAATCTGTAACTTACTATCAATGATGAATATACTAAACTTAACGAATATGAATTGATATGCATTTGTAACCAATCACCAATGAGCTGTAACTACTGATTAGTGTGTGAATGTGCTGTTTGCATATTTTTTTGGTATGTTTGTCTTATTACTTATTTCTGAATAAAATTTATCTACACATATTTTAAAATGTATTAAGCTACTGAAAAATGGCAAATCCTCAGGACCGGACTATTATATAAACGAAATTTTCATTCACGGAGCTAAGGAATTAGCACCATTTTTATGCACTTTATTTAATACCGTATTAAATACTGGTATTTTCCCTAGTTCTTGGTCCGAAGGATATATTATACCTCTTCATAAAAAAGGAAATATAAATGACCCTTCAAATTATCGGGGAATCACATTGCTAAGTACGCTCGGAAAACTTTTTACTAGTCTTTTAAACCAGAGATTAAATTCATGGGCTGAAAACTATAACGTTTACCTCGAAGCCCAAGCAGGGTTTAGACGCGGTATGAGCACCACGGATAATATTTTTGTACTACATGGCATAATAACTCATATGATAAATTCTAGTAAAAAATTATATTGTTGTTTTATCGATTTTAGTAAAGCTTTTGACTATGTAGAAAGGAACACTTTGTGGATGAAATTAATAAAAATGGGTGTAAGAGGTAAATTCATGACTGTATTAAGAAGTATGTACAACAATATAAAAACACGTGTAAAGTTTGACAACATGTTAGGCAATGAATTCTCATGTATGCTTGGTGTAAGACAAGGAGACTGTCTGTCCCCTTTCTTATTTTCGATGTTTTTAAACGATATTGAAGAGTACTTTGTATTAAATAATGTTCAAGGTATTGAAATGCATATGATAAACTTGTTTCTATTGTTATACGCTGATGATATTGCCATTTTCTCAGAAACAGAGTCTGGTATGCAGAAAGGATTAAATATATTACATGATTATTGTATGAAATGGAAATTAAGAATTAATGTCAACAAGACAAAGATAATGGTCTTTAGAAAAGCCGGATAGCTACCAAGAAACATTACTTTTTTATTAAATGGCAAACAAATTGAAATAGTCTCAGCATTTTCATATCTTGGCATTGTCTTTACACAAGGTGGTTCTTTTGCAGAAACAGAGAAAAGTCTAGCCGGAAAGGCCCAAAAAGCTATATTCAAATTGAATAAATATTTAATGAAATTTTCTGATGTATCGATACCCCATAGACTAGAACTGTTTGATAAGTTAGTGTTACCCATATCATGTTATGCATGTGAAGTCTGGGGGTTTTATAACGCTAAACATATAGAGCGAATTCATACAATATATTGTAAAAATATGTTAAGTGTAAAACGTTCAACACAAAATGACTTTATATATGGTATATTAGGTAGATTTAGTATGGAAAACACTAGATACCTTAGAATTATTAAGTACTGGTTAAAAATTGTGAATATCTCAGAAAATAAAGATTACAAATTAATATATGACATACTTAAAACAGACGCAGATTTATATCCAAATAAACATTCTTGGGTCATGTCAGTTAAAACACTCCTGTCAAATTTAGGTTTTCAAGATGTTTGGCTAGCACAAGGTGTTGGAAACAATAAGTTATTCGTACACGCTTTCAAACAACGTTTACATGACGTAAGTTTACAAGACTGGCATACACGTGTAGAAGAATCTTCCAGAGCATTATTTTATAAAGAAATTATTAGTTTTGACTTTCAGTATTTCTTTAAATGTTTAAATATCCCAAAATTTAGAATAGATATGACACGTTTACTCGTCTCTTCTCATAATCTTTTCATAGAAACAGGCAGATGGCAAAGACCAAGAATTGAAGTTCAAGATAGATTATGTAACTCTTGTCATAAAGTTGAAAATGAATATCATTTCATTCTCGAATGTATAAAATACAACGAACTACGTGAAATATATATAAGTAGATTTTATTGGATAAGACCTAATTGTTTAAACTGAAATTACTTTTTGAAAACAGAAATGCAAATGTTATTCAAAACCTAAGCGTTTTCATATTCAAAGCATTTAAAATCAAACAAAATGAAATATAGTCGAGTATGTTTGATTATTCTCAAGTTATATGTTTATAAATGCGTAAGAATTTTATTATTAAATCTATCTTTCATGGAACACTGTACTTATACATGTAATCACTTGTTATCAAAATAATTATTTTGTCTTCTTATACCATTTGTTGTCAATGTTCAATGTTCTCATATCTTCATTTTGAAATACTGTTGTATTAACATTCAAATGTCAACTTCTCTTGCACATGTTTGTATTTCTATAACGAAACCTGTCATTTTTCACGAAACACATTTATATTGCACTGTTATGTATATAACTATATGTAAACTGAGATAGGATCTGTTCCCTTAATATATTGTTTTTATCTTACAATGTCCAAATATTTAATTTCCCGCCACAGATGGCATCACAGATGGCATCGTATTTCTTTATACATATAATTGCCTGGGATATGAAGATGTTTTTTTGTTTTCTTCAGTCATTTTGTTTTCCTTACGATGGTCGAACATTTCATTGCGTTTAGAATACAAGTAAAACTACTATTAATCACCTGCTAAGGTATATAGCCCTTAAAACAATTATATATTAAATCATTAACCCCACATTCTCCGTTTAAACTAGCCCCATCCAACCGTCCTACCCTAGTTTTGGCCTCTCCGTATATTTACAAACTAAATATACAAAACTAAAACGAAGCTTCAATCATATTCTATTCATTTAATTTGAGAAGTATTGCCTGCTGTATGATATGTATAACATTGTATTGATATTGCTGTTTTCACATTTTGCCACTATGCTGTGTATTGATATGTTTCATCTCACGGGCCTCCGGCCTACAGATATATTGAAAATAAAACGTACAACATATTTTTGGAATGTTCGTCTTATTACTTATTTCTGAATACAATTTATCTACACATATATGTGATATTTTCTCTGAATCGGTTATACCATTATACCAAATCTGTCTCTATAATGATCTCATAGTATTGTTTTAAAATTGCCCCATGCAAATACATTTTTGGACAAAGCACGAAACATACATAATCAGTGGACACCTAAAGGATCGTAAAGGGCCACGTGGGTCATGTGATATGCCGTTAGTACTTCTTACTATGAAATCAGATCATTATGAAAATAGAGTACAAAGTACTAATAATAAACAAAATATGAATCAAGTTTCTTAAACTGATAAAACCTCGAAAAAACGAAAAACACGTGAGTTACTTGTGTTACAATGCGGGTACTCCGCGCCTATTCTAAAGATATTACCTTATCAATAAACACCAAATGTTGGGGTCGAACCGACGGAATTTTCAGCCATCTTGTACGGAAAATGTACTGTAGAGACCATGTGATACTCCCCGGTGTCATAGTATGCATTTGTAATCACTCACAATACATAACAGATCAAATTTTCATTTAAAATATATCCCTTCAGAAGTACATTGTACATTTTGTGAGTATTTGTTGACAATGTGAGATGTACGAAAACAAACGTGTGAAAAATACATCTACATTTTATAGCTCACGAAGGTGTATACATTTTGTACATGTTCTATCGACGTGTTCTTTTCTTTGCAACGTCGTTTCATTTTGTTTAAAGTCAGTTTAAACTTACCATAATAAAAGGCGATTTCCAGGGGCCGGCTAAAGTTATATGCGAACGATTAAGTGCGTAATTTGCTAAGAAAATATCTAGTTAGTGCAGTCTTTGTTGTAAAGTCAACGGAACAGGAGTGATATGTGACGAACATTTCATATAGAAGCACAACATAGATGAGTTATCATATTCTTTGTCTATAACAATCTTTCATATAATCTGTTAAACTACAAACCGTTCTGTTTATGCAATATCATGAAGCGTTTTTGCCGCCCCGCATTCGTCCGTAGGACCCGCGAGCTACGTAGCGTTCTATATAAAATAGTGTACACTTAACACAATTTATAGGTTTGCAATTCTCAATAACTTTGTTATTCATATGAATATCTGCATAAACTTTTTTGTATTGGTAACTGGCTAAATGAAAATGATGATTCTTAGTTCGAATATATCAATTTGAATATGGCGATTCGTTAGACCCTGAAACGTCAAATACGTCATAATTGGCATTTAAAAAATGCGTTTGAGATAAAACTGTTTGAACAAGATATAGGAATAATGTTTGTCGATAACCAAGTCCGAAAAATATAGGAGGGATGTCAATTTGCAAACGAAAAACAATGGTGAAGTAGGGCTACTCTGACGTGCTACAATTTAAGGATTTCATAAGATCTAAATTATTTTACAATTAAATTAAGGTGGCACTCAGTTTTATCAAAATGATCGAACATATATATGTTTTGATGGATTATTATCAAATGCCATAAATATCACTCACCGATGGCGCAAGAAATAATGATAAACGGCCAAAAATATAATTATTATTTATTATGCTGATAAATATGGCAAGTACTAGTATTGACTACCTCCCTTTACAACAACGTGGACATTCTACAACAGACAATAATATTAGTAAAGGCTCACAAACGCGCTATCAGACTCATGCAGATCATCATTGACTTGGAGTTGCAACATTGACATTTTGACGCATCGTCACATTAATCGATTTTCTTTCTTGAATCTGTAGTAAAGTAAATTAAAATAAGTGAAATATCATGCCAAGTACCTAAGCTATAATTGTCGTAAATTTCAATAAACTCCTACCAATATTTACTGTGATCTTCATTTGTATATGTGCACACTTATAACTTTTGTTAAGTGAATGTGTGCAGCTATGCTACATAGCGGGGGGCAAGATTCTCTCTCTAGAACAGATGACAGTTTTGGAATGATCATGTTAATATTACAAAAAAACCAACAATCGAAAATTTCTAAAACAACGTTCATCATTAAAGAATTAACATTCGAAGTTAAAAGGTCACTGTATCTATAGTAATACCTCTCAACCCACTAGACTTTTGTTTCATTTTCAAAGCATCGTAGATTTTCATACAAAATATGTATACACTAGAAATAGCAACACAATATATTCACAAGTAAATAATTTACATTCGACTATTTATAGTAATTCACTATGTATCTGCAATAGAATTCAACTCACCAGACAGTGTCATGTTGCTTTGTGTGTCCCTATCGAGTCTCCCGTGGTCGAATAGTTAAGGCATCCGATCTGGGAGCGGGAGGTCGAATGTTCGAATCCCGGTAGGGACCGTTCAGAAATTGCCGGCTGGTGAGCCGCCAGCTATTTAATAATGGTTACCGTCTGCCTACCTGCCTGGTGCCTGGTATTAAAGGGTAGGAATCAGGAATTAAAACATTCGAACTTAAATATTTAAATATCATTCAACTACAGCAATATTATAAGGGCATCACATATATCATCGCTTCAATAAGTCCATCGCGAAAATGTTCTTTGTCGCTTCTTGTATCACCAGGCTCCGATTTCACAAAATACTTAAGTTTATCAATATACTGAAGTACGGTAATTTCCTTAGTATCATAATTAAGTATAATATTTAAGTATTAAGTTCACGAAACATATCTTGCTTATTACTTATTGCTTTAAGTTAATTGTTTTTAATGATAAGTTACTGCCTACTTAGTCAACTTATGTAAATACGTTGGAAATCAATGATCATATAGCGATTAAGTGTGAGGTTAGCTAGCTGTAAAATCGATTTAAACCCTCAGTATTTTTACCGACAGTTCCAAAGCTGCAATTCGCTGCATGGTTAATTTTTATTTTTGTATTATGAATGTATATTATATTTCCCTTTCCCCTGTATAATTCTTTCACTTTATATAGCGTTCATTTTAGTTCCAGCCCAATTTCGGCCTATTGTTACCAGCTGTCTTGACTTGTCCTGTGATCGTTTCCATCCATTGATCCCTCTTCACTGTCCTCTTTGAATCTCTTAGTTATTCCATATGGTATATCAGGCCTTTCCTTGTGCCTCTGTTCTCTAACGTATGTACCCTTTAACCTCCTCAAGTGCCTTATATTTTGTGGATTGTTGTTTAACCGGAGATCTGTGAGGGGAGGCACTGTCTTGTGTATATGGCGTTCCCTGTAGCATTGTTTTCTATGCCTTGCTTATTAGTTCCCTTTAAGGAGTTGGTGTACAAAACCAGTGGTAATAGATTGAAGGATAAGCATGTTATTTTGCCTAACAAAGTACAAATAATTAGTTTGTGTGTCAGTGAACTGCATTTTTTTCAAATGATTAGCTTTACACAATAGCAGACTAAAGCATACATCTAAGGCATTTCTTAAGCATTTACTTAAGTAATGTCGTGAAATTGCGGTCAGGTTCGCCAAATGTTGCGTCAACATCTACAATAGCTTTAAAACGCGCATATTCTGTATAGTTACGCGCGGGGCGTACTGGATAGGAACTCCTTTCACAAACGAGTCGAATTGTTTTTCAATATATACTCGTATATGCCAAAAACAAGTTATTATATACAAGTATAATAGGCAAGTTTGAAACTGTGTATTCAATTTGAGCGTATTGTGGTCAGTTATTTTGTATGGATTGCATTAGCGTGAGGGACTATTCTGTAGCGTCTGTATATTTAGCAAAATGTGGATATTTAGTCCAACGTACAGAGCTAGACTAAAGCAGCACTTGACGTCACACTCCGTGGAAAGGCTGGGTATGACAGTCGAGCAAGAGAAAATGCATTCACGATAACACAAATTTAGATTCAAATTATCCATTGCGTTTATTTAACCGCATAGCAACGCATTTTGAAAATTAGACAATTTGAACATGAATTTATTTACGATTAGCATGTGGTAACAGTTTCTACACAACCCTCGTTGCTACGTCATTCATGCCTATGTCGATATCAGCCAATGCATTCAGATCAATTATTTAAATTAGTGTGATCCGATAAAAGATCTTTTTATATAAAGAGTTATATAATCATAACGAAATACAATATGTCTTAGAAATGAGACACTATTGTACAAAAGGGACCTACAAAAAAAGCAATATCTAGTATTGTATATCTCTCAGATAATACAGAATTACTGGCAATGGACCTTATAATCAGAGCCCTCCGATTTATGGTAACACGAAACTAGACATATACTTTAAATGAAAATATTATTCCAACATCAAAATGGATACGAGATCAAATACAGTCAATCCATTATTCAAATTATCATTTATCATGTCACTCATGCGTAATATGTGTCTACATAAACGTAGTTTACGTCAAACGACATTGGTTAGTACTATTTTCAAATTTTCCGCCAACTTTCTAAGACTGGCATTACGTAGCAGTAGGAGCAGTAGTAACAGCAATAATTTGCTAACTTATACTCATTTCTTGTTATGAATCCTACTGTGACAGCGAGCAGAAATAAATGTCACACTGTTGATATTGCGAGCAAAACCATACCGGTGTTATCACCGCTACGGCGGCTAGCAATAAACCTTTGAAACTGTTATAGCGCTGTTTCATTATTTTGTATTTCTACTGCAGTAACCAATGACAGTGTGGACTTTGTAGAAGAAGCAGTAGTATTGCTTGTGTTGCAAGGAATAGCGCCAGTTATACTACTCTACCTGCTACTACTGCTACATTTACATCGATCTTTCTAAGTCGCCCGCAACATTTTATATGTTCGCATATAATTATACAAATACAGTATTAACAATGCGTGGTCGTTTGTGGTTAAGGTCGATCACTTCAAATCACTTGCCACTCACTGCAGCGGGTTCAAATCCCACACAGTATATAGAAATGAGAAATGGTGAGTAAGCTTTCCAGGTGGCTTACGGAAGATCAGTGGATTTACCAAAGTATCCGCCTCGGGTCTTCTTCCACCATAATTTCAGGAACAGTCACTACATAACCCAGGCTGATATACAAGTGAAGCCCCATTACATTACATTCAATGCGTCGTATCACCTTGTATACTAATATTGAGCTGATCAATACCACGGTACCTCACACTTACTTGATTGAGTTTGTCGTGTGTGGAGTCGCTTATCGCAACGTGTGCATAAAAACATCTTCGATTTGGAGTCACTTCTAAGTTTAAACTGGTATCATCCATTTTCAGAATGAGTGTTTCCTTCAACGCAATACAAAACATTCCCTATTAATCGTATCAAATGGAAATTGCCTTCTGAATTTAAATATTTCATTTCAGCACTGGAATCAAAAACAAAATGAATTATTTATTGAACTCGTAAAACAAAGAAGTAGTACAAAAACATCCCCATGAGCTGTTAACCACCAGGACAACTGAGAAACGCTTTAAATCATGGCATAAAATCTTAGGTCAGACATTAATCAGAAAGGATTTTCAAGAAAATGGAAATATGGAAGACAATTTATTCTCACTAATAACGTAATAAGTAGATAAATACCGATGGCATTAAGTTTATGCAAAACTGCTCAAAGCGCTGCCAGTATTATACAGGCTCTGTAATGATAGCCTAAACACGCTATTTCGTGTTTCTTCATCAATAAGATCACTGACTGGCTCGATGTACACTTAACACTTATATAGATAAACCCATACGGTAACTCATCAGCGTAACGACATGGCATTGGCGTAAAGCTGACAGTAGTAGCAGGAACAGCAGTATCATCATGTCTCCTCTTACTGCTAACAGTACTGACAGAAACTACCCCTTACAACTGACATATTGCATGAATTGTTGCACTATGCAGTGACACAGGAGATTGTCGTGAGTTATCTTCCTCTATCCCTTCAAGAGTTATCTCCCTGTATCCGTTCTATAGTTTATGTATAAATAGTACTATAATTATATATTCATATACTAAAGAATGGATAAAGGGAGATAACTTGTGACAATCTCCTAAGGCAGTACTCGCCGTTTCCTGGGATAGTGAGAATAGCTGTAGCGCTCGCTATTCTGTTATACAGTTACAGGGAATTTACAAATTAACAATATACCCCCACCCACTTACGGTATATATTCTGATATACTACCATTCGACACTATCATTTTAAAATTCAGTTTTGCGGACTTAATCAAGTAACTTCAATTCCATTCTTCAAAACATCAGTAATACACATATTTGGCATCAAATCATAGGTTGTATACTATTTTCATTTTCAGGACAGTAATTATCAAGTGCGTTTAAAAGCTATCAGAGCGTGTAATTTCTCATTTGTGACATCCACACACACCACATTTGTGTTTATCTTTAAAATCCATAGCTGTTACTTAAATTGCAATATATACATACAAATACACCTATGGTCGGATAATTCCTCTTATATAGACGTCTACGAAAATATCTATTTTAAGTACTCATAAACAGTTGCAGAATATTTAAATTTAATATTTCTAAGATGAATGTGCACATGTAAGATGTAAACTACAAACAGAGTTGTTGTATTATCATAGCTTGTTCATCAGATACTACATATTACCATCATTAGCAAAATATACATGTCATTGTAAAATAAGATAGAAACAATATACTTGTAATAAGACAATACAAGTCAGAAATAAAACATGGCTTAGCGATTAAAAGGAATGCGGAAGTCGGACATGAACATAATGTTAATAATGAAGTGCTTAGCCTCCCCCAAAAGCTCAAGGAGAGATGAAAAAAACATTTATAGATGTAAACGATCAACAAATGCAAAGTAAACCTAACACTTAAACGTTAATGATAGGTGAAATAGAAGAAACGCCTTCGAACAGTCTGTAACGAAACATCACTTGGGGTTGTTTTTTTTGGGGGGGGGGGGTCCATCCAAACACTCCTCCAAAACAAAATGTTGCATTTTGTTTACGCTCACTGCTGTACGACCTAGGTCAGTCCGTCCAGCAAGCTTAGTTGGTAGAGCGCTATGCTGTCACCCGGCAGATCTAGGTTCGATTCTCGAGTTGGGCAGGTTATGATCTTCCGTGACATTGGGTACGACGATAACCTCCACATGTGGAGAATTTGCCATTTCATTATTTTAGAGCAAGTTAGAACTGGTTGTTAATTCTAGGAAAACTTGTAAGGTCAACTTACCGCCGTATATGATTGAAAAAATATTGGAAAAAGGCGTAAAACCCGAAAAAAACAACAACTACCTTGGTAATTTTGTCTACGCCCACTACCGTACTATATTGATCTATCTTTGTGCGCTCATTTCTGAACAGCATTAGTCTGTCTGTAAACGCCCACTACTGAACAGCATGAACAACACTGGTCATTATGTATACGCACACTGATATGGACTATAGGCACACTGCTGGGCAAAAACTTGTCATTCTGTATGCGCCCACTGATTTGACTATACGTCAACTGCTGTACAAAACTGGTCATTCTGTATACGCCCACTGAGTTGACTAAACGTCAACTGCTGTATAAACTGGACACTTTGAATAAGCCCACTGAATGGACTATAGTCCACTACTAAGCATGTCTGGTCATCCTGTATACGCCCGCTGATAAGACTATATGTACACTACTGTACAACACTGGACATTTTGTATACGCCAACTGATTGGAGTAAACGCTCAGTGCTGTACAACACTTGTCATTATGTATACACCCACTGATTGGACTAAACGCCCATTTCTGTGCAACATTGGTAATTCTGCATACGCCGACTGGTTGGACTATACGTCCACTTCTAATGAGGTAATTCGATCAACAACTATAGTGACTATGGTGACTATGGTTGGATGATAAAACTAAGTCTAGTTCATCTATGTTCTAGTTTCTCTGTTCACTCTTCGAACTTGGAGGTTTGAATACTATATAACATTAACTATGGTTCAACCACCGATTTAGTACGGTTGAACTATAGTCGATATTCGGAACACCTCTATAGTGTTTTCAACCCTCCAAATTCTAAGAGTGGCCAGAGTAACTAGACCATAGATGGACTAGACTGAGTTTTATCATCCAACCATAGTCACTATAGTTGCTGATCTAACTACCTCAATCATTGCTGGTCATTCTGTATACGCCCACTGACATTTCGTTATTATCACTTGCTAGGAGTATCGCATTTGGACGGCCAGTGGCTAAACCGTCACAGGGGGCTTAACGGTGCACTTAAACTATCGCTTATCCAAATATGCCTCAGATAAAATGAACAGATTAATCAAAATTCCCCGGTTGGCAAAGGCCACAACATAATTATTATGAAAAAATACACTGGATAATGCATATAGAACATTGATACATGTATATAAAAATTAGACCTCAGAAGCTATGCAAATATGTATTCGATGACTTATCAGAAGCCAGCGATGCCGTTAAGGGCACGAACTGGTTAACATAAAACGACTTCTTTCCGTTTCCGGGTGAAGTGAAGTGTGAAACCAATTGTAAAGAGGTCAACCAACAGGCATGCAATGAATTGCATTCAAGTAGGATCATAACTTCTCGTTATAACTGTTGGGATGCAAGACGGGAAATGCGTATGTCCAAAAAAGTTACGAAGTTTGTAAATCACATCGCCATTAAAACCTGGATGAGAAATGCCTTGTCCATGTTGTGAATGTGCGGTTTAGTTAGTGCTGTTGAATTATTACCGTAAGCTTATTAAGTAAGCACAAATTACAATTTCACTAAAATATACATATGATATAATAAAGAGAGAAAATTAAAACAACATATTGATGCTAAACACACATGCAAGCTGTGATAAATACCCACCATATAAGTGTGACTTAATACAGTCGGCCAGAGATTTATATAAGCGATAACACTTCGTATTTGATTGAAATCTCGCATATGATTCCACAACACCCAATAAATCACGGGAAACTCACTCAAATTAGCCCATTTTGCTTTCGACGTCTAGACGATTCGTATGTTCATGCGTGACTGTCGATTCCACCAAAAGTCGAAAGTGACAGGTAAAAACGTCACATACCTTCATTCACCGACATATGTACTCAGTTAGGTCACGGACCTATATAGGTCCGTGGTTAGGTGGATGCAACTCTGTTACAACTGTATATTGGAAATATATTCTAATTTAAGTAACAGTAACATTGACCCCGTTGTCAATGTGCATGCTGTGTAATCTGCACGAATTCAATTTTTCAAGCGAAAAGCAAAACAAAACTCATTGGTAAGTGTTAATAGGAAGTGTAAAATAATATTCCCATTTTAGTGACAGTGATATAACGCCTTGTAACTACATATCCAACCCGTTCTTGTTTAAATATAAGCGACTAACACTTACGCTTATGATGGAAATTACTAGAGAACATAATAGTACTGACTTAAGTTACAATAACCTTACTCCCAGTTACTCATAAATGCATCATTCGCAGCGTTTTAACCTATCTGCGTTCAAGTTTGATGCAAGTAACTGAATCGTATGTGCTGCGGATACTGAGTGAAAGATAATAAACTTTAATTTAATAATAGTGATATTGACTTAATATCTTGATATAAGCTACAATTACAAGGTGCAAATCCATGCTAATAGCTCAATTATAATTCAAGTAATTGAATATAAACTTTTTATTATAAATAGTAGTAGCCTTAACTCCTGTGACTCCATATCCAAACGCAGTTTCATTTCGCTCAAGACCTCGTCCGTTAAGTTGTATTCAAAATTTGGACGCAGTTGAACGTATATCATCTATGAAACTACGTTAAACGGACAATTTAAGAAGCCCATTTTTGATAGTATAACTTCACAACAAGGAATGTCAGGATAAGTTATTTCATTATTATTTTCTTCGTTTTTAAATAACTTAATTACATGATGATCTAAATGTTTAAAAATAAACTTCAAAATTTCATATTTAGATATTGTAATGCAAAAATATATAATCATTGCATTTGGGTCATACAAACATGGAGACACAATCATCTAGAGCCATATGAGGTAAATTAATCAAATCAACCACGAAGTGTCTTCACAAAGTTTACCTACATTACTCGTATAAATAAAGTCATGATTTGAGGAACACGAAAAATCGGTCAATGCCGCTACCGGGATTCGAACCCGGGTCTACGGATTGCCGGTCTGTTATGCTAACAAGCCTTCCAAATTATCCAAAAAAGTTTGGTTAGGTTCTATAGAATCCCCAAATCGTTCTGAAAGATGACCCTGAGCAAGATATCAATTTGATACTGAGTTTATTGAGTTTGTTGATACGTACGTGACATGTCAAATGCAAAAATCTGAGAAAGCTCAAAATCTCCATAATGTGACCTTTGCTGCTGCAACAGTATGTTTGTATTTAAGGTTACAATATCGGGCAAGATAATTTGAGATCTTCTGAATTAAAAAGTTTTCTGTGACATTGTCTCCCTTGGCCGACTGGTTGATGCGTCCGCTTTGGGAGCCGGAGGTCGAAGGTTGGAATCCCGGCAGGGGTCCGTTCTGATATGGCCGGGTGGTGAGCCGCCAGCAAATTAAATAATGGTTACCGTGTGCCTACCTGCCTGGTGCCTGGCGTTTAAAGGATAGTAATCGGGAAGTAAATGTGCTCAGAAAGTAGGTGTCTCATAAGTCAGAATTGGCTGGCCCTTTGAATTGGGGTGACAAATTGTTTATGTTGGATATGGATTTATCCTCGCGTAAATATGAAATTCCTGTATAACAAGTTTTATATGCATATGTGTACATCTACCATTGAGGGGTCTGAACTGTTTCACTTCATGGCCGCAATTTCTTTTTCATTGATCACAATTTATGTTCCGCTCTCGAAAGACTGATTGCGTACAATGTCCCTGTATGAGGCTTTATCTACGAAGAATTTCTCTGATAAAATCATGAACTCAGTGCACTACGTCTATGAGCATGTCTGTCTTTCAGGACTTCTATAAATCGTAACAATTTCATACTGGTATTATGTAAATGAAGTAAACATGTACCGTATCCCTTAGTCGAGTGGTTAAGGCCTCCGCCTTGGGAGCGGGAGATCAAAGGTTCGTAATCCCCTTAGGGTCCGTTCTGATATCGCTGTTTGGTAAGCCACCAGCTAGTTAAATAATGATTAACGTTCTCGTATTTGCCTGAAACCTGGCATTTAAAGTTAGGGAATCGGGAAGTAAATGTGCTCAGAAAATAGGTATCTCATAAGTCAAAAATATGTGGCATTTTAAATAGGGGTGACACTATAGTATATCAACACTTTACTTTTACTGTATGTACGTATGTTCATGTCTCCTTGCGCTTTTAGTGTGTTTGCACGCCGTGTGTGAGGCATTTCCTCCTCGACTTCAGTATTCATTTTTATGACATATCAATCAGCAAACGGAACGATCTACGATCTGTTATATTAACTTTCCATGTTTACTTATGAATACCAAATGCTCCATGAACTCCAATCATTCTGTATAAAAAGAGTTTGTGAAATACTTCGCAAAGTTCAATGAAAACTGTCGAAAGACACTGAAATTCAAATTAAGGAAAGATTTGTGTACGTGTCTAGTTGCATGCTTTTTATGCTTTTGTTGGTTTTTATCGGTTGTTTCAACAATTTGCAGTCATATACGGCGGCAAGTTGACGTAACCAGTTTCCCCGCGAACTTGCTCTCCCGCAAACTATGACAACTTCTCCACATATGGAGGACATGACCGAAGATAATGAAATAAACTTTGACTGGGGTATATGATGCATCATTTTCTACATTACCCAAAATGAGGTTTACGAAAAGATAAGATACCATGCGTGTTACTTGAATGATAACGGTCATTCATTTGCACTCAATCATATTTATTGAGGTTTTGAAATTTTAACTGTAAGCACATAAAATTAATATCATAACCAATCTTGCTATTTACTAGTACGAGAACTAGTATTATCGAGGTTCGTTCATATCCATCATCAAAATTTAGGAACGCTATTTCTTCTTTTTTTATCATCACGATTGTGCTCAAATATGTACGTTGCAGGTCATTTTGTTCGTCAGTTAAATTTTGATAAGGGTTGGTGCAATTTCATAAGTGAATCAGTGTTACGACGCTTTATAAATATCGTTCTTGTGTTAAAAAAAAGAGCAAGGATGGATCAAACTGGTAATTAGAGCATCATTACGCGGCGAAATAAACTGTTCTTCCACTAAACGCGATATGCATTTATAAACAGTATTAAACATACACTACCACAGCAATGATATTTCTGAGTGAAATTTCAATTACGCATAAACCTCTGGTGTCAAAATTTAAATTGCAACTTTTACTTCAACTACGTTCGTAATCAAAATTGTGTTTTCATGTTATGTACACGTTTTACACTTTAATAAAGAATGATTATTTTTAAGATTTCCGAATTGTGCTGCAGTGTACAATCTGGTCAGTAGTTTTATTATGTACCATTTATATCACATATACAAGTGTATTCATTTTACATATCGGTAATCACTTCGGAATATAGAATTTTAAATTTCGTGAAAAAAAACACCCTTTGTGTGATGTTTGCGACCCTCGCGGCTGCACCGTAAACATTTAATGCTGATATAACAATAGAATGCTGTGTTATTAATGAACGTTTGTTTGGAATAGTAGATAATAAACATCCTTGCAGACGAAATTAGTTTTTATTTCACTGAATTTGACATTGCAACAAATAAGATATTTAAGTCATGTTTCTCGGAAGACACTATGCCGTCACTGAAGAACTCTAGCCATAAACTATCGAATGTGACGCTTTCGGAAATGAAAACTTAGTTTTATGTAAAAGTAAAGTGAGTTAGTGAGTTAGAAAATTCTCGTCGATTTGTCAGAATTTCGAATTAAGGTCACAGAAAATACATACTTTGGTTTCAATGTCTAAAATCGTATACTTTCTGTTCAGAAGACGTCAATATCAAACTAACATAAAGTCCTCATGTGAAATGAGATGCAATTCGGGTGGTTTCAAACTGTCGTATAGCTATCAGAAAAGAGAATAACATTGTCTTGCCGCTTTAAATAAATTATTATTTGTGACTACAGTAGACAGTTTGGAGTGCTAAAAACATGGCTGAACTTACATTATGCAATACAACAAAAACATGCGGACAAGACGAGGTGAGCAGTTTCTAATATCGATTTACGCATGTTTGTCTTTTATTACAATAACTTGACCAGCAACAAGAGACGTCACCGCGGCGTACACATTTAAGTGCTACAAGCAACTAATATTGACTATTGATTATTTTCTGTTAATCTTTTACAACTGAAATATATTATAAATACATGTATTACGTTTACTGTAGTTTGCTAATCAGCCTTCATCCAAGTACATTCGCAAGTCATAGGCCGCCATAGACACTCTGAAAATTCGATGTTATTTGCAAAATAGTACAGTTGAGACACCGGGCGATCCTAACAGCAATCGACTAAAACGTTGTAAAACGTTTACGAGTTTTTTCTCCCCAAAACCGAGAAAATCTTTACATTGAATCCCTGTAAACCGACCCGTACCAGAATATCAATTTTCCGGGTTCCTAGCACACGCTTTATAAAGCTATTTATATACATAGTTTGAGGAGAGAAAAATCGTGCAAGTTTTACAATGTTATAGGCAATCACTGTAAAGATCGCCCTGGTTTTCAGGAAAGAAAATTCGTGCACGTTTCAACGCTATAGGCAATCACTGAAAATATTACCCTTGTTTTCACAACGTTACAGGTGTGCAAAGGATATACACCAGCGCAAATCTCGCAATCGGATGTATTTTTAAGAGTTTTCCTTTCCTGTCGAAGTTGAATTGTATTACTATAATTGTGCTAAAACCTCTTTTTTAATCCACCGTCGACAATTTGCGTACTTCGAATAGCAGGCGTTTTAAGACACGCATTCGCCGGGGTATCAACATACTTATCATGAAGAAACGTGTACAGTACAACCTCTCTAAAAGACCACCTCAATATAAGACCACCTCAATATAAGACCACCTCAATATCAGACCAACTCGAAATTAAGAACACAATTTTCAAGTTCATGTTAACAGTTTCGCCAATTATTCAATCTTAATATTCAGACCACCTCAATATCAATACCAATTTGCAAGGGTCACAAGGCTGGTCTAATTAGTGAGGTTTTACTGTACATGAATTTGAAGCGCTCTTCACGTATATAACATGCAGTGACCGCAGTTTATGGATTATCAAAGTATTTGAAAGTTATGTCGATAGACTGTTTCAGACGCTGTCCATCATGCAACATATTTACAATATCACATACAACAACTGCATTGTATATACATATATTTATTTAGATTGCATGCGTTCATGTATTTTGCAGGCATGTTTTATGGAACAAACTCCCTCGATTTACAGCCCAATGTATACTTTAGGATGTATTCCAATTCAGGTACATATTCACCTTCAAACATAGAGGGTAAGTCAGTTGATATAAATACGTATTTTAATATGTTTTATATTCTGCGCCCCCGAAATTACAAAAACGTTCAGTTCGTCTGCCGCTTATTACGATAACCGCAATTCTATCGTCGGTGCATTCGGCATATCCACATAAAGCCTGTATGTCACTGAAATTGTCACCGTTCGTATAAAAAGCATTTCGGTGCATGGAACTATAAACTGTCAAGTTTTTATATTTTACGTACAAATGACTTCACTTAATTCATAATGGTGTTGATAATTGACCAAGACGATATAATTAAAGCTAAACAAATATGCGAAAGAGACGCATCCGTGACCAGTAAATACCTTGCACGTAAAAAAGAAAACATCGTTTCCACGTAACCGTACAAAACGTAGATATTTAAAGCTGAAATTGTTGGCTATTTCAAAAAGAGACAGGTTAGCCACTAAATATAAATCTTATCATTTTCATATGCATAAATTTCATTCATAGTGTCATGGATGCAATAAGTTTCCTGAAATGAATCGATGATAGTGATTTTATCATTTCTCCGCTGCAATTCTTTTTTAAAAATACTGAACACTTTTAAATCTTTAATACATATACCAAGACATACAAGTATTATTGCAGCAATGTCATGTTGGTACTGGTACAATTGTTGGTAGATCTCTACGACAAGGTCAACGGTGCCACTAATGTTGTCAGATCACTGCGCAACCAAGCTTTGTACACATTTATCGCGTATGTTTGTTTTAAACTCAAATACCACCATGACTCATTTATTCATTTAAGTCTTATCAGTACATAATGATTACATTTCGAACAACAATGGTCATGTTTGTGTTTGTTTAAATTGGTTTTAACGCCATTATTCATACATGGTGTGCAGTTGAACAAATTACTTTTACTGGAATTAATTACCAACCAGTACTACCGTGTCCTTCCGCAAGCAGCTGACAACTTCCACATGGATCAAAAATGACAGTAACCAAATTTAACGGAAGGACATAACCTGCCCTAATCGAGAATCGAACCCGCACATTCCAAGGACATTCCATTGCTCTGCCAACTGAGCTAACTGGGCGGGCTCCTTACACATAGAAAATAAAATGTACATCACCATTCATATAGAGTTATATGAGATTATGTACAATAAACACACATAAAATATTGAAAACATTACAAAAGTATTTTTTTTAAATACGAAATGTTCGGTCATTAATATAGACAACTGATTATCAAGAATGTCATTTACTTTGATATCATTTACGTTTACGCATACGACTTTTTCTTAAGCTTATCGGTATGTCAGGATACTCAATTATAGGTGTTATTGTAATATATTTGCGTTTGTACCTTCTAACAATAGGTTTTTTAAATAAACAACCATTTTGAGATGATTAAATTTCCTTACATTGGTACTATAAACTGAACAAACTTTCTAATTGGTAATTTGGATTTATTATTAGTATTTTAACAGTGTTTGAGAATCGAGCAACGCAACTTTCATAGAGATTTCACGGCTTCACTTTATTAAAATATTTATAATCCATTCTGACTTTTGGTTGAATTCGACTACAGATAGACAACAAAACTGTGAAAACAAAAGTCCTAAAACAGGAATACAATGGTATAGTCTCTTCAATGAAAATGTAGTAGCCAATTAGAACTTGTGTTCTGTGTATATCTATTATTTGTATATCGTGTACTTTCTCTGTATTTGTATTTTAGCAACAACATGCATAGATGACCCGAGTATAGATTGCTCACGGATGAATACACTCTTTGATATTTGCGGGGATATAAACCACGCTAAATCTGTGTGCCCACACTTGTGTGGTTTGTGTAATGTCGGTAAGAGTAGCCTTTTCTTGTTCAAACGGATTAACATTGCTCAATGTCAGCCGATGTGACTAATATATGCCGACTATTTCAATATGATCTGTTCGCGGAAGCATTGCGTTCCCAGTACCAACTTAATTCTTCCTTTAACGTATCTGTGTTGGAGTTTTACTTCATTTGTCACTGTAAAAACTGTTGTTCACTTATGTACAGCAGACAGTTGTCCTAACCAGTGTTCCTGGGTTATCGAACAGTTCTAATTTGCTCTTCCTCAAACAACTGACAACTTCCCCATGTGAATAGAAGCTGGGGGACAAATGACTTATAGGACTTACCCGGAGGTTGTACCAATGACCTACTGATTGGCGGTTGACTGCTCCACCGCCTGATTAACCAGGCGGAAGAATATCTGAATGAAGCGTAATTTTGTAACCCTGACATAATTAACGTTTCATGTTAAATTTAACGTCACCCACATCGCACTATCGTGTATATTTACTCGGATCGGATTTGTTTAGTTATACAAATCGTTTAAGATTGTAAAAAATTAAGATCCATTTGGAAGGGGGCCGATGAGTTCTCTATTTGACCAAATACACTAAGATAAGAAGATTTAAAAATAAAATGTTTGCAAATATCAAATGTGCTGTTTTCCTGTGGCTCTTGGGGGGGGGGCGGGGCTGGTCCAGTTGTGTTGTATTGCCAAATAATTATATCTTTTTTTGACAATACCGTTATCAGCTATTGTATTGTATTGTTTCGACTCCTAGTTGATGGGAAATGGTCGTCTTGGACAACATGGACTAACTGCAGTGCAACTTGTGAAAACGGCACGCAAATAAGAACTCGAACTTGCACTAATCCCACTCCTTCACACGGAGGAGAATATTGCTATGGCAACGCTTCAGAAATAAAACATTGTCTTCGGGAACTGTGCCCTGGTATGTTGCTATCATAATGACTACTAAAGCGTGTTTTTCGCTTTGTATCTATTTCTTCACATCGTTTATTTCTTTCCTAAATTATGTCATTGCTTTTTTCTACAATTTGTAATCTGCTGAAAAGACTTTGCCACAATTAGACACGGAAAAGTGTCTTGTTGTGCTATGGTTATGTGCTGTTATCTAAATTATTGCAGTTATGTACGGCGGTCAACAAGTGTTCCTGGTTATCAACCGGCACTCCAGCAAACAACTGAAAGTTCACCGCGCTAGATTACAAAATGGGGGACAAATGACTTGGCATGCATTATCTTCAGTCAAATTGGCAACGGTTCGATCGAGTGAGCTTATCAAGCTAGTTGAAAACTAACGTATCTACCAACTGCGACATTTTAATCAGCTGTTCTTAATAAAAAAACGTACTTTAATGTTGTAGTACATGGAGGATGGACGGAATGGTTTCCATGGGGAAGTTGTTCGGTTACTTGTGATGTTGGGATGCAGCGTCGAAGTAGGAACTGTACTAATCCTGTACCGAGTAGATTTGGTGACCACTGTTTCGGTGAGAGTATTGGTGACAGGTTATGCTTACCTGGAGCTTGTGTAGGTAAGCGGGGCTGAAGTAAATGGCAATATGTACATCAAAGACTTTTATTGGATTAATTGTGCAATATCGTTGCGAATTATTATATACATATTTCCAAAGATCTACACAATTCTACGTTACGCAAAAGAAGTTATTGATTTGTCTTGAAAATAATGCTTCTTCCTTGTTTATGTTCAGACAGTTAGTGAGGTTTCAATCTCAAATATTGATTTTTTTACATATTATTGTATTAATCATATTACATTTTTATGTATGCATATATTTGCGTGGTTGGTCTTTTCCCATTCAATATGTACATTTCTCTTCTTTTCTAGATGGTGGTTGGCCTAGTTGGAATGAATGGTCGAATTTAGTGTCCAGTTGTGGTGGATTCAAAACCAGAACAAGAACTTGTTCCAACCCTTATCCTTCTCCGTATGGAAAATATTGTTACGGGAATTCAATGCAAATTAATTCTTGCAGTAGTGGGTGCGGTATGTATTCGAAATTTTAGGGGAAAAAATGACGTGGACGCCAAGATCGCGGTCAGTCGGCAACCCGTCCAATGTCTTTCAGACGTCGGAACAGATGTTCTATGCTGGAAATATTGACCCCGAAATGCTATTTTGCCCTAAATTACCATCGCTTTTATCTGACATTCTGAACTTCCATCAATCGGACCATGACTGAAAGAAACAAATATTCGACAAAATTAGAAGAAATCGATGTGACTTTATCATGTAGTGTGACACTTTGTCTTACCGCAGGTCACATTTTGCTGCACGTGTTTTTTGTTTTTATCTCCGGTCCTAGGAGGCACGGCATTCTACACGAAATAGCGATTGGTAGAACAAATTGACATAGATATTATTCTGACCAGGTTTCTTAAATTAGGTTAGTCTGGTACCTAAACATTACAGTTTTTATTACCTGTGCAATATATTTAAATATACTTTTTAAGGGTACAGTGACTGTGTGGATATCAAAAACGCATTCAATACTGCAAAGAGTGGATTATACAATATTTACTTATGGAAGACAAAGACAATAGTTGAAGTATATTGTGACATGGATACAGAAGGCGGTGGCTGGACGGTAAATATTATACAAATGCCCGTGCATGTTTCTGCGATGCTATAAAATCACATGGCACAGTTTGTATCTCTTTGATATTTCTACTAAAGTGTTATTAAATGATTTAATAAATTTGATACTATAATTGATTCGGTAGAATAAATTATTAACTGTCGAATGTATTTTTATAAATGTATCATCAAGAAAGCAATATTTCAATAGGAGACATGTAGTACCTGGATTTGAGAAATTGCAACCTCTCCAGAGCAACATCCGTCGGAAGACGCACACGTTTCTGTTGTTAAGAGGTTGTTGTTCTAGAGCAGTTTATTTCGGAGTGTTTTCTTACGACAATACAATAGATATTGTTGTTGAAGAGAGGTTGTTGTTCAGGAGAGGGCCTCTCTGGTGAGGTTAAACTGTACCATGGATACTGCTAGTACGTTCATCATACAAACATTAAAACATTACCTTAAATTATTTGCTACTAAATTATGTGTTACAGGTATTTCAAAGAAGAGTCAATGGCTCCGTAGACTTTTACAGGACATTCCACGAGTATGAGAATGGATTTGGACAAGTAGATGGTGAATTTTGGCTTGGTATGTAATCGAATTATTTTAACATTATCAGAAAATCAGGCACATCTAGTAGAAAGTTGGAACGTTCTTCACACAAATACATGTAGATAATTTTATTAAGTGTCTGTATTGTACAAATAATGACCGTTGATGAGAAGTTCAATTCACCTGAAAGTGTACGAAACATGAAGTAAAATCAAATTAAGTTCATTAAACAACCATAAATTATGTGTTGACGAAAGTTACTTTGTCGATTTTTTGCATCAGTATATTGACATTTCTGATAAATATTCATATAAAAAATTTCCCACATGGATGATCGATAGGTCTAGCGAACAAAGTGAGGCTGAAATGTGCACTCGCATCGGATTTGAAGCACGTGTTCAGCAAGCAATGGTTAGAATTCGGTTAAACCTCCGTTTATGAATCTGTTTGACTTTTAGACGATTGCAAAACGCTACTTATTGGGCGTAGACAGCGCGTATTAATATGTGATGCGGCCCTAACTTGCATAAATAATCCACTAGTGGATTACGAGAAATAATGCATATGTTTTTATGTGATAGTGACATCGCGATCTTGTCTCCAGGCTTTTCCCAATCGAATAATGCATCTTTTTATTGGATTTGCCGTGCTGCTATATATTTCCTATATAGAAACTATTAAAAATATGCGAGAATATAACGAAGAACTGTCGTTTTTTTATCGAATACATTTTTATAAGACGAGGGGCGGGATCGCAATTTCCCTAACAGGATTCGATGCATTTCCTAAGCAAACATGTTAATGTGTTTAACATAAATATGTTATGCATCTTTAACACATGGTAGCAATGATTATTGGTACTTTCTATATGGCGATGTATCTATGCAGTAAAATTCACATTGTGTTAGGACACAAACCACAGTGAAACTATTACGAAAACGAGCAACAAATGTGCATATTTATGTTATATCATCAAGTCAGCGATATTTCCATTTTCACGAAATGATTCCATATTCTCAGACTTGTCAACACATTTCGTTAACATGAAATTACATATATTACAAAAAACGTTCCTTTTTCACAAGATTGTGCAGGACTCATTCACACGCTTCTATGGAAAACGCCGCTTTGCGACCCTGATTGCTCTTCGAAACAATGTTTGAACTTATTTTAGATGCTCATGTACTGTGCATTTGTTTGGATTTATTTATGATTAGGTTTAAATACCATACAAGAGATGACGTCAAATGGAAAATCTGAGCTGAGAATCGACTTAACTGCAGCAGACGGAAGTCATGCTTATGAACTGTTCCGAAATTTTTACTTATCTCCTGGTCGCAATTATACACTTCATATTGATTGGGGAACGGGCACCGCAGGTTTGTAGTTTATCACTTCCATCAACGTGATTGGCATATTAAGTGAAAAATTGATTGAACGGTCATTTTCTGAAAATGCATTTAGACCATAATAATGCTTATTCGTATTTTTGCAATAAGTGCCTTAGGTATACAATGTTACAAATCATTTAAATTGGATTTGTTCGCGTATCATATGTAATTAGTAGATCGTTAGAAAACTGTAAAACGTATGCAAAGTACATGTAAATGTGTACACTGCACCCATCCAATATAAGGAAATATATTTGATAATTATTGGCGGTATTTGAAGCACAATATAATTATGCAAGCGAAATTATAGAACAATCATATCACAAATCATTCGTTTATTTCTTAAAACTTGGTATTTAGTTTTGGCCAATTATTAAATATATTTCAAATGGAAATATTACCGAAATAAAATATTTCCCAAAAGTGTTCGAAAATATATTTGAAGTCATCTGTTAATCTGACAACATAATGATATTTGAAGTGCGCTTTCTTTTCCATTCCAAAACTGTAGATTTGGCATATGTTAATATTGCACTTATTGTTCGCTTGCACTTTTGTAGAGAAACGCCGTAATAAAGACTTAAATGCCAATTTGTCGACATGTTCACATTCATGTATTACGAATTAGAAGATTAAATTGTATTTCAAGTAACATAGTAAATTATTACGAATTCTCGATAAAGTATTAAACACGACACTTTAGTTCTATTATTGAAGTAGTTATTAATGTTCGTTATGTATGATGTATTCCCGTATTGCATATTGCATGTAACATGTAATACTTAATTTTAGCCTTCATGTATATCAAAATGTAGAATGACAATATGCATTCATACCTCATAGAACCTATTAATATAAAACGTGATTGGTTGCAATGCCACGATGTCATAATTCTGGTTTTCCGTTCATGTGACTAAAATATTCAGATTATGTTACAGGCGATGGCCAAGGTTTGTTGTACAACAATGGGTACGACTTTGTCACTAAAGATTATGACAATAGGAATGGGTGTGCGGTTGGAGCTCACGGTGGATGGTGGTTTAATCATTGTGCCTATGTAAATTTGAATGGAGAGTATATAGTACCTGGAACCACGTCAAGTAAAAACCATGGAGAAGGTGGTGTTGTTTATTATAATTTCAAACACTATGGATCATTAAAATCAACTGTTATGATGTTCCGAAAAACACAATGATATAAAAACAAACCACAACAAAATTTACACATACTATGTAGAAAGTATATATCACCATACTAGTTTTAGAAAACAATCCTGATTAGTTTCTATTAAATGAAAATGGACGTTGCAATAATACAATTATTTTAAAGGATTCAGTTGAAATACTTGAAAAGCGGAGGATAACAAAGTAACAGTAAAATATGTGTATATATTACTTTTTCAACGGTTGAATATCCACTCTGCATGAAATGTCGACAAGTGAATATTAATAAACATTATTGTAGGAACATTATACCATGATGTTTATAGATGTCATAACAGCTAACATTAACAATTCAATACAAACCGAGTCATGTTCCATCTTGTAAGTTATTTGGGGGAAAAGACTTTTTATATTAATATTCTCTAACATACCGAATATGTACTAAGCACCTAAGGATGTATAATTACTAACTTTTATGTTTCACATTTGGGTGTATTGTACAGTTTATATGTGTGATATTTAAGTACAATCTATATACGTGTACAATGTATTGTTACCTACATAATTGTAATATATTAAATAAATATACAGTACTGTACAACGTTTATATTGCAATTATTGTAATGGTACGAATAGAACAACAATAATGAAAACATTATATTTCTAGCTGGAGATAAGGCACTGCATATTGATAATACTGTCTATTAAGATTTTATAAGAATCATTCTGTAACTTACTACCAATGATGAATATACTAAACTTAACTAATATGATTGGATATACATTTGTAACGAAACACCAATGACGGTTACTACTATTTACTTTGTGAATGTATTGTTTGCATATCTCTTTGGAATGTTTGTTTTATTACTTATTCCTGAATAAACTCAATCTGCTCTTGTCTGTGATATTTTCTCTGAATCAGTTATATTATAATACCAAGTTTGTCTGTATAATGATCTCATAGTATTGTTTTAAAATTGTCCCCATGAAAATACATACACCTCTCATGTTCGCTACAATGGTGCTAGGAGCTTATCTGTGTCTTTCCTTGGTAAGGAATAGAATTATTGGACCTACTTATTGCATCTACAACGTTCTCATCCCAAGATCCTCGTTTACATTGAAGTTCTTATTCAGACCCTGTGTTCACAAACGATCAACTGAAAAATATTTGCCATTTTCTGAAAGCAATTGAAAACTTTATGCAGTACTTTTCTTAACAAACACAAAAATAACTAAACTTTTCTAATTCAAATTGTTAAACCCCTTAAAACTCTACCTTTTTGATAAGAAAATAGTATATTACCCTTACACTAAATTTGATACAAATCAAATCAGGATCAATTTTCAAGAATCAGTCTTAACTTGGCAATCATAATCCTTTTCTAAATAAACATGAAACCTAATTTTAATGATTCAACAACGTTCATATCTACCACATTATGTAAAAATATTTAGATTTGCATACAAACAAATCAAAGTTTGTAAGAAAGTATATTTGATATTGATCCTGATCCTGAAAACTTTTTTTTTTGTGAACACAGAGCCTGATGGATAGGAATACATTTATAATATCAGTATTGGGAACGGTCTAATTTACTTGTGCCATTTTTGGAGAATGCACGAAACATACATAATCAGTGGACACCTAAAGGATCGTAAAGAGTCACGTGAGTCATGTGATCAAATAGGCGCACACAATTATGTCGTTAGGATTTCTTACTATGAAATCAGATCATTATGAAACTAGAGTACAAAGTACTAATAATAAACACAATCTGTATCGAGTTCCAGAATTAAACTGATAAAACCTCGGAAAATGAAAAGTACGTGAGTAACTTGTGTTACAATGCAGGTACTCCGCGCTTATTCTAAAGATCCTACCTTATCAATAAACATCAAACTTTGGGGTCGAACTGACGGAATTTTCAGCCATCATGTACGGAAAACGTACTGTAGATACCACGTGATACTCCCCGGTGTCATAGTATGCATTTGTAATCACTCACAATACATAATAGATCAAATTTTAATTTAAAATATATCCCTTCAGAAGTACATTGTACATTTTGTGAGTATTTGTTGACAATATGAGATGTACAAAACAAACGTTTTTATGTGCAAAATACGTCTACTTTTAATAACTCACGAAGGTGTATACATTTTGTACAATAATCGGTATAGCACTCGTGTTCATAAACAATTGTGTTGATATCAACGTGGTATACATTTTATAAGACAGACATATATCTCATATGCACGTACAGAGAGAGAGAGAGAGAGAGATTACAAAAGTGTCTGGAAAATGCTGTTAAAGTATATCGTTATCAAGAAATATTATATTTGTGCAACGACTAAAACTTTAAGTGTCTCCTTAGAAACAAAGTTATTTTTTTATCCGTACGGTGTGTACTGTTGACGTATAAAGCCCCAGGCACACCGAGCCTGCGACCACGTTACGACCTAGCTGCGATCGAAAATAAAATGGAATCACGGGCAAATCGGAGAAAGGGCGCACGATTGATCTCAGAGGTCGTGGGTGATCACCAGAGTAAAATTAGTCGTAGCAAGGTTGATGGTCATGTTCAAAACTTTTGACCTGCGATTCCAAATCGTAAGAGGTGGCAGACAGGTCTTACATGGTCTTACCACCAGTCGAGCATGGACGCAGCACCAGTCGTGCATGATAGTGGGTCAATTAGTCGCATGAATGATCGTGCTACCGGTCCTGCCCAATGACGAATGGTGGTGCCACCTATCGATTGCTCTTAAGACTGGTGGTAGGTCATCGTACGATCGGTGGTGTGCGAGGTCGTGCGATCATCAACGATCGGAGAAGATCAATCGTCGGTAAAGCCCCAGTCACACTCCCCGGTTTTAGACAGTTTTCAAGTAGTCGTAGGTCTTGCCACGACAAAACTAGTGTTGGGAGAGATTCTTGCATTGGTCCTGCGACAACGTAGGACCTGAGAAGAGATCGTCTTACAACAATCTGAGAAATTAAAGTGTTTGAAGATATAGGAATAATGTTTGTCAATTTGCAAATTAAAAACAATGGTGAGGTTGGGCTATCCTGACGCACTCCAATTTTCATTAGATTTAAATTATTTTACAATTAAATTTTAGTTTTATCAAAATCATCCAAAATATATTTGTTTTTGATTGATTATTATCAAATGCTATAAATATCACTCACCAGTGGCTCAAGAAATCATGATCTACGGTCAGAAAAGATAATTTTCATTTATTATGCTGATCAAAATGGCAACTAGTATTGATTACCTCCCTTGAGAACAGCGTGGACATTCTACGACAGCCACTAATATATTATGATCATTAGTGATGGCTCACAAAGACTCGTTTTAATCATGCAGATCATCATTGACTTGGATTTGCAACATTGAAAGTTTGAGGCCTCATCACATCTATCGAATTTCTTTCTTGAATATGTAGTATTTTTTGAGTATATGCAGTATATTTGAAGACTTATAAGTTTTGTTAAGTGTATGTGTGCAGCTGTCCTACATAGCGAGGACCAAGGTTCTCTCTCTAAAACAGATGACAGTTTTGGAATCATCATGTTAATATAACAAATATTCTAACAATCCAAATTGCTAACACAACATTCATCATTAAAATAATTCACTGTATCTGTAGTAATACCACTCAAACGACTAGTCTGCTAACCCTTTTTAACAAATCGTTGGAACTGGAAAACTGTTTGTGTTATCATAAACACTGGTTTTATCTGCAATAATATTCTTTGATTATTTAAGTGGCGTGTTGGATAACCAAACATGAGGAGTAAGTCATTCAGAAAGCTCTGCTGACGCATGCCGATAATCAGTTTTGTTAAATGTGTCCACAATATCAACTTCGTTATGAGGCGCCAAGCTGCGTCAAGACACACGCGCAAACAAAACACGTACGCATAATCACGTGACTACTCACAAAAAGACACATGTGACAGAAATACGCACGTATACGCATTAAAAACAGTTCCATATTCTATGAATAATATACGTTTATAAATGTTTTTTATACCTGTATAAAATGTTTTATTGCAGAAAGGGGTGATATTGTTATCACGGCTTTCACATCTATATGAAATTTTAGTTGACTACTCGCCGTGTTTTTATATTATGCATAGTTCGACTAGCCGCCGTGATCCTTTGTTTACACAAACGACTTTCACGCGACGACGCCGTGTTAATTACACTTCCGGTCCGGCGCATGCGCAGTCCACTCATTAGATGTGCTTTCTGCGTAGATTAACATGTTTTCAACTGGCTCGTAAATTTCTTTATATTAACGCTGGTTTATAGTTTTTGTTGCGTTCAAGAACATTGAAAGGTGTTGTGTTTATCGAGGACAATTCAAACGGTGTTGTGTGGATTATTTTGTGATCAGGGTTAGTGTCTTTTTCATTATGTAGGACAAGTTCAGATTTTGTTTACGTTCTTGAAGCTTACACACGTGACAGTGTTTACACACGTTTTTCTGTGTTATTTACGATGCCAGTTAAAGTTCAGATTTTAGGTCATTCCTTCGTTTCGAGACTAAAGTCGTTCATTAGAGATAACAGGGATTATCAATATTGTTTAAATTTAGACTCGCGGCAGTTTATGGTGCAATATTCTGGATTTCCTGGGGCCACGATAGACGTTATAGATTGTAACCTAGAAGTTGTGCAGGACTATTCTCCAGACATTGTGGTATTAATTATTGGCACGAACGACTTATACAAGTATAGTGTGTCGGACTCGGTGTTTGTTTTGGACAAGTTAATATCCAAGATTGAGAATATACCAAGCACGAAATCGGTAATCATTTTACCGACCACATACAGAGTGAGACCACAGTTCACCAGATATCCAGTGAACGAGGAAGTGTTTAATAATAAAGTTGACAATTTCAATACTCATCTGTGTCAAAAATTTCCTAAAGGACAGTCTACCACACTTTGGACGCTAAAAGGTTTCTGGTCCGCGGACAGTGTTGGGCAGACCATATCCAAAGATGGTGTCCATCTAACTCCTGTGGGTCAGAGAAAGTTGTTTAACAATATACGAGCTGCAGTGGTGTCTACAGCTAGACGGTTTTGTTGAGATCAAGTTATGTTGAGTATTACATTGTATTACATAGCTTAAAATATACTTTTGGTTATTTCACTGTGTACTACTACAATTTCAATGTGGCAGACTGCTACGGCAACGCACAGGTATTGATGACTTTTTTATGTTTATATTTTCAATTACAGGTTTCTTATTGTGTTGTGCTGCCTGGCATAGGAATCTTGTGCTACATACATTACGGTTAGCTAGTATGGTAAGCTATTAATCAACAGTGTATCTGTATGGTATTTATTTAATGGTGCCAGGTTCTTTTTCAACAAACTTTTGCAAACCCTGACGGTACTTGCCGGGGAATTTTCCTTGGTAAGCTAACAGGGTATAATGGTAGTTTGTTTACCTGGTTTAGGTGGGCTTTGGATTGCACATGCTATGGTAAGCCAGGTTCTTACCTGTGCTCTGCATGTTAGCTCCCTTTATGGTTGCCCTTATTTTATAGACATGGGTTGCTCATGCTATGGTAAGCCAGGTTCTTACCTGTGCTCTGCAAGTTAGCTCCCTTTATGGTTGCCCTCATTTTATATACATTGATGCAGCAGCTTTTGCTCATGCTACGGTAAGCCAGGTTCTTACCTGTGCTATGCACGTTGGCTCCCTCTATGGTTGCCCTCATTTTATGTACAATTATACAGCAGCTTAATTTTGGTTTGCCAGACATAGTTTATGTGCAACTTTAAATATGTTGCATTTATGGTTTTGGTGGACTTTTTGTAGGCCAGTGTTCTCACCTGCTACGCTGTTGCCTGTGATGAACAAGGTTAGCTCTATGGTGTGGGATGGTATCCCTTCAATTTAGTTCATTATTAACTTTTTCAGTTGAAAGGTTCAAAAAGACTCCTGCTCCAGAAGCAGAAAACCAAAAAGGCTCGTCGTGGAGCAAACGGGCATGCCACCGCAGGTGCGGAACCTTTGCCCGGGCCATCCACATCCACCACTGTGACAGAAGAGGTCCGGGCTTCACATTTTATGCAGTCGACCATGGATAGTTCTGACGACAGTTCTTCGGACAGTGCAAGTGACACTGACAGTTCCATTTCAGAGGACGACAATCTGTTCACTCTGGCAGGTAATGAGAGGCAACAATTCATCCCTCCTTGCTCCACCCCTATAAGTGCTCTTGTGAGTAAAAAATTACAAAAGAAAATTAAGCGGAATAAATATGTGGATTTCGGCCTTTTGCTTCCGTTTAATCATGTTGACACTACTCCAGAATATCAATTTAAAATAACTCATTCTTCCAACCTGTCTATTGTTCCAAATATAAAGAAATCCAAAATCTATACCATTGAGCAATGGACCACCGCCTTCATGAGATTTGTTGCTATTTATGCACAATCCTACCCGGCAGAAACCCCAGCTTTAATGAAATATGGGGAACTGGTCCGTGACCTAGCCAATAAACATGTGGGTAATGCTTGGTCTACATATGACCACCAATTTAGGGTTTTCAGGGAACATACACCATTTCCTTGGGACCAAATGCATTCTGAATTTTGGATACGCGCTACCACATCAGCATTAGCAAATCAATCCTTTCGTTTGCCTAACAGACAACCCACTTTTCGGCCCAAACAAAAAACCAACTTCTTGCACAACACATGTTGGGCATTTAACAGATCAGGATCCTGCAAACAAAAATCATGCTCCTTACCGCATGTCTGTGGCCTATGCAGAGGCCAACATCATGCAGGAGTGTGCAACACAAATATGCGAACATCCGGTAAAGAAGTCGCTGGGTCTAGAAAGGGCAACTTCAGTAAACCATTCACTAAGACTGCCCCTCAATCTTAAGAATGATCTCCCCGCATGTTCGTCATTACCTACACCAGTTAAAGTCAATATGCTAAAGACATATCTTTCAGGTTACAGATTTTTTTATTACATTATAAGTGGGTTTCAACAGGGATTTAAAATTGGTTTTCATGGCCATAGGTTAGGCTTCGCATCAAAAAACTTGAAATCATGTTCAGAACATCCACATGTTGTTAAAGATAAACTTAAACAGGAAATGAGTTTAGGAAGAATAGCCGGCCCTTTTTCCAATCACCCATTTACCAATTTTACAGTCAGTCCTATCGGCGTTGTTCCTAAAAAAGTTCCAGGTCAATTCAGATTAATTCACCACCTAAGCTTCCCACAGGGCAATTCGGTGAATGATTTTATTCACAAAGAACTGTGCACTGTAAAATACTCTACATTTGACGATGCCATTCAAATGTTATTATCTATTGGTCAAGGCGCTTTAATGGCCAAAACGGACATAGATTCAGCATTCAGGATCATACCGATTCACCCCTCAGATTATCATTTACTTGGTTTTCATTTTATGGACGCATTTTACTACGATAGGTGTCTTCCGATGGGTGCTAGTTCCTCATGCACGATCTTCGATCGTTTTAGTTCTGGTCTTAAGTGGATTTGCTTAAATAAATTGGGAATTTCCCATATATTACATATTTTGGATGATTTCTTATTTCTGGGCCACAAACATTTAGATAGCTGTCATACCAATCTTAACAAATTCCTTAAACTTTGTGAAGTCTTAGGTGTTCCCATTAAAGTAGAAAAAACTGTTATGCCTACCACCTGTTTATCATTCATGGGCTTAGAATTAGACTCTGTAGCAATGGAAGCTAGGCTTCCCACAGACAAACTAGACAAGCTTAAGGATATTTTGGCACATTATAGCAAACGCCGAAAAATCACTTTGAAACAATTACAATCCTTACTAGGTCTACTAAATTTTTGTTGTCAAGTGGTTTCACCAGGTCGCCCCTTCCTTCGCCGTTTAACGGATCTTACTTTAGGAGTGACTAGAGCTCATCATAGAATAACTCTCAATAGTGAGGCCAGACGAGACATACAAGCATGGCAATTATTTATAAACCATTTCAATGGGAAACATTTGTTACTAGATCAAAAATGGATTTCATCAGAGAAACTGCATTTATATACAGATGCATCAGGCTCGTTAGGTTTTGGGGCAATATTCGGTTCAAGCTGGTTTTACGGTGCTTGGCCAAACGCTATTCAACATCATGACATCACTTTTAAGGAACTTTTTCCAATTGTTCTGGCTTTGGAGATATGGGGAGATAGACTGAAAAATACTTGTTTAATATTACACTCAGATAATGAAGCAGTGGTGTTTATCATCAATAAACAAACTTGCAAAGATTCCAAGATAATGGTTTTAGTCAGACGTCTAGTACTTACATGCATGACACATAATGTATTGGTTAAAGCTCAGCACATCAAGGGTACGCTCAATATTTTACCCGATATGCTTTCTCGCTTTCAGATCGAGAGTTTTCTGAATATGACAGTAGGACTCATGGACAGGCATCCAACGCCCATTCCAAAAGAGCTACTAGAAGTTTGCTGACATCTGTCATTAACTCCCTCCTGCATTCCTCACTGTCTAAGAATTCAAGAAAAACATACAAGACTGCATTTAACCTGTATTCCAAATTTCATTGGTTTTATTATAAGTGTCCACCTACAGCCAAATGTACACCAGGTAAATTGGCGAAGTTTATTGCTTACTGCCATTCTGCGGGTTATAAACATTCCACAATAAGTACTAGGGTATCCGCCATATGTTATATTAACCAGTTGAGAGGTCACCGCAACCCATCCCAATCTTTCATTATTCGGCAAATACTGAAGGGTTGTAAACAGGTCAGGCCTGCTACAGACAAACGTCGCCCGTTTTTACCTTCCCATATTAAAAAACTTGTGAAAGTTTGTTCTAACGTTTTTCAATCCAAACACAAGGTTTGTCTATTCAGGTCTATGTTTACATTAGCATTCTTCGCACTGCTTCGCATCAGTGAGCTTACAAAAACTTGTACTTCAAAACACACCCTGCTGATACAAAATGTAAAATTTCAGCTTGAACTTGGCCAGGCCACCTCGTGTTCACTATTATTGAAACATTACAAACATAGCTCACAACATGCTCGTGTTCAAATCACAAAGCAAAATGATTGTGGCATTTGTCCCATTGATAAACTTACTTCGTATTTGAAATTTAAAAGTAAAAAGTCGGGGCCCCTTTTTACTACCGCTGCTGACCAATTTCTTGCCCATATATGTCCTAATTCAAACTTATATTGGTATATAATGGCTAAGTTACGGCTTTAAGAAATAAAGCCCTTTTTCAACAACATGTGTGTCTGTATTGGTATATAATGTCTAAGTTATGGCTTTAAGAAATAAAGCCCTTTTTCGACAACATGTGTGTCTGTTTTAATTATACCATACTAGCTTCACCAGTCACCATCACCACCAGGACAATAAATGTTTTTTATACCTGTATAAAATGTTTTATTGCAGAAAGGGGTGATATTGTTATCACGGCTTTCACATCTATATGAAATTTTAGTTGACTACTCGCCGTGTTTTTATATTATGCATAGTTCGACTAGCCGCCGTGATCCTTTGTTTACACAAACGACTTTCACGCGACGACGCCGTGTTAATTACACTTCCGGTCCGGCGCATGCGCAGTCCACTCATTAGATGTGCTTTCTGCGTAGATTAACATGTTTTCAACTGGCTCGTAAATTTCTTTATATTACCACCACCTCCACTCCTCCTTCCCATGCGGCGGCTGATCGAACTATTTTGTTTAAACTGTTAAACTGTTTATGTCTTGCTTGGTCATATATGTGATGGCGCTATTTCTTGCCCATATATGTCCTAATTCAAACTTATATTGGTATATAATGGCTAAGTTACGGCTTTAAGAAATAAAGCCCTTTTTCAACAACATGTGTGTCTGTATTGGTATATAATGTCTAAGTTATGGCTTTAAGAAATAAAGCCCTTTTTCGACAACATGTGTGTCTGTTTTAATTATACCATACTAGCTTCACCAGTCACCATCACCACCAGGACAATAAAGTGTATATTCTAAAGAGCTTTGGGACATTTATGAGTCTCTGTACACATAAACTTGCCAGTATATCGTTATCATACAGATTGAGAAAACATTTCAAACATTGTTTTCCCTCAAAAGACTATAATCGGATATTTAAGATGCATCATTACAGTTTATAGAATTCACAATGACACATTTGTGCATTTTGTATCTGCATAAAGATTTCATTACTTCCGACTGAATGTAGTTTTGAATGAAAAATAATACAATATTGTTCGGAAACTACAAAGGGAAAACATACGTCTTGTATCCGATGATTGTGAAATTCGCATACATGGAATGGACTATACATTCACCACACAGCGTAACCGTTTCTTAAACTAATGGTTTGTGTAATACGAACAATTTGGAACAAAATAATACATCAGCACGAACGCTTGATGAGCTTAATTCACATGTTTCATGACACAGGAGAGTATCATGAGTTATTTCCCTTTATTTCCCATCTAGAGTTCTTTTCTCCCTTTGCCCCTTCTATATATGTAAATAGGGAAAGAACACTCCAGACAATCTCAGGATAAGCAATTTTCTCTTAGAAAAATATGAGGTTTAACTGAAACAAATGCTTCGATAATTATCGAGGTAATGTAAAGATACGACTTACGGAATTCATAAAACATTTACAAGTGACAATGACAATTCATAAGTTAAATAAATAGAGGATCTTACATGAGTGCTGATTTGTTATTGTTTTTATGAAACGAGTCGACTGAAATAATATGATGCGAGGCTCTGCCGAGCGTCATATTCGTTTCAGTCGACGAGTTTCATAAAAACAATATCAAATAAGCACGAATGTAATATTCTATTTATCACATAACACCATAAATCTTTAAATGAACAATATTTTTAATAAATGCCGAAATTCAGAACAATTGTAAACAATATGCTGTCATTTAAAGTGACGTCACACTGGCCATTTATGACGTCATAAGTGACGTCACACTGGCTATTTATGTAACTAGTTACATACGATATTTTTGTCACTGCTTTATGCCACTCCTGGAGTGCAAGTTATGTGATAATTTGGAATAATGGTGCCAGCTTCAACATACATTTAAAATTACGCCATTCGTAGTATCTGAATTACATGAGAATTACCGGTATGAAACAGCTTGTGCGCGAGATAAACAAACAATGTCACCTCAAAATCAATTTAACAGTTTAACACTTAGCTTCAACAAACAATTAACTTATAATAAGTTAATGACCTTCACGGCTGTAGCAAGACTACGATCTACTTGTTTCAGATAATATTGCTCAGAAAGAATAAACAATTCAGAACCGTTAAATGTGTTCCTTTCTCTAAATGTATCTGTTAATATGTAAAGAGTGTAAAATTGTGCATATCTAATCAAATTTGCTTATACTTAAATGGAACCTTAGAACTTGGTAATATACGAATGATGTAATGCAATTAAAGTTCGTTTAGAGGCATCTGTGGCGGAGTGGTTATAGTCGCTGACTTAAAACCACTTGCCCTCTCCTCTGCGTGTTCAATTCCACCTAAGACGCAGATTTTGTACACGAGGAAGCTATCCAGCTGGCTTTCGGTAGGTCGGTGGTACTGTGTTCATCTTTCCAAAAAAAATGCTAAATGAGGGCACGTGTTGTCTTCATCCCCACCCACTAATAGCTGGAAAAGTCTCTAAACGATCGTGACGGTATCTGTGACTTATAGTCTCCCTTGGTCGAGTAGTTAAGGCATCCGCCTTGGGAGCGGGAGATCGAATGTTCGAATCCCGGTAGGGGTCCGTTCAGAAATGGCCGGTTGATGAGCTGCCAGCCATCTAAATATTGGTTACCGTGCGCCTACCTGCCTGGTACCTGGTATTAAAGAATAGGAATCGGTAATTAAAACATTCGAATGTTGATATATAAGAGGTGCATGGGATTAACATTTTTAAGAACATGTACAGTTCACGAAAGATATCTCGCTTATTACTCATTGCTTAAGTTAATTGCTTTTAATGATTAGTTACTGCCTACTTAGTCAATGTATGTACCTATGTTGGAAATCAATGATCATATAGTGATTAAGTGGAAGGTTAGCTAGCTGTTAAATCTATTTAAACCCCCAGTATTTTTACTGACAGTTCCAAGGCTGTAATTCGCTGTATTGTTATTATTTCTTTTTGTGTTTTGAATGTATGTTATATTTCCCTTTCCCCTGTATAATTCTTTCACTTTATATGGTGTTCAGGTTATTTTCTGTCCAGTTTCGGCCTATTGTTGCCAGCTGTCTTGACTTGTCCTGTGATCTGTTTTATACATTAATCCCTCCTTCACTGTCATCTGAGATTCTCCTAGTTATTCCTTATGGTCTGCCAGACCATTCCTTGCGCATTTGTTCCCTAACGTATGTAACCTTTAACTTCCTCAAGTGCCTTATATTGTATGGATGGTTTTTTCCCCGGAGGTCTGTGTGGGGAGGCACTGTCTTGTGAATGTGGCGTTCTTTGTAGCAATTTATTCTCTGTCTTGCTTATAAGTTCGCTTTAAGGAGTTGGGGTACAAAACGTGTTGAAAATAGATTAAAGGATAAGCATGTTATTTCGCCTTACTTAGTACAAATGCTTAGGTTGTGTGTCAGTGAACTGATTTTTTACAGCTTAACACAATAACATACTTAAGCATTATGCTAAGACATTTCTTTAGCATTTACTTAAGTATTTTCGTGAAATTGGGACCGGACACGCCAAATGTTGCATCAACATCTACAATAGCTTTAAAACAAGCATATTCTTAACGTTTTGCGCGGGGCGTCCCGGATAGGAACTACTTTCACAAACGAATCGAAAACAAATCTTAATATATACTCGCATATGCCAACAACAAATTATTATAAATAACAGGCAAGTTTCAAACTATGTAAGCAATTTGAGCGTACATAGGTCAGTCGCAGGTTATTTTGTATTGATTGTATTGGCGTGAGGGACTATTTTATAGCGTCTGTATATTTAGCAAAATGCGGATATTCAGTCACACGTACATAGCTAGACTAATGCAGCACTTGACGTCACACTCCGTGAACAGAAGACTGGGTATGACAGAATACGAGGTGGGCATGTTAGACCTCAAGAGGCGAAAATGCATTCATGATAACCCCAATATTGAAATTATCATTTATGTTCATTCAACCGCATGGAAAGGCTTTTTTGAAATTTAGACAATTTCAACATGAATTTATTTACGATTAGCATGTGGTAACAGTTTCAACATGAACCCTTGTTGCTACGTCATTCATGCCTATGTCGATATCAGCCGATGCATTCAGATCAATTATATAAATTAGAGTGGTCCGATAAAAGAACGCATAAAAATTCAGATCTTTTTGTAAATGAAACATTCCAGACGTATATATCGAGTTATATGATCATAAAGAAATACAATATGTCTTAGAAATGAGACGCAATTGTACAAAAGGGACTTACAAAAATAGCAATATCCAGTTTTGTATATCTCTCAGATTCTACAGAATTACTGGTAATGGACCTTATAATCAGAGACCTCCGACTTATGGTTACACGAAACTAGATATATACTTTTAATGAAAATATTATTGGAACATCAAAATGGATACGAGATCAAATACATTCAATCCATTATTCACAATATCATTTATCAGGGCACACATTAGTAATATTTGTCTACATAAACGTAGTTTACGTCAAACGACATTGGTTAGTACTATTTTCAAATTTTCCGCATATGAATCGTTGTTTTATCACAATACATGTACCAACTTTCTAAGACTGGCATTACGTAGCAGTTGGAGCAGTAGTAACAGCAACAGCAATAACTTGCTAACTTATACTAGTACTCATTTCCTGTAATGAATACTACTGTGACAGCGAGCAAAATGAAATGTCACAATGTTGATACTGCGAGCAAAACCATAACGGTATGCCGTTGTCATCACTGCTACGGTGGCTAGCAACACACCTTTGAAACTGTTAAAGCGCTATACATGATTTTGTATTTCTACTGCAGTAACGAATGACAGTGTTGACATGGTAGAAGTAACAGTAGTAGTGCAAATGTTGCAAGCAATAGCGCCAGTTATACTACTCTACCTGCTACTACTGCTACCTTTACATCGATCTTTCTAAGTCGCCTGCCACATTGTATGTGGTCGCATATAATTATACATATACAATATTAACAACACGTGGTCGTTTGTGGTTAAGATCGATTACTTCATATCACTTGCCACTCACTGCAGAGGCTTCAAATCCCACACATATTATAGAAATGGTGAGTAAGCTATCCAGCTGGCTTACTGAAGATCAGTGGATTTACCAAGGTATCCGCCTCGGGACTTCTTCCACCATAATTGCAGGAACAGTCATTACATGACCCAGGCTGATATACTAGTGAAGCCCCATTACATTACATTCAATGCGTCGTATCACCTTGTATACTAATATTGAACTGGTCTGTTCCACAATACCTCACAATTACTTGATTGGTTTTGGCATGTGTGGGAGTTGCTTATCGCAACGTGTGCATAAAACATCTTACAGTTGGAGTCACATCGAAACTAGTGTAGTTATGCGACATATGATGGAACCGTTTATGGATGATAGCGCATGACATATTCATTCCAACTAAGTTTAAATTGGTACCATCAATCTTCAGTATTAGTATTTCCTTCAATGCAATACTCTGAAACATTTCCTATTAATCGTATCAAATGGAAATTGCCTTCTGAATTTAAATCTTTCATTTCAGCACAGGAATCAAAAACAAAATGAATTATTCATTGAACTCATAAAACAGAGAACTAGTACAAAAACACCCCCCTGAACCGTTCTCTACCAGGACAACTGAGAAACGCTTTGAATAATGGCATAAAATCTTAGGTCAGACATTAATCCGAAAGGATTTTCAAGAAAATGGAAGTATGGAAGACAATTAAAGTAGATGACATTAAGTTTATGCAAAACTGCTCAAAGTGCTGCCAGTATTATACAGGCTCTGTAATGCTAGCCTAAACACTCGCTTTCCCGTTTCGTAATCATGAAAATTACTGACTGGCTCGATGTACTCTTAACACTAACATAGATAAACCCATCCGGTAACTAATCAGCGTAACGACATGGCATTGGCGTGAAGTTGACAGTAGTAGCAGAAACAGCAGTATCATCATCTTTCCTCGTACTGCTAACAGTACTGACAGGAACTACCTTACAACTGATATATTGTATGTACTGTTGCACTATGCAGTAGCACAGGAGATCGTCGTGAGTTATTTCCCTTTATCCGTTCTACAGTATATGTATCACTAGTACTATAATTATATATGCATATACTATAGAAGGGATAAAGGGAGAGAACTTGTGACAATCTCCTGAGGCATTGGTAGTCATTTCATGTCATAGTGAAAACAGCTGTAGCGCTTAACAGTTACAGGGAATTTACCGCAAGACAGCCGTAGTAACACTCTCAATACTTTGTCCCTGAAAGGTGTGAAACCATGGTGTAAGGGGGGCAAAATCGATAATCCGCAACTAACAGTTTGACACGTATATATTTGCTACACATATTTAATGAAAAGGTCAGTTAATTATCGTTTGTTTCAAATGACAGTCGGAAAACTCTTTGGGTGTTCGAGAATTTAGACATATTTAAATAGACAAATAAATGATGTTGTTATTGTACTGAACTTAGTGTTTTAACATTGTTGTATTCGAATACAGTGCAACTGTCTGTTAAATTTCATGTGATATGGAATACGTCATTTGATCAAATATCATATAATAATGTTTGAAATAAAAAAAAATATTTTCTTAAAAATGAGTAAAATAATTGATATTTTCTTTTTGTTTTTATGAATTAAGTTCATCAGAAATAATACATTATCCAAAATAAACGAATATTGACATCCCTAGTATAAACCCAATTTATCAGTAAGAAATAATTACCCAGCTTTATGTGTAAGCTTCAAGTAAACAAAAAAAACAAGTACAGCTTCCAGATGTTTGCTTAATAAATGAAAATACTTTGAACCGCCTTCAGACAAATTGGATTTTCCACTTATACACAAGCAGTTGTCACTTTGTGGCATATAATCTAATAAATGTCACTGCTTTTCCACAAATAAAGACTTATCAGCTATTTAATCAGGCGTTAAAGCGAAAATCGACCCAGCGTATAAATGAAACTTGTCCTCCCAATTTAGGAATGTGTGGAAAACGGTCTGATAATATCATTGCATTAAGATGCAGCATCCTGTAACATATCCTTGGGGAAAACTGATAGTTTGTCTAACATGTCTAGAGGAATGTTCACAGTTCACGCACGACTCACAATTCGACACTGAAAATGCAAAGTAAATGGAAGTCTATCATTTGGCAGGCAGTGTATATATGCTTTATTAAATTTAATATTAAATTCTCATAGAACTTTAAACTAATTCTAAAGTAGCCTTACTTTAGGTTCATTAGAAGGTATTTGAGTTAAATGTAATCAACCCCGTTCTAATCATCCTAGCTAGAATAATCACGGTTCTTTTTTCATTCGATCAAAATATAATTATCCATTTTGACTGTGCCGATAAAATTGAATAAAGACATGCAGTAGAAACGCGGGCATGAACTGGACGACCTAGGTCAGTCCGTCCGGCTAGCTTAGTGGGTAGAGCGCTATGCTAACATCCGGCAGATCTAGGTTCGATTCTCGGGTTGGGCAGGTAATGTTCTTCCGTTACATTGGGTACAGCGATGTCCTCCACATGTGGAAGAGCAAGTTAGAACTGGTTGTTAATTCCATGAAAACTTGTTAGGTCAACTTACCGCTGTATATGATGGAAAAAATATCGTAAAACCCGATGAAGACAAACAAACAAAACTACCACCCACTTCCGTACTATATTGATCTTTCTTTGTACGCTCATTTCTGAACAACATCAGTCTGTCTGTATACGCACACTGCTGAACAACCTGAACAACACTGGTCATTATGTATACACACACTGATTGGGCTATATGCACACTGCTTGGCAACACTGGTCTTTATGTATAAGCCCACTGATTAGAATATAGGTCCATTGCAGTACAACACTGGTCATTTTGTATACGTCCACTGACTGGACTAGACGCTCGGTGCTGTACAACACTTGTCATTCTGTATACGCCCACTGATTGGATAATACGCCCATTTCTGAGCAACACTGGTCATTATGCATACGACCACTGATTGGACTAATCGTCCATAATAAGCATTACTGGTCATACTGTTTACGCCCACTGATTGTAAAATAGGTCCAATGCTGTACAAAACTGGTATTTTGTATATTCCCACTGACTGGACTACACGCTCGGTGCTGTACAACATTTGTTATTCTGTATACGCCCACTGATTGGACTATACGCCCATTTCTGTGCAACACTGGACATTCTGCATACGTCCACTGATTGGACTATACGGCCACTGCTAGGCAATTCTGGCCATTCTGTATACGCCCAATGACATTTCGCTATTATCACTTGCTTCGAGTATCGCATTTGGACGGCCAGTGGCTAACAGTCGCATGTGGGGTTAAACCAGGCTTAACGGTGCACTCAAACTATCGCTTATCCAAATTATCCTGCTGAGAAAAGTCCACAACGTTAAAAAGAGGAACACAGGATAATGGATATAGAACATTGGTATATAAATGTAGGCGTCAGAAACTATGCAAATATGTACTCGGTGACTTATCAGAAGCCAGAACAGCTGAAAAGCTGCCGTTAGCGGTACGAAAAGGTTTGCATTATACAAACATAAGACGACTTCTTTCCGATTCCGGGTTTGGGGAATTGCCATCATAGAGTATTAACCCTGTCCTGTCTTCGCACAAGCAAAGGCGAAGAGTGAAACTTACTGTAAAGAGGTCAACCAACAGGCATGAAATGAATTGAATTCAAATAGGAAAGTGACTTCTCGTCTTAAAAGTTTGGATGTAAGACGGGAAATGAGTATGTCCAAAATATATTACGAAGTTTGGAACTCACATCGTCATAAAACTCCGGATAAGAAATTTATTGTCCAAGTTGTGAATGTGCGGTTTAGTTTGTGTTGTTGAATTGTTACCGAGTGTGTTCAAATAAGTGTCACTTAATATATTCGGCGAGAGAAATGATTTATCTAAGCGATAATACTTCAGTCGTGATTGAAATCCCGCTTATGATTCCACAACACCAAATAAATCACGAGAAACTCACTCAAATTAACCCATTTTGCTTTCGACGTCTAGACGATTCGTGTATACATGCGTGATTGTCGATTCCATAAAAAATCGAAAGTGACAGGTTAAAACGTCACAAACCTTCATTAAAGCCAATATTTTTTTGTCCAACTTAATCAAAACTTAAGATATATATAAAATTACTACGCACACAAACAACCTGTAATTATTTTTATGTAGCATTAAACTATAACGCATTGAGCCCATTCGCAATGCCAACATCAGTGCCGATTGTAAACGACATATTAATATCACAGTTAGGTGGAAGTAACTCTGTTTGAACTGAATATAATAGGGGTAATATATTCTTATTTAAGTAAAGGTAACATTGATCCCGCTTTCAGTGTGCAAGCTGTGTAATTTGCACGAATTCAATTTTTATTGCGAAAAGCAAACAAAGCTTTTGCTGTGGTGTAGTGGTTAGCATAACGGACCGGCAATCCGTAGACCTGGGTTCGATTCCCGGTAGCGCCATTGACCGATTTTTCGTGTTTCTCAAACATGACTTTATTGTTAATATGTAGTGGAAAATACAGTTAGAGTGATATTGAGCCTTGTGACCTCATATCCAACCCCGATCTTGATTAAAATATGAGCGACTATCACCAACTCTTACATAGTAAAATGGACATTATTAAAACTGATAATAAAATTTTATGGAAAATAATTGTACTTAAGTAACAATAACCTTACCCCCAGTTACTCATTAATTCATCAGTTGCCTAGGTTTAAACTATCTGCATTCAAAGCTTGACGCAAGTAATTGAATCATATGTGCTGCGGATATTGAGTAGAAGATGATACACTTTACTAACATAGTAGTGACTTTAACACGTGTGGCCTCAGACTTCCAGTCATTAAGTATTGAAGTAAGATACAATGTGCCCATTCATGCCAACAGCTAACTTTTAATTCAAGTTATTGAATATAAACTAATGTTTTAATATAAATAGTAGTAGCTATAACTTCTTTGATTCCATAAAACCGAAATATTTGTACTGAAAGTTTTAAGGCTGTAATTTGCTGTATGGTTAGTGTTTCCTTTCATGTTTTAAATGCAAGTTATATTTCCCATTTATGTAAGGGGCGCAAAGAATGACCTGGTCGATCATAAGGGCTAATTTAGGAGAATAAAGAGGACACACGGGGGGAATTTAATGGATGGAATACATCATAGAACAAGTCAAGACAGCTGGCAACAATATGGCGAAAGTGGGGAGAAAATAACATGAACACTATATAAAGTGAATGAACCGCACAGGGGAAAGGGAAACCCAACATACATCTAAACACAAATAAAAATAATAACCATACAGCGATTTACAGCATTACAAATGTCAGTAAAAATACTATGGGGTTCAAATCGATTTAACGGCTAGCTAACCTCACCTTAAATCGCTATATGGTCATTGATTTCCAACACATACACATGAATTTACTAAGTAGGCAGTAACTAATCATTAAAAGCCATATACCATTACGTACATAGCAACAAACACACCGTGTATAATCCAGCACGAAGAAACAGCAGCCTCAGTAAATTATTTACGACAGAATGTGAAGCAACCAAAATATATTTAATCAGTAGCCTAATGTCTGCTGAACCGGGAAAATGAGATTAATAAATAGACATAAACTTAAATACTGGTGGCATGGATAAGAGGGTGAATATAGTATAACATAACAATAAGGAGAAATATCAGCAAACGTTATTACATTTTCATTTTCGTCGTTCTTAGATAACTAAATTACAAGATGATCTAAATATACAAACACTGAAGACACAATCATCTAGAACATTATTCAAATTAACACTAAGGGTCTTTACAAAGTTTAACTACATTATTTGTACAAGAAATGCATTGATGCAAAGCATCCAAGGGCGCCACAAAACTGGTGCACAATGTTTTGGAATAGCGTAATGGCGGGAAAATGTTTTGGAATAGTCCATTTTCATACTATCATTGGTGTGTATTTCCTTTTAAACACCGTAACTTGCATAAATATCCACGTTACAAGTACCAATGTGTTAATATTGATATAAGTAAATTGAAAATGAAGTTTTTTATAATTAATTATTTTATTAATTACTTGTATGAATATCCACGTTACAAGTACCACTGTGTTAATATTGATTTAAGTAAAGTGAAAATGAAGATTTTTATAATTAATTTTTTATTATTTTATCTTCGAAACCTAACACACATGCTGTTTATGTATAATCGTCCTATTTTTCGGGGATCAGCAAGTATTTATCATAAACATTATCGTTTTAACTTTGTAAAACACATTTATTCGACAATACAAATGCATTAAAAATATTTTATTCTAAATCATAAAAATACAAAAAGTAACGTGTAATATTTACTGCAGTTTAACCCTTAATAAAAAAAATAGATTCAGTTATAAATAGATGCTCCTACCATAGTCTCAAAAATTTCGTGATCCATTAAAGGCCCCGCCCTCATGGGCGGCGCAAATAAGCATTTCAAATTATCCGAAAAAGTAAAGAATGGTTAGGTTCTATCGAATTACCAAATCGCTGTGAAAGATGCCCCTTAGTAAGTTATTAATTTTGATACTGAGTGTATTGATACGTGCGTGAAATGTCAAATGCAAAATTCTGAGAATTCTCAAAATCTCCATAATCTAATGTTTCCTTTGGTGCTGCAATAGTATTCCTGTAATTAAGGTTACAGTGAAGCTCGGGCAAGATGGTTTAAGATTTAATGAATTCTGGATGAAAACGTTTTCTGTTAAATATATCGGATATAGAGTTCTCCACGAGTAAATATGAATTTCCTGTAGAACAAATTTTATACGTATATGTGTACATCTACCATTGTGGGGTCTGAAATATTTTACTTCATGGCAGCACTTTACTTTTATATTGATCGCAACTATAAATATTCCACTCTCGAAAGACTGATTGTGTACAATGTCCCTGTGTGAGGCTTTATCTACTATGAATTTCTCTGATAAAAGCATGAACTCAGTGCCCCTCATCTATGAGCACAGAAGATTTGTTAGTTCTATAAATGCACACATGTCTGTCATTCAGGACGTCTATTAACCCTAAAATATTTTTACCGATATTATGTAAATGAATTATACATGTACCGTCTCCCTTGGTCGAGAGGTTCAGGCAGCCGCTTCGGAATGGAAGGTCAAAGGATTGTAATCCCGGTAGGGGTCCGTTCTGATATCGCTGTTTGATGCCAGCAAGTTAAAGAATGATAACAGTGCACCTACCTGCCTGGTGTCTGGCATTAAAAGATAGGAATCGAAAATAATGTGCCCAAAAAGCAGGTGTCTCATAAGTCAGAAGTAGTGACCTTTTTACTGTTACTGTATGTACGTATGTCCATGTCTTCTTGTGCGTTTAGGTTGATTGCACGACGTGTGTGAGGCATTTCCTCCTCGACTTCAGTATTCATTTTTTATGACATACCACTTAGCGGAACGAACTAAGAGCTCTGATGTTAAATTAACTTTCCATGTTTATCTAATAGTATGTATTTGTTTATATGATATAAATTAAACAATGGCACAATCCATTTGCTAAACACGTCTTATATTGCTCTTCACATTTCTCCAGTTTCCATTTGTTGTGGAGTCCTATGTGGCTTTCCTCTTTCCTCATTTTTAATTGACATATTTCATTGTAAATGTTTACGCGATTTGTATGTTGTATTCCATGCTCGACATCTTTGATCATTTCTGTTTTGTACAAAAGGGGTTTTTGGGGAAGTCCACTTTGGTAAATGTGGCATTTCATGTCCTTTTCTCTTATTGTTATTATTATGATATTTATAAATAGAATTGTAATAACACGCATTATTCCTAATCTTCTTAGACATCACGACTTTGCTAAGTATGTCACTGTTATATCTGGCATGTTACGTCAATCAGTCAGATAAGACTCGATGTCAGTAAGTTTGGTAAGGCTCAGTACTTAAATCGTTTTCGATGCTCGTGCATCACTGCATTCTTGTGACCTTATATTATAAGTTGCATAAATGCGAGGATGATTCTAACTGGTAAATATATTTAATGTTATGTCTTCTTAATAAATTATTTTGACAAAAATAAAACACGGTAATTTAATAATAATTAATTTGATAATTAATAATATATTATTTAACAATAAATAATTTAATTTCTTTATCAATGTATTTAATAAAACTAAAACACAATATATTAATAATTTCTTATTATGTTGACCAAAATTAAAAACAACGTTGATGTTTTTCAACCGAAAAACAACATATTTATCTAGCGAATGGTACGTATGTTCAATTATCAATACGTCTATGACGAGACTTTTAATGTCCCAGTGTTGTCAAACGATTGTGTCCGTTAAGTTTGCATCTGTTTACATCCTGTTTTTGTTTGTGTTTGTTGAATACGATATTTTATGTAATGTCAATCGTATGCTTATGAAGTTTTCAGACTGCAAATACTGATGCTATGCACGATTATTGTACCGTCAGGTAAGAGACTTTTAATATACCTGTTTGCACTTTATATTTATTTTTCTAGAATATTTATCTATAAATATTAACGATTCAGACATATTTATTTATGGTAAGAATCGAGTATAATCGAGTCATTCACAGAAAATATAACTGAATATAGCGCAATTAAAAGTCTGGCTGAGAAAAAGAATATTGGAGTCGAGCAGGAAATATCACTTACACAGTGCACAGCCACGCCGATAACACTCTGAGACCTGAAAAATAATACACGCCATCAGTTGCAAAACATTATTAGTGGTTAATCCTTGTAAAAGTTTCACCATTATCCAACAATTGAAACAAAACGGACAATGGGAATAAGGAAATTCCCGCTGATCACCAAAATTATTTACTCTGTCCCATTTCACGGCTCTCGTAATTAAATTTGAAATGCGATAACACACGTAATACATAATATGTTTTTGATTTATGATAATTGTACAACATATATAAATGTATGTTCTCTGTTATTCTGTATCTAATTGTTCAGTTTTTATTTTTCTACATTAGAGTGCTTGGTGTGCTATGATTGTAAAAACATTACTGATACCAGTTCGTGTCATACAACACAAACATGTGGACAGGATGAGGTGCGCTGTTACTTTAGGAATCTTTTATGATAATAAGTATCACAATATGATTATACATGCATTTTTTCATGTAATCTGTGCTTTAGGTAGCTGTTGTTTAAGCCGAATCGTACATAAGTGACTTTTATATGTAAATGTATTTCAGTCAATTGAGACCATCATCCTACTACAAGATATTCAATTTAATAAACGAAAGTTATATGATAAAAATACTTTTTACAACAAAGTATGTTTACTTTGCAGTCGTGCTTTATGGAAAAGACTATGTCGACAAACAGCACACTATTTACGTTAGGATGCATTTCAAAAAAGGTAATGATAGCCCAAAGTTAGTGTTCTGTACTTTTCCGACTGTCCGAAGTTTTACTTGAATTGTTGTACTCCACAGTAATAATTAATCAATTTTGGACACCAATGCATAGCAATCATTTCTTCCTTAAGGAATATAAAATATTTTATTGTAATCCCATAAATGGGCGGTTTTGTCCGTCGATTTGTCATTATTTCAATCAGTGTGTATATCAATTGAACAGAGGAATTATTCATTGTGTATGTTCCATTTACACGGCATGGTGATACTTCATTACTTATATGACTGCAGCAATGTAATACCCATGCTGGTACCCAAGCTGGTAGTGGTACGTCAATCATTGGTAGAGCGCTTACAACGCGACAAGACCATGGATGCCACGAATGCTGCTCGTCGGATTCTTGTGCTCTTCAGCTATGCAACCACCTAGCTCGTAAGATAATCATAAAATCAAATACAATTTGTGTTTTCATTTTCACTTTTACTTAGTTTAATAACTGGTGATCCATATTCGAATGCCTATACGTAATTAATTATGATACTTATTCCGCACACGATAAGTAGTTGCCGGTGTTGTCAAGTTCAAGTTCAAAGTGTATTTATTTTCGGATTATACAAATAACGAGTAAACATAAGCTATGAATAGTTTTATACCGACATGACACACAACTCTTTACAACAAACATAATATGCATTTAAAAGAGATCTCATAGATCACTGCCTTCATTACGTGTATTTTTAATATAAAAGCAATAGCTCAGAATTTCCTAATTTCACCTTTATGTGTCTGAAATGCCTTTTAAAGATATACACATGTTTGTATATTTCTAGCAACATCATGTATAGATGATGAGACTCTGGACTGTTCACGTTTGAATACACTCTTTCATATTTGCGCTGATACAAACCACGCTAAATCTGTCTGTCCACGTTTTTTGCGGTTTATGCAATGTCGGTAAGGATCTATTTCTTGTGTTAAAGAACTTAATTCAACATATTGTATGACCATGGAATTTTCATAGGAACTGATTTCATCCAGAATTTGCATTCAGGATGGAATTTTGTATTATTATATATTCCATAGCCTGGTACACTATAGCATCATTGCACTTTGAAAGTACATGTTCGTGTTTGAACTTAATCGGCGCTTTAATCCAAAGCTTAATTATTCTAACTGCAAACGTTATTTATAACCTAGTTTGAAAACCAGCTAAAGGGCACCGTTTGCTATTAACAATAGTTTATTTTTATACGGGTATGTGATCGTGGTACTTGGTATCATGTAAAATTGTTTGTCTTTGAATTTTCTGGATATAATGTAATGTTCAGGAAGACTAAATTTACTTAAATAAGATACAGCCATATGCAGTTTACCAAGTGCTCTGGTAAAAAATCCATATCTTCCAGTTGCATCAGCATTTGCCTGAACAACAAGGCCAATACGTACTACCTGAAATTATTCAAATGGCGCCGAACCTATTTTCTGAATTAAATTTGTCTTCTCATTTTATATTCTGTATGTGTTTTCTATGGCTTTCTCTTTTTCTTTGTTGTGTATTAAGAATTGAATGTATTACTTTCGTTATGATTTAAATTGTCTATGCATTTATATTATTATAAATAATAGTTGATGACAAGTGGGCGTCCTGGTCCTCATGGACTAACTGCAGTGTTACCTGTGAAACCGGAACTCAGATAAGATCTCGAACATGTACTAATCCACCACCTGCACAAGGTGGAGATTATTGTCATGGCAACGCTACAGAAATAAAACAATGTGTCAAGGAATTGTGCCCTGGTATGTTCTTTGTTTCAACATCATAGTACATATTTCTTCGGCTTTTCTAGAAAAAGCAATTCAGACCAAACGAGAATTCTGTTTTTCATAATTTACAATAAACATATATAAATTCATTTTATTTTGTCACGAAGTATACATATCACAATGTTTTGACACGTGCATTGTACATTTATGAAATACCTTGTACTTCGTACTACATATATCAATAATTTACTTCGGTGTTTGTGTTGAACTCGAATGAATATGTCAATATTTTGTTCATTGCTAAGTACATGGAGGATGGACGGAATGGTTTCCATGGGGAAGTTGTTCGGTTACTTGTGATGTTGGGATGCAACGTCGAATTAGGAGCTGTACTAATCCTGTACCGAGTAGATTTGGTGACCACTGTTTTGGAGACAGTATTGATGACATGTTATGCTTGCCTGGGGCGTGTGTAGGTAAGCGGGTCCGAAGTAAATGACAATATGTATATCACAGCGCTTCATTTGATATGTGCAATGTTGTCCTTTTGCAATAAGAGTTCAACGTTCTGTATCACAAATATTACTCTCCTTTAGCATCGGGTACTTTTTCCCCGATACCTTCATAATCACCCTCTGCTTTACAACTCCCCCACAACTGATAATTTCTATATTTAGACAGGCGAGTCGACATGCATCCACATCCACTCAGCGAGCCGCTTGCAACGACTCGCTAATGTTCTAAAAGTAGGACAGTAAACATGTGTAAATAAAGCTTATGCGAGTGTGCATTGAATAGATAGCTTACACTGTCTTAGAAATACCGCTGTGACTATGGAAATTGCTAGATAAACTAAATAAATCGAACGTAAATGACTATCGTTTTGTCAGCATGCCAAAATTAGTCCGATGCCTGTAAATGTGTAGTGATTTAAGGTCCTTTAAACAGCTGTCGATGCGGAATCTGCGTATATTTTTTAATGCGTCATATCGTTACTTGGCATTTGTTACTCAAATTCGCCTAGCTACTACGTACGAGTATCAGTACAATCCTCGAGGAAAGAACGAAACACTACCTTCTGTAATGCTAAATGACATGAAATAAAACTGATTAGCTAGATATTCAACATTTCTCTCTATAAGAAAGGTTGTTCATTGTGTACACATTTGATTGGCGTTAACACTGGAAAATACCCATCTATTATAAACTCAGTTGTCACGTGATCGTGCCGACCAATGAAATTTAGTATCAGGAACGAACAGTGATTTCGTTTACTGCGACTGAATCATTGGTTATATCAGAAAGGTCAAATATCAAAATGTACTGGGTTATACGGCAGCGTGTGAATGTAACGGTAGTGGAATCAAAAGCGGTGTGTGGGAGCGTACACAAACATATACCCTAAGATCTATATAATACGTACTTCAATAGATATATTCCATTACTTATATTGAATAGTCCTGTTATTAATGTTTGTCTTTCCCTCTTTATGTTTAAATAGTAATTTTAGGTTCCTAAAGACCATTTTTGTTTCATTTACATGCATACATATATTTGCATTTTTTACCATTTGATATATATTCTTTTAATTTAATTACCAGATGGCGGCTGGTCTAGTTGGAATGAATGGTCGAATTGTAGTGTTGTGTCCAGTTGTGGTGGATTCATTACCAGAACAAGAAGTTGTTCTAACCCTTATCCTTCTCCGTATGGAAAATACTGTTACGGGACTTCAATGCAAATTAGTTCTTGTGTCATTTCGGAGGATTGCGGTATGTTAGAACATTTCTTCTCGGTCCGTTACTCAACATTTTCTCTAAACGACATATTATCCTTAATCGCTGAATGGATTTTGTCCTAACTTTATAGCAATGGTCTTTAGGTGGACCTCTTTCAAAGTTGCATACAATCTGTCTTGTATGCTGCATAAGTAGAATGTAAAATCTTCTTGTCCACAAATGTATGGCCTAGAGCTTTGATATAGAGGATATTTGTTGATTTCGATGGAAGATCGAATTTTATTTCACGAGTGGTCAAAAGATATACTTTTCTTTTGACCACGAGTGAAATGAAATTCGATCTCCCATCGAAATCAACTAATATTCTTTTTATTTTATGCTTTTTTAAAGGATTAAACATTATTTTGACCAATAACTACTCTAGCGTCTCATTAACTACCCTGTGTGGTGCCTCTGTAGCCGCTTTACAACCATATAGATTCCGAGCACAACCGCTGACAAAATAGTGCGAACTCTACCAATTTATTAAACTATACAGCATTGAAAACGTCGATAAAACAACAATTTGATAAGAAATATTGAGACAATTTAATTATTGTTTCACATTAAATTATAAATTAAAAAAATATTTGTTCGAAATTATGCAACAAATTATGGCGTAGCAATATTCATTGCACATCGATAAAATGATCAAAGCGGACGCAGGAAATGAAATTGACAACACGTAAAGATGGAAATAACTTGTTAACAAAGAACTTTGAAATCTGGAGAACGCTTTTAAACAGTCTGTAGTAACTGACGAGTTTTGCACATGAATAACCGTCACTGACACTGTCAGAGATGACACGAACTGTCTTGAATGGTCTGGCGAGAGGGGTTTCTTCGCGTGGCTACGCTTCTCAGATACATAATACCTCAGATTTTGTACATTCGAATTGTTGACCATTTGGGAGAGTCCCATTGATCTAGATTCCGTGTGGTTGAAATTGACGTTTCCGTGAAAATAGCTCTGCCATGTTAACTAGAGCTATATATTGTTAAATGTTGCAGACGAAAAATAAAGTAGATTTAGTTTTCGACGTTACAGGCACTTAAATCAAAATACCCGCATGGCAAGATATCGCTATGTAAATAAATATATATAAAGAACATTCATTTGTTCGAAAGTATGTGAAATACAAGCGGAAAACAACCGCATCTTACTTCGAAATGTCAACAAATATACCGGATGATGACGTCATGGTTTTCTAGTACATGTACAAAAGAGAGGTCATCTCATTTCAATACAAAGGGAGGCAATTCAATTTAGTTTCTACACTGATTTCCCTGTTGGGGTTACCAGTGTGGTAAAAAATAGTCCCAAAAATCGGAACAGTGAGAAATATCAAAATGTTATTTTCACTGTTTGAAACAGTGAAATACCAATTTTTATTCAACTGATAAATCTCTATAAACCACTGGAAAGCATAAAATAAATATGGTGTATAGCATGGTCAAGAGGTCCTCTTACAATATTGCATACCTTATGAAGTTCCGTCAAAAAACGTGGCCACCAGGGAGTGGGGTCTTGATCCCTATAAATACATAGTGGAAATTATATATGACATCTCCTCCTACACCACTGAATGGAATTTTTTATCAGCTTCACAGGAATGATCCATAGTGGTCCACTTTCATAATGATATATATGTTCCGTTATGCTGCATACGTAGATCACTGGAGTTTAAAATTATATTATATTTATATTAAACATTTATATTAAACATTAAATATTCTTGTCATAAACGCTAAAGCCTAGAGTTTTGATATTGTTGTGTAGCATTGTCTATTTGTCCTTTTAGAGGATTGCATGAATTATTAAGTTCTTTTGTTGTTCCTTATGTGCATATAAAGGAAACTATATAAACACCGATAGTGCTTAGTGCAGTTTAACAGAACCTAGACCAGTGTTTTGGAACATAAGTATAATTCAGTTAAATGGGCAGTGTTTTCAGGTGAGCGATGCAGGGCCATCTTGTTGGTTTTCATAATAAACCAGTCAGTTCATAAATTACTTCTTCCGAAATGTGTGTATATTCTTAATATGTGAACTAAATCCAACTGATCATGTTGAAATATGTATCTCGCCTTATGTGACAAGGTAAATGTTAAATCATTACGATTGTATATTACTTCATGTATTCCGTACAGTAGTTATAACAAAAAAATATGAATTTCATGTGCTGTTTATCATAAAAAGGGATAAATCTTTATGTACACTTTTTAATTCAGTGAATGGAATAAGTGACTGTGCGGCTATTAAGAGAAAATCCAATGCTTCAAATAGCGGTCTGTATAATATATATTTGTGGAAGTCAAAGACAAAAGTTGAAGTTTACTGTGACATGGATACAGACGGCGGTGGCTGGACGGTATCATTATACTTAACACTTGATTACCATTAAAACAGAATGTCCGGTTTTATAACGGAATCAAGTTCCATATTTCCTTCAGTATTATCATTGCATCAGTGTACAAATTAAATCTATTTATTTAAGTAACTCCTGTAGAACTGCAGTAAAAAGCACCGCTTGCGGTGAGCTCGATAAAGTCTATCAATATTGGAGGATTTTCAAACGGCATGGCACAAATGTTCAAAATGATGAGACAGAGTGTAGCGTGCAAGACCAATGTCCGTAACTCAAATGCCAAGGTCCAGGTGTACAGCACTATTCTGTTTTCTGGTTGTTTCTGCGTAATTTCATTATTCAATCTTAACAAAATTGCAATACTTTAAATTAAAACCAAATATACTGTCTTCGTAAATCTACAGCTATAAAGTAGCAAATCCGATAGATAAAATACTAATAACATAATAAGTGGAATAAATACATTAACTGCCAAATTTTACATACAATAAAAAACAAGCTTTCAATAGTAGACAGTATTCGTACTTGTTTAACTGAAATACATTGCGACCTCTCCCTAGCAAGAAACTATCCTGTTGTTGAGATGTTGGACCAGGTGTTCTTGAGAGGTTTACTTGGTTCTTACCACAGTAACAATTGATAATGTTGTTGAAGAGTGGCTGTTGCTCAGGAGAGGTTTGCTCTGGAGAGGTTCGCTCTGCAGAGGTTACACTGCACCACGGATACTGTTCAAACGTTGATTAATGTCATACAAACATTTAAACATTACCTTGAATTATTTTCCACTGATTATTTTGTTATAGGTATTTCAAAGAAGATTCAATGGCTCTGTAGACTTTTACAGGACGTTCCTCGAGTATGAGAATGGATTTGGACAAAAAGATGGTGAATTTTGGCTTGGTATGTTTTGTTATTATTTTAACATCATCAGAAAATAGGTTTTATCTAGTAGAGAGTTTGTATGTTCTACACAGAAATACATGTAGATAATTTTGTAAAGCGTGTGTATTGAAAAAAACATGTGTTATGTGATGAAAAATGAAAATATAGCTCTTGATCTATATTACAAAAAATACTTTCGTCGGCAAGAATATCATTATTATATAATTCTGTTAGTGACATCTCCCCATGGCTTTTTTCACAGATTTGCAGTTTGCTATATATATATATATGGGGCATATCGTCAAATTATTACTCACATTGTGTGATACCTAGGTGGTTTGTGGGTCATCAATAGTTTGACCCATAAACCACCAACTTTTGAAAGCATGAATTTCTTGCAAATTGTCTGAAACATATTTATCTCCAAAAAAAATGTTTAATGACTCACAAGTATATATAGAAAAATATCCCACAACGTAAAATCTATTTTAGAACACGTCGTCGGTTCACCATTTTGCGAGAAATTGTCATTTATATAAGCGACCCACAATGTTTCTATAGAATGACCCATAGTAGGCCTACGGTGTAGGATAGCCGCGTTGCATTGTCGGAAGAAAATCCAGTTATGATGTAACAAGTGGAGATAACTCATTAGTGGTGGTATGTTATGGCAGGGGGAGACAATTAATGATGTTTGGCTTAGTTATTCCCCTTTATCTTAGATAATAAAAAAAATCCACGGGATAGAGTATTTTCATGTTGAGGGGCTGTCAACGCGTTTTTTATTTTCATTTTCGAGTCATATTCTGACTGGGGGTATATATTAATGTCCCATACATAACCCCGTACCATATTTGGTCAAAATCCCAAAAATGACCGCATATGGATTTGTATTAGTTAGGGACAATTAGACCGATATTTACGAACATATAAATATAGTTGTTATCTATAATCCGATTTTGATCATATTTGGTATATCAATAGACACGGACCTGTTCTTGATCATTCAAGTCCGATAACTCCAGTGATGAACAGAAAGGGAGATAATAGCTATTAAATATGCAAGTATACGTATAAGACGCCGGTAATGGTTACTTAAATCATAAATTATTTCCTTATCCGTTTAAATAATCTCTGGCTTAAATGAGATATGTTTGAATATGTATTGAAATTATCTACAAATCCATAACAAGATATGAAAAATCAAACATTTCGTCTGTCCGTACGGAGCGTAATAAGCGGTATATTCAGTCAAGTTTGACCTAAAATCGCTATTCATGACTTATGAAAATCTTATAGGTGACTTAATTTTATAGATATAACACTAAATTGGACATGATTCAATAGGTATTAAAGTAAACTTCATTTTGATACTAAGAAATAAAACTATCTGTCTGTCCGTACGGACCGGAAAATACGCTATATTTGGTCATTTCCACATAGCATACGTTGCAACTTTCCCTGGATACACGCATTTTTACCATTTCCCAACTTCAAGAATTCTTTATTGCAATAAGATATCAGAATAAACAATACATGTTCATGTAGGTATAGATATTGTCTGTTGACCCGACCTTGAAATCTCACGAATTCGAACTTAGGGGACATTTACGGTATATTATTTCGCTAAAATCGACCAATATTCGTCATCAAGTTAATTAAACAATTTAATAAACTAAGACAAAATAACGGTCGTAATTTATACCTATGTGTTGTCCATACAGAAATATTAACATTTGAACCAGTTGTGTCCGTCTGTATCACCTATAGATAGCTACAAAGTCGTAAATACGCAATGTTCACGTTTTTTTCTTCAATTTCAAATTGATGTATAAGCGCTCTGGGAATGATTTAAGCCCTAATTTTTTCTGATTATGTATATTATGATATGTTATTTACGAATATATATTTATAGTTTCTTAGTCATGTCTTGGGATTCGTGGGCAAGGGGTCAAAGTTGACAAATTTATAACTTTTCTAATCCCCACGACATTAAGCGTCAACAATAATAACAAATTTATTCCGTATCAAAGTCAAAATCTGCATCTTATTATAGTTATATACTGTGGTTGAATGAATTGATAACCAAAATGGTTTCTGTTTGCCCGTATGTACGTGCATGTGTCCGTGATAGCCATATGGGTAAATTGTACCATAAATATAGCTACTCAACAAACTTGTAGAGGCTATAATGAAAAGCAAACTCATCAAAAAAATATTTATTTGGTTCCATTTCATAGCTAGAACATATATCAAAACAATATGTATACTATAGGTATATACCATGTGTCGCCGGGGGTCAGGATTATTGAAAATTGCCATAAATTGACACTTAGGCAAGTTTTGTTAAGTGCATATTTTTCAAAAAAGCTCCCTTGCCCTTAAATATGCTTACTAAGGTCTGAGTATGGTCTCAATCGATAGGTATGACATTCATCTCTACAGATATGTATGTTAATTGTTCTCCAAGGGGTCGGGATATATGGTAAAGGGTCGAAAAAAATTATACCGCCAAACGATCTTATGATGTGTATCCTAACTGATCCGCATACGATATGGTCACAAATATCTGTAGCTATATATACTATCTATACAAGCATGTATCATGCATGCATATACTATAACCCCGGACATGCTATGGGGTCGGGCTTAGTCGAAAATGGCCAAAACTTCCTTGCAACAGATACCACGACTACATATGACCATATACAGATATGGTAATGGTGTTATTGTATATCTACACATCTGTGTATGACAGAGTACCCTCTGGTCCCCTTGGAGGGTAGGGATCGAACGTACGATAGACGATATTCATGAATTAACCATCAACGCTTAATTATATACCAAATTTAATAATTAATTATGAATTAATTAGTGAAGATAAAAATATGAAATAAGTTGTATTATGTAGATAAATACTTGTTGTTAATAAATTTATAATTAATATAATGTTAAGTGAAAAGAATTTACCTGGAAAGACCGATAAAATGGGTGTATTTATGAATATTGAACACAAAATATGGCAATTGTCAATATTAGACTAAATTCAAATTCTTTTAACTTTTTTATTGTACAAGATAAAATTTAAAAAAATGTATATTAAAGAGTAGTCCAGCCACGGACGTTACGTCTCTATACTGTCGCTGTACTACTCTTTAATATAACAGAGCGTGTAAAAGTCGGAGTACAGAGACACGTATGCGGGGCTAATTAAAGAGTAACATGGTTACGGTTATGTAAGTATTATAATTGTACTGCTAGAAATAGCTTCGTAACATTTAATTGAAATTGGTGTAATTTCCAGACATTTTCCCGACAAAAATAAAAAAGTATATGAAGTGAAGATTAACGGATCATGACGGATTTATTATATAGCACGAACAGACGGACGGACAAAAAAGATATTTACTTTGTATCAGTTTAAAGATATTTAAATACCTATCCAATGGAGCCATTTTGACCTATTATTTTTATATCATATTTTCATTGAGACAGTGACTCTCATATAGTATACCAAATTGTAAGAAAATCTCTGCGCTAGAAAAAATATAGTAAACTTTTATCGATTTTGCTCTATATTCATATGAAATGTTCACGTTTTAAATCTTCATTATCATAAAATCGAGCAAGTTGACTTATCATTTTTATTTCATATTTTGGTTAGATACATAACACTGATCAAATATAAAAAGTTTAAAAGGAAATCTCTGCGTTAGAAAAAAAACTGCCTTATTGTAGGATACGTCTTTGAAGGGAATCAGGTAGGATTTTTCAGTGAAAATTTACAGATCGTAACTTGTTTTACTTCTAGAACGGACAGGCGGACGGAGAAACGATATACATGTATAACTTGGTGCTGTTGTAAAGACTGTTTAAATATCTTTCGATTAATGGTCGATTTATTTCTGTATCTTGACGAATGAGAGTTGTATTCCACAAACCATGATATGAAGACATGATCCACAAACCATGATTCGAAGACATGACCCACAAACCATGATATGAAGACATGATCCACAAACCATGATTCGAAGACATGACCCACAAACCATGATATGAAGACGTGACCCACAAACCATGTTTCGAAGACATGACCCACAAACCATGATATGAAGACGTGACCCACAAACCATGATATGAAGACATGACCCACAAACCATGATATGAAGACATGATCCACAAACCATGATTCGAAGATATGACCCACAAACCATGATACGAAGACATGACCCACAAACCATGATATGAAGACATGACCCACAAACCATGATATGAAGACGTGACCCACAAACCATGATATGAAGACATGACCCACAAACCATGATATGAAGACATGACCCACAATCCATGATATGAAGACATGACCCACCAACCATGATATGAAGACATGACCCACAAACCATGTTTGATATATATATCCTGTATAGAAACAATTAAAACAAATGCGAGAATATAACAAGAAATGTCTAAGTTTTTATCATGTATAAGTTACATAAAACATATTATGCCGCTTTAACACATGGTAGCAATAACTATTGGCGCTTTCTTCACATACTTCTGTGGAGAATGCCGCTGTACGACGCTGATTGCTCTTCAAAACAATGTTTTTTTTTAGATACTATAGTATCTCGCATTTATTTGGATTTATTTATGATTAGGTTTAAAGACCATACAAGAGATGTCGTCAAATGGAAAATCTGAGCTGAGAATCGACTTAACTGCAGCAGACGGAAGTCATGCTTATGAACTGTTCCAAAATTTCTACTTATCTACTGATCGCAAATACACACTTTATATTGATAGGGGAAGGGGCACCGCAGGTTTGTATTTTATCACGTCATTTCAAAAGTTATAACAATGTTACAAATCATTTAAATTGGATGTGTTCGTGTATCATAATTAACGAGTATATCGTTAGAAAAATGTAAAACGTATGCAAAGTACATGTCAATGTGTGAACTACACCAATCCGATATTCGGAAATATATTTGATAATTATTGGCGGTATTTGAAGCAGAATATACGTATGCAAGCGAAATTATATAGCAATCATGTCACAAATCATTCGCTTATTTCTTAAAAACTTGGTATTTAGTTTTGGCCTAGTATTAAACAAATTTCAAATGGAAATATTACCGAAATAAAATATTTTCCAAAAGTGTTCGAAAATATATTTGAAGTCATCTGTTATTCTGACAACATGATTATAACACTCGTGTTTGTTTGAAGTGCGCTTTATTTTCTATTCCAAAACTGTAGATTTGGCATATGTTAATATTGCACTTATTGTTCGCTTGCACTTTTGTAGAGAAATGCCGTAATAAAGACTTAAATGCCAATTTGTTGACATGTTCACATTCATGTATTACGAATTAGAAGAGTAAATTGTAATTCAAGTAACATAGTAAATTATTACGAATTCTCGATAAAGTATTAATCTTATATAATTTTATTGCCAGATATCCCAAGTAAATCGCTGGCTTATTGATGAAATTGTCTCCCTTGAAAAAACGGTATCGGCGATATCGATGTGTCAGTCTGCCTCAATTTGTGGCTATAGAAATATAGAGTAAACAGTTTTTTAGATTATCATAATTTTGTTGTTATTTAATTCACATAATTTATTCACATATGAGCACAAACTTCAATGTTTCCTTCTTAAAATGATATAAATTATTTAATGATTGATTATTATCTTCATGCTTCCCTGTTTGATCTCAATTTAATACTATTGATCCATATACCTATAACTGAAAAACACACGAAAAACTGTAATTTTATAAAATATCCCATTTTAGATACATATTAAAAGTATTTATATTTAAAGTACAATATTTATTCACATATGTGCATAAACTACAAAATATAAATATTTTAATGGAATTGGAATTAAATGTGATCTTCATGCTACCCTGTTTGATTTAAATTAGCAATGTATTTGAACAAAACTGAAAATACAATTGTTTTCCCAATAATTTTGAATACACAATATATCGAGGTGTACGCGTGATCGGTATCCAACAGTGCGTGTACAGCATGACATCTAACTGAAGTGATCAAGCCGGATGCAGCGATTATACAAGCTGTTAATTAACAATGAGTGCTCTTTATAGGGAAACATTTGGGGGGAAATGTGACATTTTATAGAATAGCCTTGAAATAAATATTGGAGTAGTTAATTGTAAATTGACTTTTTAATATGTAAAGGTGTAAAATTTAAAACAGTATAACACGATTACAATACATATATCTTTTTATAATGATTTTGTTCAACTTGATATTTAAAAGTGAAAATATGATATTAATATTGTAATACAGATGTTACAATTATTTAGACAAATAGGCTGCATAACTTATGTAATGTAAATTTAAAACCACTAGGTTTGATTTTCGTTTATTGGTTGTATAGCGTTTTTCGAGAAAAGAGACGAAAGAGAGATCATTCAATGAATAATATACACTAAATACTTTTCGTATGCATAATTTCACTTCAATAGTAAGACAACGTAGCTTGATGTTTTTTGCAAAAATGATAAAACTTATCACTTATACTTTATTCAAACTACAGGCGTAAATGTTATACTTATTGTCCGGCGTACACACTTGTACATACTATATCACAATTATTTCAATAAGATATTATCACCAATGCACATATGATGACGGTATATATAATTGCATTCCATCGTCAAAATACGAGATCATGTTTTTAAATGCAACATAAAAAATTAGTAGTTGTAGTTTTTGAGTGTCATTATAATTTCTGTAGAAAAAAGACAAATGTAGCATTGCGATGCTAGAAAGCTAAGTAGCTACCATCTGCAAAAATACAAGACAAAACCTTATGGTGCATAATTCAATTTTAAATTATTTGTTTCGAGAGAGGCTACAATATAAGTATCATAAATGTATAATACATTCTGATAAATTAGTACAGCCCGGGGCAATTTCATTATGCTGATTAAACACAGTGGGGTGGCTAATCAAGGCGCGGACGAATATCGACCCAGTATTGATTTTTTTATCCGTGACGCATTCCCCGCGATCGATGTCTAAGGGAGACAATGCAATTAGTCTCGCACCTTGGAGAATCAGAGATAATCAAGGGAGACTATCTAGTAAAATTCTTAAATATTTCTGGCAATGTAATTCTATTATTGAAATATTTATTTATATTCGTTATGTATGATGTATTTCCGTATTGCATATTGCATGTTACATGTAATACTTAATTGTAACTTTCATGTATATCAAAATGTAGTATGACAATATGCATTCATACCTCGTAGAACCTAATATTACATAACGATTGGTTGCAATAGCATGGTGTCATCATTCTGGTTATCCGTACATGTGACTAAAATATTCAGATTATGTTACAGGTGATAGTTTGTCGTACCACAGTGGGTACAACTTTGTCACTAACGATTATGACGATAGCTATGGGTGTGCAGTGCTGGCTCACGGTGGATGGTGGTATCATGATTGCGCCCATGTAAATTTGAATGGAGAGTATGTAGTTCCTGGAACCACATCGAGTAGACACAATGGAGAAGGTGGTGTTATTTATTATGATTTCAAACAGCGTGAATCATTAAAATCAACGGTTATGATGTTCCGAAAAATACAATAATTTAAAAACAAAGCACAACAACTCAACAAAATGCACACATACTATATGAGCGCCGCTGTACGACCTCCAGCCTCTTCTTTAAGTGACGTCATTTACAGAAAACGTCACATTTATCGTCACCATGTACTGACAGTAAGCAATATTTGCCCCATATGGCAATATGAAAACGAAGTGACCATATACAATACAAACCGTAACATGTACCATCTTGTAAGTTATTTGAGGAAAAACAAACTAGTTCTATTCAGTAAATTAAATATTCTCTAACCTACCCGATATGTATTAAGCACACCTAAACATATCTTAATACTAGCTGCTATGTTTCACATTTGGGTATATTGTACATTTAACTGTGTGATACTTATGTGATGATTATAACTCATATATATATATATTACTAATTTTCTCGACTGCTGTAAAATATATTGTTCAGTAAAATATATATATGTACAATGTTATGTTATCTACATAATTGTAATTTATTAAATAAATATACAGTAGATCTACTGTACATTCTTTATATTGCAATTATTGTAATTGTACGAATAGAACAACATTAATGTAAACATTAAATTTCTAGCTGGAGATAAGGCACTGTATATTGTCACATTGTACTATCTAGATGTTATAATAATCTGTACCTTACTATGATGAATAAACTAAACTTAACGAATATGAATGGATATACATTTGTAACGAATCACCAATGAAGTGACTGATTAGGTTGGGAATGTACTGTTTCCATATTTCTTTGGAATGTTTGTCGTATTAATTATTCATGAATAAACTCAATCTACACTTATCTGTGATATTTTCTCTTAATCAGTAATACCATAATACCACATTTGTCTATATAATGATCTCATAGTATTGTTTTAAAAGTGTCCTCATGCAAATACATACACCTCTCATGTTCGCTACAATGGTCCCAAGAGCTCATCTGCATCTTCCCTTGGTAAGAAATAGAATTATTGGACCTGCTTATTGTATCTAAAACGTTTTCATCCCAAGATCATCGTTTACACTTAGTCCGTATTCAGGCCCTGTGTTCAGAAAGGATCAACTTGAAACATATTTGCCATTTTCTGAAAGAAATTGATATCTTTATGCAGTATTTTTCTGAACAAACACAAAAATACCCAAAACCTTCTAATTCACATTGTGAAAAGCCTCAAAACTCTACTTTTTGTTGAGAAAACAATAAATTACCCTTATCACTGAATTTGATACAAATCAAATCAGGATCAATTTTCTAGAATCAGTCTTAACTTATCAATCATAATCCTTTTCTAAATAAACATGAAACATAACTTTTATGATTCAACAACGTTCAAATCTATCACACTATGTATACATATTTAGTTTTGCATACAGCATTTTTCAAAGTTTGCAAGAAAGTATATTTGATCTTGATCCTGATCATGAAAACTAATTATTTGTGAACACAGAGCCTGATGGATAGGAATACATTTATAATATCAGTATTAGGAACGGTCTAGTTTACTTGTGCCATTTTTTGTGCCATTTTCAGTGGACACCTAAAGGACCGTAAATGGTCACGTGAGTCATGTGATAAAAGAAGCGCACAATTCTGTCGTTAGGATTTCTTACTATGAACTCAGATCGTTATGAAACTAGAGTACAAAGTACTAATAATAAATACAATCTGTATCGAGTTTCAGGCTTAAACAAATAAATCCTCGGAAAAAACGAAAAGCACGTGAGTAACTTATGTTACAATGCTTTAAAATGTATCCCTTCAGACGTGCATTGTACATTTGTGAGAATTTGGTGACAATGGGAGATGTACCAAAACATATTGTATTACCTTAGGTGGTTTACAAGTGTAACATGATCTCCCAAAGACAGACGCATGCCTACCGACGGATATATCTCATATGCACACATATAGAGAGCGATCACAAAATTGTCTGAAAATATCGTAATCACCAAATATTATCTTTGCACAACGTAAGAAACGACTTAAACTTTTAAGTGTCTTCTAAGTAACAAAGCTATTTTCCTATCCGAACAGTGTGTATTGTTGACGTAGAAGCCATATCAGATCTTATCAATATGTGAAAAGTGAACAATGTTCTATCGACGTGCTGTTTCTTTACTACGTCGTTTCATTTCGTTTAAAGCGAGTTTACATTTACCATAACAGAAGACGATTTCCAGGGGCCAAATATTAAAGTTCTATGCGAACGATTAAGTGCGTATGCTACTAAGAAAATGTCTAGTTAGTGCAGTCGTTCTTGTAAAGTCAAACAGGAGTGATTTGTGTCGAACATTTTATACAGAAGCACAACATAAATGAGTTATCCTATATTTTGTCTATTACAATCTTTCATTAATATGTTAAACAAGACACCGTTCTGTTTATGCAATTATTATGAAGCGTTTTTAACGCCCCGCTTTCGTCCGTAGGACCCACGAACTACGTAGCGCTCTATTTAAAATAGTGTATGTGAGCAGCTGTCCTAAATTCCTGGATCAGGGTTCAGTCTGTAAACTAAGATGACAAGACTTGTTTATGTACAACATTTATTTACAGTGCCACGTTCTGGAATGATCATGTTAATATAACAAAAATTCTAACAATCGAAAATAACTTACACAACATCATCATTAAAATAATTTTCAATCGACATACACAACAATATCGCTCATCAGATAAATGCGGTCGATGCAAATCGATATCGATGGGGCTACTGGTCAGCAGACGATTTGTCTGTCGGTAGTTCCCGTAAGTGATCGTAAATTTTCCGATGATCACCGACAGATAACTTGTATAACATAGTAACATGTAGCCTCGGGCTATCTTAGATCTATGTATCCGATAAACGCTTAAAACATTATGTTTTATCACGGACCTATGGTATATAGGTCCGTGGTTTTATGTACTTAAAGAGAAAACTACTGGAGTTCGATTTTGTTGATGAAACACGAGATTATTCTATTATTGGAAATGAACTATGTGATAGGCAAATGTTTTGCTCAGGAAATAAAATAGAAGTAAAAAAGGAATTCGTTTCACTTAGCATTTGTAATTTACACTTGGTCGTGCAATTTCGAATTAAAATTGCAAGTACACATAATTTTGGGTACTTTTTAATACGAAAGATACTGTGGTGCCTGCAAATACCACGCAACATATATATTACTATTCCACATCGTGAATTTGTATAATAATTTATATTTACATTAAAACATAAGTTTTTTATCTTTGTAATATAATATCTAACAATACAATAAATATTATTTATCTTCACGGTTGTCTTCGGATTTTTGTAGCAATACCTCTTTTGTTTTGTTTTAAGACGTTTTTACGCTATGGATCGGGTCTGCTGGACTTTTTTTTTCTTAAATAATTATACTCGTTTCGTCATCTACCAAGGCCTGGATCCACCGGGGGCGAAGGGGGCCCTGGTCCCCAAAATCGGCTGTGAAGTGACCCGACTAGGTCTCAAGGTCATTATTCTTCTAGCACTTTAAATACTACATATCAATTTATTATCGATTTTCCATTTGCTACAAGTATAAGCGGAAGCAAGTGCACTAAAATTTGACCCCTGGTGTGCACCTTAGCCTTTTGTGACCGTCCAGTAAAAGGCGCTTTCAAATTACTTATCATATATATGTATATTGAAAGCATCTGTATAACACAGAAATCTGTTGTGGTGTTGTTTTAGTGATAAACAATGAAAGGAGGAGTTGTGAAAATTTAACACCTTTTATTACTGAATTCATTAAAATAATTGTATTCAATCAATAGTTTATAGAAGGGATTTAAATATTTAGGCCTATATTTTTACAAAAATAAAATCACTTCGTTTTTTCTAGATACAGCCTACATTCATATTTTCAAAATTTCCCTTAAATGTGTTTAAAACAATGTTTATATTAAAAGTACAATAAAAAATGTGATCCATCCCAATTGGGAAACGATTACCTAATGACCAACCAGCTCTTAACTCTATTCCTAAAACGTATGTTTGACCACTAGGACCACTGCAATTTTCTACCAGTTTTATTGATCATTTAAACAACTGCTGTATATTTATATGAAATTCATATGAAACTTATGTATACCACCATAACTGATTCAATATTAAACCATAAACTCGTAAAATAAGGCATTTAAATACTAATTGGGACATTTAATTTTTTTTTGGTGTTGCTTATATTTTACACTGATTCCGAATTTTCTGCATTAAACAACAGCTCCACATGTATTGCATAATATATTTGCTTAGTATCGTAAACGGCAATAAAATGATGACACATCCGACTAAATAGAACACTCGTCCGGGTGCTGACGGAAATTTTGAAAGTTCGGTAATCTCAATATGCAATTTCGATGACATGATATATTTCTTTGACAGGTTGTGTATGATATGGTGTTATACTGTCAAAAAAATAATAAACCATTACTTACAATTGCCTACAAATTTAGCTTCTCCTTATTATTAATAATAATTCAGAATCACATATCATTATAATACCTCTTTTTCTATAAATATAAATGTCATAAGAAGCTTATGTTAACCGTCATAATTGATAAAATATTTAAGCATTAAAAATTGTGACGTAAGCATTTAAAGTGCTTTAATCTCTGGGGACATTTAATTTTCGATTATCACTTCTTTAAGTTTGGCAAATATTTCATACTGAATTTCGAATATTCTTTATTACACACTTAAGTCGCCAACTGCACCATAATTTGTATTGTATCGTAAAGGGCAATAAAATGATAACACCCTCGAACATATGTGACTGAGATGACGTAAGATGTAGATGTAGATAACACTAGTCCGGACGCTAACGAACATTGGAAAGATCGGTAATCTCCGTGAAACTCCGTATAGAGTGCGGAACTGGCCAAAAAATTGATGGGGACTTTATTTAACTCAAAATTCCCCCGCCTAAATTTCAATTGAACATTTATTGAAAGATATCTTTAAAATAAGTATATTGTTTTCTTTTTAATTCCGCCAGTGCATTTGTTGTTTTTTCAAGCATATTTCGTCAGATTACAAGTTAAACCAGACAGTTCGCAATTTTTTTCGGCCGAATTACACTATATTCAATGTGAATATGAGTGGTTACATATAAATGCAAATTCCCCCACCCAAATATTTTAAAAAATAACTATTTTTTAATAACTCTAAAGGTAACAAATGACAGTTTGTTATTCTACCAGTGCATTTAAGATAATTTCAAAAATAAAAAAGTTATAGCCAAAAATGTCAACTGCTCCCTCTATATTCTATAGTGTCGACTGAAGCCATTTTGAGCGCTTTCGCGCTTATCGGAAAATCGAAATTGTTGTACAAGATGTAACAGTAAGTCACTATATCAATTATAATACCCCTCAACCCACTAGACTTTTGTTTCATTTTCAAAAAATCGTAGATTTTCATTCAAAATATTTATACACTCGAAAATAGCAACACAATATATTCACAAGTAAATAATTTACATTCGACTATTTATAGTAATTCACTATGTATCGGCAATAGAATTCAACTCACCAGACAGTATAATGCTGCTTTGTGTGTCCCTATCGAGTCATAATACTACATCTCTATATAGTAATATCGTATCTTTTCATGAATATATAACTAATTTAATACGTCTGGTAACTTTCTTTAACAAATCGTTGGAACTTGAAAACGGTTTGTGGTATCATAGACACTGGTTTTATCTGCAATTATATTAATCGATTATCAATGGCGAGTTGAATAACCAAACATGAGGAGTTTGTCATTCAGAAAGCTCTGCTGACGCATGTCGATAATCAGTTTTGTTAAATGTGCAACAAGACATTGATAGTCAGCTGTGACACTAACACCTTGGAGTATTTTAACAAACCATCGCTTCGGATCGAGTTAAATCCGTTCCAGTTTTACAGTTTTATCATCACATGATCCTGACCAAATCAGATGCACGATATATGCTTTAATTTTAGACGCCTTTCGTTATGTTTCAGCAAAAGTGTCCACAATATCAAATGCGTTTTGAGGCGCCAAACTACGTCAAAACAAAACACTTTTGGGCATACGCATAATCACGTGACCATGCGCAAAAAAACACATGTGACTTAAATACGCACGCATACGCATCATTTTACGAGCATCAAAAACAGTTCCATATTCTATGAAAGATATACTTTAATAAAGCGTATATTCCAAAGAGCTTTGGGATATGTATGAGTCTCTGCACACTTACACTTGCCAATATATCGTTATCATACAGATTGAGAATACATTTCAGTCATTTTATTTCCCTCAAAAGACTATAATAGGATATTTGAGATGCAACATTACAGTTTATAGAATTCACAATGACATATTTGTGCATTTTGTATCACCATAAAGATTGCATTACTTAAGCCTGAATGTATTTTTGAATGAAACATAATACAATATTGTTCGGAAACTACAATGGGAAAACATACGTCTTGTATCCGATGATTGTGAAATATATTGGAATGGACTATACATTCAACACACATCGTTCCGTTTCTATAATGTGTAATACAAACAATTTGGAACAAAATAATAAATCAGGACGAACGCTTGGTGAGTTTAATTCACATGACAAAGGAGATTGTCACGAGTTCTTTCCCTGTATTTCCCATCTAGAGTTCTTCTCTCCCTTTGCCCCTTCTATATATGTAAATAGGGAAATAACTCTCTCTACAAGTAACACTGGAGTATTTAAACAAACTATCGCTTCGGATCGAGGTTTTACAGATTTATCAACACAATATCCCGACCAAACCAGATAAATAGGGAAAGAACTGTCCTGATAATCTCCTGTGTGTCGTGATACTCAATTTTCTCTTAGAACAATCTGGGGTTTAACTGAAACAAATGCTTCGACATTCATTGATGCAATGTAAAGCTACGACTTACGGAATACATAAAATATCAACGAGCGACAATGACAATTCATAAGTTTAATAATTAGGAATAATGCCAGTTTCAACAAACATGTAAAATTTCGCCATTCTTAGTAACTGAATTCACTGAGAGTAACCGGTATGAAACAGCTTGTGCACGAGATGAACAAACAATGTCACCTCAAAATCAATTTAACAGTTTAACACTTAGATGGAACATACAATTAACTTCTAATAGATTAATGGCATTCTCGTATGTAGCAAGACCAGAATAAGAAAGATTATGTCTATCTCCTTGTTCCGGATAATGCTGGCTCAGAGAGAATAAACAATACAGAACCGTTTGATTTGTTCCTTTGTCTAAATGTATCATAAACTCTATATCTGCATGTAGAATACTTACGACAAGAACATTTCAAATAGAAGCGCAGACGGAATGTAAAATGTGCAAACACCAAGTTAACGATATTCACAAACATATTCTAGCAGACTGTCCTAACACAGAAATTGCCGGTTGGTGAACTACAGCAATATTACTAGGGCATCACATATATCATCGCTTCAATAAGTCCATCGCGAAAATGTTCTTTGTCACTTCTTGTATCTTCTATACAGATAAATAACTGCCATTGTCCTGAGCCATGTGGTCGGATATTGTCCTGCCTCATTTAAGGTTCACAAACACTAGGCTCCGATTTCACACAAGTCTTAAGTTTATCAATATACTTAAGTACGGTAATTTCCTTCGTATCATTTTACGAGCATCAAAAACAGTTCCATATTCTATGAAAGATATACTTTAATAAAGCGTATATTCCAAAGAGTTTTGGGATATTTATGAGTCTGCATTTTTTTCCAATGATCAGCTTTACACAATAACATACTTAGGCATACAGCTAAGACTTTTCCTAAGCATTTACTTAAGTAATGTCGTGAAACTGGGGTCAGGTACGCCAAACGTTGCGTCAACATCTACAATAGCTTTAAAGCGCGCATATTCTGTATAGTTTCGCGCGGGGCGTACTGGATAGTAACTACTTCCACAAACGAGTCGAAAACAAATCTTAATATATACTCGTATATGCCAACAACAAGTTATTATATACATGTATAATAGGCAAGTTTCAAGTTATGTAATCAATTTGAGCGTACTGTAGTCAGTTACTTTGTATTGATTGTATTGGCGGGACTATTCTGTAGCGTCTGTATATTTAGCAAAATGTGGAGATTCAGTCCCACGTACAGAGATCGACTAAAGCAGCACTTGACTTCACACTCCGTAGGAAGACTGGGTATGACAGGCGATCAAGAGAAAATGCATTCACGATAACACAAATTTAGATTCAAATTAGCCATTGTGTTTGTTTAACCTTATAGCAACGCTTTTTGAAAATTAGACAATTTGAACATGAATTTATTTACGATTAGATTGTGGTAACAGTTTCTACACGAACCCTCGTTGCTACGTCATTCATGCCTATGTCGATATCAGCCAACGAATTCAGATCAATTATTTAAATTAGTGTGGTCTGATAAAAGAACGTATAAAAATTCAGATATTTTTGTAAATGAAACTTACCAGGCGTATATAACGAGTTATATAATCATAAAGAAATACAATATGTCTTGGAAGTGAGACGCTATTGTACAAAAGGGACCAACACAAATAGCAATATCTAGTATTGCATATCTCTCAGATAATACAGAATGGACCTCATAACCAGAGTTATGGTTACACCAAACTAGACATATACTTTAATGAAAATATTATTCCAACATCAAAATGGATACGAGATCAAATACAGTCAATCCATTATTCAAAATATCATTTATCATGGCACACATTAGTAACATTTGTCTACATAAACGTAGTTCACGTCAAACGACATTGGTTAGTGCTATTTTCAAATTCTCCGCATATGAATCGTTTGTTTAATCACAATACCATCTTTCTAAGACTGGCATTACGTAGCAGTAGGAGCAGTAGTAACAGAAACAGCAATAACTTGCTAACTTATACTCATTTCCTGTAATGAATACTACTGTGACAGCGAGCAGAAAGAAATGTCACAATGTTGATACTGCGAGCAAAACCATACCGGTATACCAGTGTTATCACTGCAACGGCGGCTAGCAATAAACCTTTGAAATTGTTATAGCGCTGTTTCATGATTATTTCTACTGCAGTAACCAATGACAGTGTTGATTTGGTAGAAGTAGCAGTAGTAGTGTTAGTATTGCAAGCAATAGCGCCAGTTATACTACTTTACCTGCTATTACTGCTACCTTTACATCGATCTTTCTAAGATCTTTCTAAGTCGCCTGCCACATTGTATATGTCCGCATATATTATACATATACAGTATTAACAATACTGCAGCGGGTTCAAATCCCACACAGGATATAGAAGTGGTGAGGAAGCTATCCAGCTGGCTTACGGAAGATCAGTGGATTTACCAAGGTATCCGCCTCGGGTCTTCTTCCACCATAATTGCAGGAACAGTCACTACATGACCCAGACTTGTATACTAGTGAGCCCCATTACAGTACATTCAATGCGTCGTATCACCATGTATACTAATATTGAGCTGATCTGTTCCCCAATACATCACCATTCCTTGATTGGTTTTGGCATGTGTGGCAGTCGCAACGTGTGCATACAAACATCTTACATTTGGAGTCACTTCTAAACTAGTGTAGTTATGCGACATATGATTGAACCGTTTGTGTGTGATAGCGCATTCCCACTAAGTTTAAACTGGAATCATTCATCTCCAGTATTATGTGTTTCCTTCAATGCAATACTCTGAAACATTTCCTATTAATCGTATCAAATGGAAATTGCCTTCTGAATTTAAATCTTTCATTTCAGCACTGGAATCAAAAACAAAATGAATTATTCATTGAACTCATAAAACAAAGAACTAGTACAAAAACATCGCCATGAGCTGTTAACCACCAGGACAACTGAGAAACGCTTTGAATAATGGCATAAAATCTTAGGTCAGACATTAATCCGAAAGGATTTTCAAGAAAATGGAAATATGGAAGACAATTTATTCTCACTAATAACGTAATAAGTTGATAAATACCGATGGCATTAAGTTTATGCAAAACTGCTCAAAGCACTGCAAGTATTATACAGGCTCTATAATGCTAGCCTAAACATGCGATTTAGTGTTTCTTCATCATTAAGAAAACTGACTGGCTCGATGTACTCTTAACACATATATAGATAAATCCATCCAGTAACTCATCAGCGTACCGACATGGCATTGGCGTAAAGTTGACAGTAGTATTACAAACAGCAGTATCATCATCTCTACTCTAACAGTACTGACAGAAACAACCTTACAAGTGACATATTGTATGCATTGGTGCACTATGCAGTGGCACATGAGATTGTCGTCAGTTATCTTCCTTTATCCCTTCAAGAGTTCTCCCTGTATCCGTTCTATAGTATATGTACATATAGTACTATAATTATATATCCATGTACTATAATAGGGTAAAAAGGAGAGAACTTGTGACAATCTCCTGGGGCAGTACTGTAGTAGTGATTTCCTGTGATAGTGAGAACAGCTGTAGCGCTTAACAGTTACAGGGAATTTACAAATTAACAATATGTGCACAACCATTTTTACTTCATTCCTTACACTCAGTTATTGCTATAACTTACCGCAAGTGGTGGTAGGCAGCAACGATACTGCTTTTACTGCTATGACTGCTGCTACTCCTAACTGCACTCCTAGCGATTTCGAATGACTTTGCTTTAGATCGGAACATATTAACTTGATTCAACAGAATAGTGATAAACGCAAGCTAACAGTAAGAAATAATCACCCAGCTTTACGTGTAAGCTTCAAGTAAACAAAAAAACAAGTACAGCTTCCAGATGTTTGCTTTATAAATGAAAATACTTTGAACCGCCTTCAGACAAATTGGATTTTCCACTTATACAGAACCAGTTGTCACTTTGTGGCATATAATCTAATAAATGTCACTGCTTTTCCACCAATAAAGACTCATCAGCTATTTAATCAGGCGTTAAAGCGAAAATCGACCCAGCGTAAAAATGTAACTTTTCCTCCCAATTTAGAGATGTGTGGAAAACGGTCTGATAATATCATTGCATTAAGATGCAGCATCCTGTACAATATCCTTGGGGAAAGTCTGATATGTTGTCTAACATTACTGGAGGAATGTTTACAGTTCACGCACGACTCTCAATTCGACACTGAAAAAATCAAGGTAAATGGAAGTCTATCATTTGGCAGGCAGTGTACATATGCTTTATTAAGGTTCAATATTGAATCCTCACAGATTGGGAACTTTAAACTAATTCTAAAGTAGCCTTAATTTAGGTTCATTAGAAGGTATAAGAGTTAAATGTAATCAACACCGTTCTAATCATCCTAACTAGAATAATCACGGTTCTTTTTTCATTCGATCAAATATAACTATCCATTTTGACATTGAATAAAGACATGCAATAGAAACGCTGGCATGAAGTATTTCAATTAGAGCATAACAAAGTTTCCAGTTGTTTAAGCAAAAGCAGACACACTTCAAATTGAAATGAACATTGTATCTTCGCGCTAAAAGTAATAAATAGTTAAATGAAATAATTTAGGTAAGTATCAGAAATACTTGAGAGAATTGGCTTTCAACATAAAAACTGAATAAAGAGTCAATACCAATTATAGATATTAAAATTGCATGCACTTCTATATTAATGTATTTACTATACTTAATTTCGTCATTTTAAGATTTAAGAGTACACGAATAAATAAGGTAAAGAGAACACGCTACATTCACAAGACAATGCCGCCCAACGCAGATACCACGGAAACATCAGCACACAAACACTAGGCACAGAGAAGATCTAGAAATCCACTAGCCCGACGTCCCGGACAAGTATAATTGCCGATTTGGGCTACCAATAGTTGAGTTGGACTTAATCCGGGACAAGTCTGTTATGCACACCTACTTAACTGTTAATCCGTACCGTTTTCTATGCTCGTACAATTAGCCTCCCATGTCGGACAAGTCAAAATTAACATGTGCACTAGTCCGGACAACTGTATTAAAACAACATTTCTAGAGCCCTGTCTAAGGGCGACCATCTGTGGGGATGGAGCAATGAAGAATTGTCTGGCTGATTATTAAACAGTTCAGAAAAGTAGGAGGGAATTATAAGGGGAAGGAGATCCATTACAGGACAAGCAAAGAAAACAAGTTTGCCGCGGACTGAAAGGTGCAAATTGAATACAAATATTATATCTGCCCAAAAAATCTTATAATATAAATTATGGGAAAAAGGGGAAGCGTAATATTTTTCCGCAACAAAAAGGGAATTAATAACCACATAGCTAGTTACAACCTTGGATACAACATAATCTGCGAAGTTAATCTTTAGAAATTCAGTCAAAAAATAAACGTGACAGCATCATTAGACAACGACTGGTCTAATGACAATCGTCCTCTCCTGTGTGAGAAAGGTGAGCTTATATATTAACAAAAAGCAAGAAATGAAAGTGTACTAAACTGTAACATTATCGTTTGAATACTTTAAATAGACCAGGTAATTCAGTCCAAAAATGGATCAACCTCAAACAAATTCCTTCACAAAATATATTTCATTTTTTGTTATTCTACAATGACTGTAGTTTGACAGAAAAAGGTCCTCAAGAAAAAATAAAAGACAAGTTTATCAAAACGTCATGTTTATTGATCCTATATGAAACTATTTTGATTTTCCGCATGATTGTTATGAATCAGGCGCTGGCGGTTTAACGTTGAACAATACACTATTTTTGTATCCGTACTAAAACATTTGTGTAATAAAAGATGTTACAATGAAAATTGATGGTTTCTATAACACATTTATACATTTTTAACTATTTGTGATCTTCTGAGGGTACAAAATAATCCATCAACTTACGGTATATATCATATTCTGTTATATTACCATTCGACACTGTCATTTTAAAATTCGGTTTTACAGACTTCTGGTTACTTCAATTCCATTCTTCAAAACATCAGTAATACACATATTTTGCATCACAACATTGGTATTATACTACATGTATTTTCAATTTCAGGACAGTAATTATCAAGTGCGTTTAAAAGCTATGATAGCGTGTAATTTCTCATTTGTGACATCCACACCACATTTGAGTTTGTTGCAAAATATGAAAATGAAGCATTTCTGAGATGAATGTGCATACGTAAGATGTAAACTACAAACACAGTTGTTGTATTATCATAGCTTGTCCATCAGAGACTACATATTACCATCATTAGCAAAAGACACATGTCATTGTAAAATAAGATGGAAACAATATATTTGTAATAAGACACTACAAGTCAGAAATAAAACATGGCTTCGCGATTTAAAGGAATGCGGAAGTCGGACATGAAACTAATGTTAATAATTAAGTGCTCAGCCTCCCCCCAAAGCTCACGGAGACAGGAAAAAAAATATTCATAGATGTAAACGATTAACAAATGCAAAGTAAACATAATACTTAAACGTTAATGATAGGTGAAATAGAAGAAACGCTTTCGAACAGTCAGTGACGAAACGCCACTGCGGTTTAAACCTGGTTGTTGGGGGTTTCCATCCTAACACTCCTCCACAAACAAAATGTTGCATTTTGTATACGCAGACTGCTGTCCGACCTAGGTCAGTCCGTCCAGCTAGCTTAGTGTGTAGAGCACTATGCTGTCACCCGGCAGATCAGGTTCGATTCTCGGGTTGGGCAGGTTATGTTCTTCCGTGACATTGTGTACGGCGATGTCATCCACATGTTGAGAAATTGCCAGTTCATTATGGAAGAGCAAGTTAGAACTGGTTGTTATCAAATTCCTGGAAAATTTGTAAGGTCTACTTACCGCCGCAAATTATTAAAAAAAATTGGAAAGAGGCGTGAAGCATATTGGAAAAAGGCGTAAAACTCGATAAAAACAAATAAACAAAACTACCTTGGTCATTTTGTCTACGTCCACTACCGTACTATATTGATCTCTTTTTGTACGCTCATTTCTGAACAACATTAGTCTGTCTGTATACGCCCACTACTGAACAACCTGAACAACACTGGTCATTCTGTATACCACACTGATATAGACTATATGCACACTGCTGGGCAACACTGGTCATTATGTATACACCAAGGTACCGTTTTACTAACATACTTACGCTTGCGTAAATCAAAGTTTTTGCGTACGTACAAAATTTCTACGTAAATGCGTTTCACTAATATTTGCGTACATAGGTATTTGCGTAAGTTAGAGCGTAAAGTTACGTTAGAAATAACCGACCGTAAATCTCTACGTTTTGCGTAAAAATGGTCAACCGTATGAACGCTCGAAGAGCTCGACATTTCAGATAAATACCTGACATTTAAGACGGATCGTGAAAATAATATTAAGCCTCGTACAGATAGGAGCCACCCTATCTCAGCGATGACGAAGGTAATTAACGCTAAATTGTACAGTTTACGTATTACTAGCGTCACATATGTTTAAACGATAAGCTCTGTAGTGTCACATATAGAGCGCCGCATTAAGTTAACGTTGGCTTTATGCGACGGGCATGTGCCTCGTCGCCGCATTAAGCTCACTTACTAAAGGTGTTTTTTGAAATGTGTATTTATATAAGAAAACAATATCAACAAAGTTAATTTTGAAAAAGAGATAGTCTGACTTATGTATCAATGTTTCTAAATCACTGTCAGTCGAATTAGTTATGACCCATTTATGTATTCGTACAAATGCATTATAGTGGGCATATACGATGCTTTGTCAGCGCTTCGTCTTCTGCATATATGACCAACTTGTGGATTTTAAAGAAACCTCACAGAAATAATAAGTTTAACCACATTTGTAAACATTTCTATCAGTTGCGACAAAAGCATGTAAATTGCTAACGTACATTGGTGTTATATGTTAAGATAATAATGATGATTTATCACGAATCCCCGTCTAGCGCAGCCGGTATCGCACCAGTCCGAAGATCGCGAGTTTGTTCCCGGGTCCGACCGTCTACGGCTGTGGTGATGCGATCAAATAATATGTTAATGGTTGCTCACTTTTATCTGATCGAAACTGTTAGTAGAATTTTAATCAAGCAACATTAAACCAAACTGTTTATTTCATTTTAGCATATTTTATTCTGTTATTTTATTAAACATACCCCAAACTGGTCCTAAAGATTTGTCCACTGTCTGATGTGGGGAATATATTTCAGGTGACACACAGTTATTTTCTTTTTTATGTGTATATGGCAGTTTGAGGAATATATATTGTTTAAATTAGAACAGATGATGATGATGATGACTTTCATTAGGGCAAGACATAAAACAGCTATATGCGGCATGACCATGCCTTTTCGCCGCATATAGTTCGCCTCGTATGCGAATTATATGCGGCACGGCCTATATGTGGCACTACAAAGCTCCCTTGTATTATTACGTCACAACTCATTCCCACGATGCATTAAATACAACTCGATGAGTACTTCCTGAGAATATGAAAACAGACGAGGAGTCTGAAAATATTCGTTACATTTATCAAGATGTCAGGCTAATTTATGTTTGTCACAACAGTGAATCAACCATTTGAAGGTAAAATGTGAACTAATCTGGACAAGGTTGGAATTAGTGATAATAAAGTATACCACGATAAGTTGAGAGTGACGTCATGCAATGTTTACATGGTTTGACCACCTTTATTGATCAAAATAGGTAAATCAAATAACAAGCAACCCTATTCATTGTGATATTGATTTCATTAAACTAACAGCCGTGATAGCTCAGATTGTAGCGGGTCCGCGCCTTACAATGCAATTTTTAGTTTTGGGTCTGTGTTCGAGACCATTGGGTGGTAGTTGTTTTATTTTCATTACAATATTATATATCTCGTTGGTCATCTACAGTTGTACTCACACGTCTTATACTAATTAATGTTCGCTCGAATATCATTAATTAAAAACATTGTGTAACATGTGTATATATAAGTTATTCAATAAGTGCACGATACTATCGTGCAGTAGATTTACATGTACATCTATCGCTACACAGTATGCGGAACAAAGTTGATATGGCTACTTGAACGTAAGGGGTTCAAATGAAAATTTTAGCGACGACGCTATAGCCATCATTAAACAAGTTTGGTTTAACGACAAAACAATCAGACGATAACAAAAAAAAACACAAAAACAGACAGAAACGACAAACTACAAGTAATTGACAAGCACTGAGTAAGGGATAAAAGTTCATGTTGTCCATAAAAATAGGAGACTGGAATGTGTCTCGAACTCACACCCTATCTGTTTGTCGAAGTTAGTAGACGGAAGCGCTACCAATGCAGCTATTGCTACTGTCTACTTTGAGCGATATTTCATCAAAATTTATACCTCTGATTGAAGAGTTACGAACACATTTCACGTAAGTGGAAAAAAACTTACGCAGTTTAAGTAAAACGGACTTAAGTTTTGCGTAAGGTTTGCGTAAATTGATAATTTACGCAAAAACTTACGCAAATTGTAAGAATGTTAGTAAAACAGTGCCCAACTGATTAGACTATATGCTATGTTTTATTTTCATTTAAGTCCAGTAAGCCATATGGCCCATGAGGACAAACAAATATATACATGTATACAAACATATATCTATGAGACGGAGAAGGAACACTATAACGTTATAGTTGAAGAACAAACTGAAAATGACTATGTAATAAAACATACATGCGATAGCGAAAAAACATGTGTATGACATAATAATACATATATAATACGCGTATATATACTATGTTATCAGTCATTACCATATTATTGTAACGAATGTGTAAGATCAATATTGTTATACTGTATGTAAATATAATACAATGTTGTATGTGTATTTAGTGTAAACTTCTTATCTATATCCGTATAACATTGCGATGTGCAATAGTTTACATACATTTGTGAAGTCGATGAAAAAACATGTATAACAAAGTTTACAATATATTTTGTTTGATATATTCATATTACAATTTTAATTAAATATCTTTTCGTATTTCCAGCGCTTTGAAGATGAATACGCTTAATTTCTTCGTGACCGTTTCGTTTTGATTTTCAAATAATAACCTCAATTTTAACATACTTGGTCTTTTCCAGTAATAACTCTTTATATACAGTTTACGGAGTTCATTATAAAGTTCACATTCGAGAATGAAATGATATTCGTCTTCCAACTTATCACAATAAAAACATTTTCTATTTTCTCTTTCTAGTTTTGGTCTTTGCCATCTGCCGGATTCTATTCTTAGGTTATGAGAGGATACAACAAGTCTAGTCATAGCAATTCTAAATTTAGGAATATCTAGAGTATTAAGGAATTTTTGGTAACCAAAATGCATTATTTCTTTATAAATTTCGGATCTGCTCGAATTAGTTAATCGTGTATGCCATATCTGTAAGCTGTTATCATACAAACGTTGTTTAAAAACATGCAGAAATATATCTGTATTACCTACTACTTGTTGGAGCCATACATCATGAAAACCTAATCTAGATAATAGATCCCTAACAGACGTCACCCATGATGTTTTGTTCGGGAATATCTCGGCATCTCTTTTTAATGTATTGTAAATCATTTTACAAAATTTTAAATCTTTACTATTTGCGATTTTAAGCCAACATTTTACGATGCGCAAGTATCGTATATTTTTTAAACAAAACCTGCCTAGAATACCGTAAACAAAGTCATTTTGGGTTGTGCGTTTTACTTGTAATATCTTTTGCAAAATATGTTGTGGATCCTTTCGATAATTTCAGCGTTATTAAAACCCCAAATCTCGCACCCATAAGATAAAATTGGCAATATAAGTTTGTCAAACAAGTTTGTGTGAAATAGAAACATTTTCAAATTTCAGTAAATATTTGTTAAGTTTAAAAATTGCCTTTAACGCTTTATGCGAAAAAATTAATTGGGTTTCCTTAAATGAACCACCTTGACTTATTATGATGTCTAAATATGATAAGGATTTCACTATTTCTACAGGATTGTTATCGTACGTGAAAACAATATTACGCGGTAAGATACCAGCTTTACGAAAAACGATTATTTTGGTTTTATTAACATTTACTTTTAGTTTCAATTTTAGACAGTAATCTGACAACAAATTTAAACCATGTTTAAACTATATGTACACTGCTGTACAACACTGGTAATTTTGTATACGCCTACAGACTGGACTAAACGCTCAGTGATGTATAACACTTGTCATTCTGTATACGCCCACTGTATACGCCAATTGCTGTGCAACATTGGTCATTCTGTATACGCCCACTGACATTTCGTTATTATCACTTGCTAGTATCGCATTTGGACGGCCAGTGGCTAAACAGTCACAGGGGTGTTTAAACCAGGCTTAACGGTGCACTTAAACTATCGCTTATCCAAATATGCCCCAGATCAAATGAACAGATTAATTAAAAATTCCCCGCTGGGCAAAGTCAACAACATAATTATTATGAAAAGAATACTCAGGATAATGCATATAGAACATTGATATATAAAAATTAGGCATTCGAAGCTATGCAAATATGTACTCGATGACTATTCCGAAGCCAGAGCAGCTCAAACCAACCAACAGTCATGCAATGAATTGCATTCAAGTAGGATAATAACTTCTTGTTATAAATGTTTGGATGCGGGAAATGCGTATGCCCAAAAAATCTAAAGAATTTTTCAAATTTTTGGCCAACTTATCCATTTATTATGGCATTTCGCAAAATATCTATTAAGTGATTTCATTAAGTAAATCTGGTAAGTGATCAATATGACGGTTAACTATAAGCCGGTTATAACTCGAATATCAGAATTATAAACTCCAATATATGAGCTATCACCTATACATATTCATCCTAAACACACATGCAAGCTGTGATGAATAACCGCCAAATAAGTGTGATTTAATACAGTCGGCGGGAGAAATGATTTATCTAAGCGATTACACTTCGTATTTGATTGAAATCTCGCATATGATTCCACAACACCGAATAAATCGCGGGAAACTCACTCAAATTAGCCCATTTTGCTTTCGACGTCTAGACGATTCGTGTGTTCATGCGTGATTGTCGATTCCACCAAAAATCGAAAGTGACAGGTTAAAACGTCGCATACCTTCATTCACCGACATATGTAATCAATAACTATGTTACAACTGAAGATTGGAAATATATTCTAATTTAAGTAACAGTAACATTGACCCTGTTGTCAATGTGCAAGCTGTGTAATCTGCACGAATTCAATTGTTCATGTGAAAAGCAAAACAAAACTAATTGGTAAGTGTTAATATGTAGCGTAAAATAAAATTCCCATTTTAGTAACAGTGATATAGCGCCTTGTTACTACATATAGAACCTGTTCTTAGTTAAAATATGATCGACTTTCACCTTCGCTTATGATGATAAGTATTAGAGAACATAATAGATCATTAATTTGATTTAACAGGAAAAGAAATTCCTCATGTAATTAACTGCATGTAAGACTATTGCTTTCACTGGTTACTATGCAATAAAACCTATAAAATGTTCAGTGTCTGTGCTGAAGTATAAGCAAATACAGTGGGCACGGGAAAGATTATACAACCATTGAAAAATATGCAATAAGACAAATGTTACTAATGCTAAATGCGAATTATGCAGATTGTTCTCGCATAAAAATTGTAAACACTCTTCGCTTTTAGTATAATTAAGAACATGCCAGCTGACATCAAGTGTAACCTAAGTGCCTACTTGAAGTCCATTCCTACGTTTCAATGTCTTAAAAGTCAGATCAGATATTGCATACCAGCAGTGCATATTGTCAAGGGAATTATTTATTACATTAAATGCATATTATAGAAGCGTAATTTTTACAATGACGATGTTTGGACTAAGCCTGTGCTTGTATATGGCAATACTTATGTGCTTAAGGTTCGATGTGCGTGGCGAGTTAACTGTGGACGTGGTTTATTCTCTGCTCACCAGTCGATTAGAACATCTTGAATTGGAAACATTTTCTATCAAAACAAGTATGACAAGCATCGACGATCGTATTGATCAGATTGAAATGTTCATTAAATCACAGTTACCAACAAATACGCATGTGATCGAGGTTTCCCAAGGAAGAAACGAGAAGGTTGAGCTGGAGCAAATGAATCAGGCAAAAGAAACGATACTGAACGGTTTTACATCCGAGAAGCTCTTTATAAGAAATGCTTTGACAGAATACGAAAAACAGTTTACCGAATTGCGGAAAACAGTTAATGATCAGATGAATTTAATGACTAAATCTATTGAAGCATCAAACGAAAGTTTGGAGAGAAAAATTGAGGAAACCGAAGCAAATATGAATACTTCGTTGAATCAATTCAAGTCAAACTCAGACATAGAGCTGCAAGAAGTAATCATCGAATTTGAGACCGCGATGAACAAAACTGCCACCGAACATGAAACAACTGTATCTAAAGTGAATGACGTTCGCAACTCAGTCAAGAATATTGAAAATGATCTAAGTAAGTTTAAGTTTTAGAGGTTCAATTCAATAATGTATACCAATATTAATCAAATTATTTTGTTGTTTTTAACGAACTTCATTTTAATTAAGTTTCATTACTTCATATTGCTACTTAGATTATTAATTTTGTAAAAATTATATATTATTCCTCGAGATCATGATAAGGCAACATGATAGTCCAATAATAACATCAAAATCTCCAATAATAACATTAAAATCTAGCGCCTGCCTATAACTTTCATAATCATGCGATAACATTCAGTCATGATGTAAGTAAATGCAACTCTTTCGAAATATCCACACCTGGTAACACACTACTTAGCTACTCGTCATACTCAACAGCTTTAAGAATACAAATATGGAATCCCGTGTCAGACATAATACACTGCAGTGATATAGCGAAATCTACTCAGCTTAGCCAGTTTGTGATTTGAATGATTGAAATAGATTACAAATCTGAGTATGGTTTTGGTACACTTTATTTGATATTTGAGTGTGATCGCAGATTGAGTGTAAGTCATTTGTGTTGAGTATTCTTGTTACAGTCAGTTATTTCCCTAAAATCTTATATTTACACTAAAATATTACAGAAAATGAAGAGAAAGGATACACAGCACTCACTAAGCATTTTTCATTACATCGCACACCCAAATCTAAAGCAGAGTAATTTTTTAGACCTGTGTACAGAGTGGTGAGTAACGATAAAACATCTTTAAACAAGTAGTACAAATAAGGTTCAAATTATAATGTTATACAGCTTTTGCCTTTATTATGTACTTCAGGTAGTCAATCAAGCCGAATAAGTGCCGTGGACAATCACCTTTCGCTGTACAGTAAGTATTATTCAGTGTATCATCTGTTGTATATTGCTTAACTACGAGGTTGAAATGCCGTCATCTAGTCTGTGAGCCCGGTTTCAAGGCATTTGTTAACAGTTTATCTTTATGTTGCATCGGTGTGCAATCATGTAAAGCTCCACATTGCCGTCCTTTTTACTTTGCTTTAGTTTCATTTTACAACCTAGATATATGTGTGGGAGGCTCTTGTTCGTGTGTGTAAACTTTCATGCGCTATTATGTTTGACGTTTATAATTTTTCGGTGCCTTTCTAAGGTGTAACTTAAAATATATTTATTTTACATCGATTGTGAAACAAGTTATTTGAAGCTTGGTTTAACAACTAAGTGATAAGTTACACATGGTGGTGGGACATGCACTTAAATGTTATGTAATGACTTGCATCTAAAAAATAATGTAAGACATGGTCAGTTAAAAGAATCACATTTTTTACCACATGTTTTCAAGCAAAATATCTTTGTGTGTATAGATTTTGATTGGATATGCAGTGCTATATGAAAGTATAGTTCATATAAATATCCGAAATAGTGTATATCCGAGTATTAGTACACTTCTTAATTCAAATATGCGTAACTCACACCGACCATACGTATTTTGTTACACAAAATAATGCATAATAAAAATATGTAAAAAATATGCCAATCTTGAAGCTACTTACCCCCCCCCCCCCTCCCCACCCACTTGAAATTGTCTTTTTATTTCTTTTTTTATATTCATTACCAAGAAAAAACGATATAACTGTAACGCAAATGCATTAATCAAATGATTTCAGCATTAAAGAAATAATATTACAACATTTAATATAAGTAAAACCTAAGCAATATTTCGAACTTGAGTTGCATTTTGGGGCATTTTTCCTTTATTTAAAAAAAATCCCCATTAAGGTAAGAGCACTCTAATACTCATCATCACGAATCTTAACTTAAATGTTTCCATGAGTTTCTGGATCACATAAGACAACTAAGTGCAAAATATTACAAAGTTTTACCGTGCCGTTTTAAAGATTTTTAAGTTTTAAGATTAAGCCGACTTGCTTTGAGAGGTCACAAATTCCACTCATGCATGAAAAATATTTTTTTAGTTCAAAATGAGCCTATTTTATCATGGATTTGTGTTATTCTTAAAAAGAAAGTGCTAGTGATATCATAAGGATAAAAAATCGAAAATAGTTTGCTTTGTAAAAAATATACGTGGTACTTAATATGCATACACCCTCCTGTAAATGACGTAATTTTTTAAGTCCCAATAAGAAATACCAATTTTTAAGGTAGCATAATCATACACAATAACGTGAGTACTCTAACATAATGGACATCAAACACCTCTTTAACAAAATATAACAAAATGAAAAACTTTTACCGTCCAGTATTGCTTTGATTACATCTTGTAATATGTATGTATCAAATTTTACCATGCAGAATTATCAAACTTCGGAGAAATATGGCATTTTTTAGAAACAAATTGATATTATTTATATTTTATCAATTTATATCAGTTTCCTTGTCAAAAAAGTCAGTAAAACAAGAAATGTCATGAAAAAAGCAAAGAATTTTTTTTGGGCCAAGCGGGGATTTGAACCCTAGACCTTTCGCATGTAAGGCAAGAGGCTTAACACATAGGCTAAGGATTGGTATTGACCAAGGTATTCCAAATGAATCAACATTTACATTCTTATTAGTGTGCTCTTACCTTAAGTCAGCTAAATGTGTATGTAAATTAAATACATTTATAAGTGTATCATTAAATGGACAATTTTATCGCACTTGGGAAATCATATACACTTATCATATGAACTTTCCTTTACCCAAAAATATGAAAATGCGCTTTTTCCACATTTTTGGCGGCCATCATGGATTTCTCAAATCATACCATGATGCAACAACGGCACCCAAGATTTCCTGACACTAGAGATATTCCCCTACACATTGATGTATAATTGAGCTCTGGACCTTTTTTGCACACAGAACACCCCTAGGGACTGGAGTACCTATAAAATACTTTATACTGTATATATCAATAATAGAACACCGAAACAATATGCCGAATGCTCTTGCATGATAAGCATATCGTCCTTTGATGACGTACGAACATGGCTTTGCTATTTGCATATATCAGTGTTGTATGAACCAATCAAATCTTACGTTAACCACTAAACCAACTTCTCCTCAACCAAACAACGTTTGTAACCTTGACGCGGATTGGTTAGCCTTTCGATAAGGGGTACGGTTACTTTACCGAAATCCACTGAATTTCGCAGAATTTACCGAAATCCATTTAGGATCTGGAGTGACCAGTAATCGTAACATCTCGACATATTTTTCGCCGACTATCTCTTTTCAAGAAAATTTCTTGTTTTATTTCGCGATTGATATCCATCATCATCAAATCAATATTTTGAACATTGATGCTGACAGTTATACGTGTATTTGTCGTTTAACTTGAACACTATGGAATATTAATGGTACATTTTGTACATTCATTTCGGTACTTGTGTTAAATTTGAACGAGTATGTTAATATCTTTCTTCAATGATAAGTACATGGAGGATGGACGGACTGGTTTCCAGGGGGAAGTTGTTCGGTTACTTGTGATATTGGGATGCAACGACGAAGTAGGAACTGTAATATATTTACACGCTTTGATATTACTCTGTGTACGCGTTGCATAAAGTCAAGTAGAGTGATCTTATAAACTTTGTGACGTAGTTGTGCTCAAGTGATATTGTCATTGTTAAATCCTTATTTTGTACAAATTGTGACATTTTTTTTATTGAAAGTTTTTGCCTTGTTATTTACTTAAAGCAATTAAAAATGCAACCGAAAAGTGCCTGCTTCAAAACATGACTAGAGAAGAAATAATTCTGTATTAATTCACTAACAAAATGCCCTAAACGTATTCAATTATGAAATATGAATTATTGGCCCATTTTTCAATATTTTAAACATTGGTAACAGTTGGTAGCTTTTAACACCATGTACAAAATGAAGCCTAATTAAATCAGTTGCGTTTTTAATGATGTTAAGTATATTTGAACATGATCTGTGATATAATCATTTTCGACGCATACTTGTGTTTGGAAAATAAAAGAAATTACTACTTTTTTGCATGAACGTTTGTTTACTGACCGAATTAAACACGCCATTCTTTGCATGCATATAGGTCGTTAATATAGTGTTTGACGAAAATCAGTTGTTTCTGAAGTTATATCTTAAACGGAATATTACATTCGTTGTCATTTTTATTGAAATTATTAGACTCGTCATCTAAACATATCGTTTGTAGAAGATCATTTTAATAAATTCAATAACAAATGACCACACGTGTAAGACTCTCTACTCTATTTTGTTTCAATAACTTGTTCCAACATTTATCCTTCTCAGTATGGAAAATATTGTTACGGGACTTCAAAGCAAATTAATATTTGCATCAGTTCGGACTGCGATATGTATTCGATCTTTCAGTCAGTTAGGTCAGTATGATTCTCCCCGTCCGAATTGTATTATACAATAAGGTAATATAAACTTTTTTTTCTTTATTGGTAGAAAAAGTGTCTAAAAGTCATTCCTTCTATTCTTCCCATTATCAACATATTTTCTGAAATGTAAACATACACTCAGTATAAACATGTCATATTAACCAACTGCTCAGGTTCAAATATATAGTCCTATATACTGAACCAAAAAAATAAACTTTCGATTAACTTAAAAAGGATTATTTCGTTACGTTTAGAGTGATCGTTTTGAAATATGTAATTGTGAAATACATGAGCTTGTAGGAATGGGACAACGTGAGGCGCTAGGATATTCTCCATGTAGAGACGAGTATGTCATAACATACCCTCAATGACCACAAGTTGGGTCCGATATCCATAACCAATACAAGCACAGAACATAACTGACATTCGCACCCTAAACGATCCCTCTGTTGTATGCTACAGTCAGCATAACGCTCCTACGGCAGTAGATTCTCACTCGGCCATGACTCCGGAACAATGCAAACCTCGATTCGTAGGAGAAAAGAATCGTTCACCAGTTCTGCCTTGTCCAATTGGTGTGTCCCTCGGCTCATTGAAGTCTGTTGGATTTGTTACAGTGTCTGTTGTTATGTGCGTGATGGTTGGTTGCTTTTAATGATTATTTACTGCCTACTTAGTCAATGTATGTATATATGTTGGAAATCAAGGACCATATAGCGATTAAGGGTGAGGTTAGCTGTTAAATCGATTTAAACCCCCAGTAATTTTTGCTGACAGTTCCAAGGCTGTAATTCGCTATATGATTGTTGTTTCTGTTTGTGTTATGAATGTGTTTAGTATTTCCCTTTCCCCTGTGTCACTTTATACAGTGTTCAGATTATTTCCTGCCCATTGTTGGCCTATTGCGGCCAGTTGTCTTTACTTGTCCTGTGATCTTTTCCATACATTAATTCCCCCTCCCCCTCCCTTCACTGTCCACTTTGATTCTCCTAGTTATTCCTTGTGGTCTGCCGAGCCATTCCTTGTGCCTCTGTTCCTTAATATGTGTACCGTTTGACCTCCTTAAGTGCCTTATGTTTTGTGGATTGTTGTTTTTCCGGAGGTCTGCGTGGGGAGACACTGTCTTGTGTATGTGGCGTTCCCTCTAGTTACATATTCTCTCTGTTGTATCAGCGATGACGGGCCGTCAAAGCAGACCCAACATAGGGACGTTCGGACAAACCGCTTTCCGCCAAACGATTATGTACGGTTTGTGCGGAAATCCGGGCGTTGTGAGTACCGGGAATGACGAAAGCTGTAGCCGTTTTCGTAGATGCTGGTATAAGATATAGCGGTCTTTATCTGGCGTTGTTACACGTGGTCTACCGCTCCTTGGTAAGTCGTCGGTACTTCCGGTCTGCGCGTATGAGACTCCTAATTGCCTGTACAGATGACCCAAATTGTGATGCCACCTCTTCACTAGGAAAACCTGCCTCCAGCATCCCAATGGCTCTTTCCCGTAATTTATTTTGGAATCCGCGGCATAATAATTAAGTAGATTTTGACTATTTTCTGACTGAAGTCGTCTAATGCAATATTTTGAAGTGAAAATCTTTTCTACATGTGAACCGGATATCCCCATCCCACGTGTGCACGTGGAAATGCATTTTTGAATAAGCTGACCTTGTTTTAGATTTTGCAAAGTACACGGTCAATACATGCTATTGCATGTACAGGTTTATCATATACAATTAACTTTGAAATTTTAGATCTACTTTACGAAATTGCTTTTTTGTTTCAGTATATATCTCGCCTTGTGTGACAAGATAACATATTAACCAATACCATCGCATACGAGCAACTTGTATTCCGTACACTCTTTTAAACATAGAAATTCATTACATGTGTTCTTTGTTGTGAATTGAGTATATCTTTATATACACTTTTCATTCAGTGAATCCACCAAGTGACTGTGCGGCTATTAAAAACACATACCATGCTTCAAATAGCGGTCTATACAAAATTTCTTTGTGGAAGTCAAAGACAAAAGTTGAAGTTTACTGTGACATGGATACAGACGGAGGTGGCTGGACGGTATTATTATACTTAACACTTGATTACCATTAAAACAGAATGTCCGGTTTTATAACGGAATCAAGTTCCATATTTCCTTCAGTATTATCATTGCATCAGTGTATAAATTTAATCTATTTATTTAAGTAACTCCTGGAGTACTGCAGCTTTTTGCCGAGCCTGCTTGCGGTTAGCCCGATAAAGTCTATCACTATTGGAGGATTTTCAAACGGCATGGCACAAATGTTCAAAATGATGAGACGGAGTGTAGCGTGCAAGACCAATGTCCGTTACTCAAAGGTCAAGGTCACACTTAGAAGTCAATCGTCAAAACTGGGTCTTAAACATCTTGCCTGGACCATTACACTGTCATTTATAGAGGGATTTTCAAATTTCTTGGTAAATCATGATGAGACGGTGTGTCGCGTGCAAGACCCATATTCGTAGCTCAAAGGACAAGGTCAAATTAGAGGACAAATATCAAAAAAATGTTTCTACAACATATTGTTCGTACTATAACACTGTCATTTATTGAGGGATTTTTAAATTACTTGGCACATATGTTCACCATGATGAGACTGCGTTTTGCGCGCAAGACCCATGTCTGCAACTAAAAGGTCAATGTCACACGTGGAGGTCAAATGTTAAAAATAGATCTAAAACATCTGTCATTTATAGGGGGATTTTTAAATTACTTGGCACAGATGTTCACCATGATGAGATAGTGTGTTGTGCACTGGACCAATGTCCGTAGTACAAACTTTAAGGTCACACTTGGAAGTCAAAAGTAAAAAAAAGGGAGTCAAAACATATTTTCCGTAATATTTCACTGTCATCTATTGGGGGAATATCAAAATATTTGGCGCAAATGTTCACCATGTTGACCTCATGTGTTGTGCAAGACCCGTATTCTGCCAGTACATAGCTCAAAGGCCATGATCACACTTAAAAAATGGGTATAATAGATATGCACTGTAAAGCGTTATATAACCGTATTCTCCTAATATCTTGACAATTGGCGGGCTTGACATGTTACCCTTGGATATCTTGTTTGTTTTCTGGTTGTTTCTGCGTATTTTCATTATTCAAATCTTAACAAAATGGGAATACTTGTAATTAAAACCAAATATACTGTCTTCGTAAATCTACAGCTATAAAGTAGTAAATCAGATAGATAGAAAAATAATAAAAAATGAATGGAATAAATATATTAACTGCCCAAATTTACATAACATCAAGAAAACAAGCTTCCAACAGTAGATTGTACCTTGATTTGTTAAAGTGAAAAACATTGTGATCCTTCCAGAGCAACACCCTTTGAAAGACACACACTATCCTGTTTTTAAAGGTTGTTGTTCTAGATAGGTTTACTGGGTTCTTACCAAAGTAACAATTGAATATGTTGCTGAAGAGAGGTTGTTGCTCATGAGAGGGCTATTTTGGTGAGATTACATTACACCATGGATACTGCTAAAACGTTGATTAATGTCGTACAAACATTAAAACATTACCTTAAATTATTTGCCACTAAATATGTTTTGTAGGTATTTCAAAGAAGATTCAATGGTTCTGTAGATTTTTACAGGACATTCCACGAGTATGAGAATGGATTTGGACAAATAGATGGTGAATTTTGGCTTGGTAAGTTTTGTTATTATTTTAACATTATATCTAGTATAGAGTTAGGACGTTCTACACAGATATTCATTTATATAATTTTTTTAAGTGCGTGTTTTGAACAAACAATGACTTTTGATGAGACCTACACCTGTACGAAAAAAGCATGAAGTTAAATGTACGTGTATTTTATTTAAACCTAGTTTTATTTGCTAGCGGAAGTTATATTTCTGTTTTAAACAATACCGTCATGGTATGGTAAGTTTTATATAAATAATAAGAAAAGACAATTGCAATTATTTTAATGTTCAAGAATGACTTAATAATTTATCTTTCGAGTAAAATACTGAACCGTTAAATTTCGCTTTCATTTATTCTACGCTTATGAGTACCGCTGTCAGAACGTGAAAATATTCATCGAAAATAATTGCCAGATAAACTCGCTCAGACATTCACTTAAAAGTCACCAATCAGTTTGATAGAAACGCGTAATGAAGTAGAACAGGAAAAGCCAATACAAAGTGCACAGCCATACCAAAAACACCAGCAGACATAAACATATATATGTACAAGTAAACAATTATAAAGGCAAAATGAACGCAACCACCATTATGCAGTAAGGACATGTGTTGTTAATGTTAGTTACATTGTTCAAGGAAAATCAAAGATCATGCATCTTATGTTCCAGGCTTTGTAAAATAATAGACTTAAACTGTAATAAGATTCCGCATATTGTAAACTGAAAGATAATTAGTTAAAGAGACTTTTACCAATAGATAATAGGTATGCATGTACATATGCATATGTTAGACGACGATTGTTGTCTATACGATATATACACAAGCAAATGTATATGTCCGAATCCCTGTAGCCCTATTGACCGATTGTTCGTGTTCCTCAAAACAGGACTTTATATCTTATGGACAAGTGTCCGACATAGAGCACGTGGACTTCATGTACTATTGTATAAATAATATAGACTTTTGAAATTGGGACACAGATTTGACAGATTGCTGTGAGCGTGGTCTGAAACGCGAGTAATGGATCATGTGTATTTTGGGAACTGTTGCATTCGCACCGTTTAACAGATTTTACATACCACACTTCCGATAGTTGTTTTTGCTCTTGCTCGATTTTTTACAAAGCATGTATAAAGTAGTTCTCAAGACACAAGATAATGTGCAAAATTTACAACATTTTTAATCACTCAATTTTGGTCAGTTATAATACCAAGAAAAAAACAATATCTTTGTACTCTAAACGAGTTTAACATAAAAAATGCGGAGAAATTTTAAACTGTAGCATTTCATTAATTAGAAACCTCACGGTCTTTATTCCATCTGGGCCAGGTGAGGTCGCTTGTATTCATATCTATAGTGACCTTGGAGTTATGTAACGACCAGATTGCTATACTATGGTAGAAGTAGTTCAATCTCGACATGGAAAATATTTTGCATATTTTTTAAAGGCCAATATTTTCGCTCTTGTAAAAGAGAGAATAAGTTGCTACAGGTAACGCCACATACTCGTACATAAGACAGTGCCTCCCCACACAGACCTCCGGGAAATAACAGTCCACAAAAACCAGGCATATGAGGAGGTACAATGGCAAACACGCAAGGGAACAGGGTCGCAAGGAATGGCCAGGCCGACCATAAAGGACAAATAAGGAGAATCATTGAGGAAATCATTTATTTACAAAGGTTATTTACGCTGTATACTAATAAATGCAGTTGCGGAATATAAGATAAGTCAACGGCGACGATGGATTCGTTCTTTTCCGCTACACAGTCCGGCCTAAAGTATCATAAAATAATATTTCTAATTTATGTTTAATTTAAATAAATACTGTTTAACAGTTGATATATACTTGCATTATCGATTGTTACGAATTTTATTTAGTACAACATTCAGTTCTAATAGGATGATTCCTTTATATAATAATAAAATATATTTATAATCAAATATCAGGCCGATCTACCAATGGATCCGTATAAGGTTTAGACATATACGAGTACATCTAGAATTAGGTAAAAGTAAGCTTTGTTAAATTCACAATCCTTGTAAAAATAGTTTATCAAAAGCTACGTTCTGTTCGCTAAGTAAATACATTGAATTGCATAGACTATTCCCTTAAACAAATTGAATAAATCCTAGACACGGTAAATCTTCAGCTTATTTATTACCATTGCCTGGCATCTATCTATACCCTAGTGTCTACAAGTAAGATACAGTAGGGGTTGCAGGGTTATGGAAATCGTTGTTGATTGAGACGAACTATATACTTACAGTAAAACTTCGAACAGTTTTGGCTCGAACTCAGTAGATACCTCGAACAGGTTCTTAAGTCCCGGCGAAATCCCTTCTTATTTCATATTTTCTAACAGTAGATCACTCAGCCGCGACCGTGGTCCAGTGGTTAGTGCGCTGGACCTGTAACCCGGCGATCTGGGTTCGATTCCCGGTTGCGGCTTCCATGAGAATTTTACAAAAATGTCGATTTTCCTCCACATGTGGAGAAGTTGTCGGCTCCTTGTAGAAGGGTAAGTTAGTACTGGTTAGAATTCAGTCCAGGAAAAACTGGTTAGGTGAACCGCCCGCCGTATATAACTGAAATATCGTTGAGAAACGGCGTTAAACCCGATGAAACAATAACAGAAGATCACTCGAACAGAGATAGGTCGAACACTCGAACAGAATTTGCGGTCCCTAGCTATCATTCATTGTTCACCATAGAAAGGTCGAGCAATACAATAATTCACACCTTTCATTGACCGCTTAGTATTCTATTGATTGTTGACGGGTAAGATAGCGACACGTTATTCGCACGTCGTGATAATTACTTGACGGTTGTACGATGTACATGTACTTTGTGACAAACAATTCATGTGTATAAGAATAAACGAATCATTTATTTTTAAACTATTATTCTTATTATGAATTATGCTGCGACTACTTATTGACATGTGTAGCGGATCCGTAGTCCAGTGCTATCGCACCGGACTAGTAATCCAGGGATCGCAGGTTTGATTCCCCGCTCCATCACTGACATTACTAACAGTCTTTCGGACGAGACTTTAAAAACCGAGGTCCCATGTATAATGCTTTACATCGAGCACGTAAAAGAACCATAGGTGCTTCAGGAACTGGGGCATCTCCTGTACCATGCACTATCCTCCAAAAATCTAAGATGACTAAACATTCTTCCGGAGGCGACGCCCATATGGGAAACCGGTGGCAACGATGAATAAACACAAATAAAAAAAAAATATTGACGTGTTTTCAGTATATGAAAACACAAAAAACACACATATGACATGCGTTCAACATGCTTAGTACACTTGTACCGGGAACAGTCAATTCGTACGTATACACGTATACCGTAGATGCATCGAACAGTAGATTGCTCGAATTTAAATTAACCCCCACAAAAATGTATGCATTACTGCAAAGTTACTTTATTAGTTAATATAACGACAACACTCTTTCTTGCAGGTATACTCATTTATTACATATTTAGGTATTCCATACGTCATTTACATCGTATATGTATGGCTCAGTAAGCAAAATTTAAAACTTGTTACAAAATTTAATATCAAAATATAATCATTTATAATTTATTTGAATTATAAAATCCTATTTGAAATTGCTTCAAAACTTTTTCTAAAAAAATAATTGCAATAATTAAAAAACCTGATTCTTTTCATAAAGGGAGTTGATTTAGTGACAAAGTATTGAAAATAAATAATGAAGTTATTAAGAGACCAAATATTACCATGATTTGGTTGCACAGTCAATATTATTATGTTTTACAACAACACTAAGTTAAATTTCCCAGAAAAATCTGATACTTATATGAAAAAGAAAACAAAACCACTAAGAAATGTTACTTTTTCTCAGAGAAATGTGCACGTTATTCTGTTCAAAATGAACTTGTGCTGTAATCGGACACTAAAAGTCTCTGAAAGTTTGATATATTATGTGTTAGATAATGTAAATAATTATATTACAGTCAATTTGATGCCCCATTGTTACATCAATTTAGTTAAGGTCATCTGCTATTAACAATATTTTAATTTTGAAAGAAAATTTGCTCATTTCTTAAATGCTATATCATATATGTTAAGAACAATGAGAAGTAAAATGTTAATTTTCCATTTACTAGTCATTTTTGTACGACATACATAGAAAAAAATGTCATCTTTTTTAGAACGGTAAAAAATTATGACATTTTAAATTTGTATCCGCATTACAGTACAGATTTAATAATTAAAGTTTCGTTTGCCTTTGGTGAAATGTTTATTATGGGTGGAATACCTTAACACGAAAAAAAATACTTTTAGTGATATGGATCAAAGATTACGTTACTATAGTTTCATAGAGTATTTCATTAAACTTGTTCATAATTTTTATGGAACATGGGTGCTTAAGGCGAGGCTTTATCACATTACTTGTGAACGGATTTTGAACAAAAAAGAAGATAGATGTCCTCCCCTAGCCGCATCTGCATTGACTCGTCTTTAGTGATTACGTCGAGAAATGACGATCAACACCAATAAATAAACCAGATTTAATGTCGGGCTATTGTAAAACTGAAAACAAAACAAACAATAAACAACATCAATAAATACTGTAATCCAGTTTTAAGGAAAACATTGAAGAAATTTAAAATTTAGTGCACACGCGCTGCTTTGATGGCACGAGGCCGTGACGTCACCGAGTCAATTCTAAAGTCAAATCATCGGAGGTACATGACTGAACGAAATTAACAGATCTACGTTGTCACAGTTGGATATATGTCACTGTGAGTCGCTGTCGCTATCAATAATTCGTACTCGCTTTGTCGAAGATTTGATTGTATCAACATGTTGACTATTCTGTAGAGGCTATGCTCGGTCCAAATATACAATTCAGTACAATGAATATACTCACCAACGATAGACGCTGCACACAGGGCTGTATAACTTGTAGATGAACTCGGGTGCTCAGGCGATGTGTTCACTTCGTGTTCTCTGTGACGACTGCACTGTAGCCCGGATCTGGGGAGCCGTCAAGCGTCGCTAATCCCAGACTGGTTCTGTAGCGGAAGTGGCGCAATGAGCGGAAAGAGGCTCAAATCACCACACTCCCCCCTGTCCTATTCTGAGGTTCGAACTCCAGGGGTTAGGAATTGCACAGACGCTACAGATGGACTACGGATCTTCTTGGTAGGCACCCCTGCTGGGTCACAGGTCCCATGATTTAGAATGGTGAGTGTTTAGCAGCAGGGTCCCACGCAGCCTGGTTTCCTGGGTTTCTTACCAGTACTAACCAATGTTTCCTGGGGGTCTAACCAGTACTTTACACAGGTTCCTGGGTCAACCAGTACTATATGCTATGGAAAGTGTCCGCTAAAAAGTCAGACCTCTCTACCCCGCGAGGGCCACATACTAAACCCAAGCAGGGGCTGGACCTGGACAGCCTAGGTCCCAGCCGATCCATATAACTTCCGTGCGTTGGTGGTGGCACGGACTAACACGGCTTCCCACTGGACTCCCAGCTTCTCGGCTACTATTGCCGCAGTCACACCAATGTGAGCAGGAGTACTCTTCCGGCATCCCGTGGGCGCGAAGTAGGGTGCGTCGGTCTCTAACAGCAATCGGTCATCTGCGACCGATTTCAAGGCTGTCAACCTACCGGACTGGAAAGTGGCTACATTGGCGGTAAAACCAAAGTAGCAATTAGGGAACGCATCGGTCCATCGTTTAAGGACGGACGAGGACCCACAGAAGCAGTGCAAATGAATGCGCTGGTCTTTGCTTACAGACTTTTGGGCTTGGACGACATACAGAAGGGTCGTAAGTATCTCATCTGCGTCTTCATCCACGCCGCGCGCGTGGAGAACCAGAATATGCCGCTCTTCCAGGTATGAGAGTACCCTTTCAAGACGGGTTATCTGATTGTACCAGTCGCTGGCGGGAGTGTGTCGGTCCAACCCCACTTCTCCGAGTCCTGCGACTTCCGGCAGTTGTAGGAGTTTGCCCAACACTTTAAACGATTCATCCGAGATGGACTTCTTAGGATGCAGCCCGATAACGGGGACAACACCCTGGTCGGTCCATCTCTTCAGAGCTTCCACTGTGGGATAAGTGTCAGGGTCACACCATACGCCTACCACACCTACCAGATTTACTTCATACTTTTCTGGTACCGGCACTTCCTCAGAGATAGTCGCAAGCGAATTGGTTCTGACACTCAATTCGCGCTGTAGCCTATCTAAATGACAATGGCTGTCAAATGCACTCGGTCTTTGAGGGATCAGGGCCATTTCCTCATCAGAGATTCGAATGAGGGTGGCGAATCTTTCCCGTTGGAAAGGCTCCATCATTGCTATAAGAGTTGACAGCACTCTCCAATACAACAGGGCTGTGATCTCGTTCCCAGATACCTTAATGGACATATCTGTCGGTGTCTGAATCCGAAGGAACTCACACATTTCGGTCATGGCCTGAATCAGTTCAAGCCTAGGGGACTCAATTACCCTGGTGGCCGCTGTGCACTCAGCATATCGCACCAGGTCTTCTAGGGTTGAGACGGTGCCAATGAGGGAGTGCGATATAATTTTAAGGGCTCCCACCCGGCGCGACGCTACTTCCTCCCCGGATAATACCAGGTTAAAAATAAAGGGCAAATGCTTCTCATAAGCATGCCTTTCGGACAGCCTGCCGCCACACATGGGAAACGGACACCTCGGTGCAGGGGCGGGCTCGGACACCTTACCTCTCTTTTCTGGCAGTGTGGGCCTGTACCTCTTTCGCTCCCCCTCGTAGGATGGTCCAGATTCCCTGTGGCGATGCCGACAGTCCTCCTTCCTTCCCCTACGAGCAGGAGCCTGGTACTCTCTTGAAGGCTGATCTTCCCTTCTGTTGTACCTCCGTGGCGGAGGTTCTCGAACCAAGCTGCGAGGTGGGCCAGTCGATAAACGGACTGGCCCTCTTGAAAGCACTGCTGCCGCATAAGAGCGTGCAGCAGGATGACTAGCCCTGGTTACCTCAGGGTTTCGCCTCTGGGGGTCAACTTCCATAGGTTTCACCGGACTTACCGGTTTCGGAAGGGTTGGGGTCACAACGGGTTTAACACTAGGGAGTGCCTCCCGAAGATCGCCGTCCTCCGTACTTGCCATGTCATCCGGCTTACCTTCCTCCATTGTCTCTTCCCCCGATAAATCAAGCAGTTTCGCCTCGGTCTCTGCATCTATCACCTCCAGGTTTTCTCCCGATCGTTCCAGGGAAGGGTCACTGACCATGCGGATGTCCCTAGATATTTCACTAGGGGTGTCCGCCCACTCAATGCGCCTTCCTGGACCGATGTCATGGACATGGGTACGAATCCAGTCCCTGTCCTGGTACTGGATGTTATCCAAAGCTTGGGCCAGCTGCTTCAACCAAGCGGCTCTACCACGTTCCCTGGCCAGCTCCACCTGTACTAAGAGGCACTTTTCCGCCTTCTTCTGGTCCATACACAGACCCACGATATCAGCCAGATCTTGTCCGCGCAAAAGGCGTTTCTTCACGCTCCACTCCTCCACCTCATGTATCGTGGTGGGACGTTTAGCTTTCGATGAAGCCATATCTGAAGATATACAGAAATCAAAAGGTTACCACTAAGGTTACATAATTACCTGCGATTTCTTCTCTTGCAATCAGTGCATTTGTATTTGTCGATGTTGAGAGCATCGGTTGGACTGACATCTACACAAGCGCCGTGGTACCATTCAGAGCAGAACTCGCATTGTATCATAAATCTTCCTTGCCATGGTTTCCTACAAAAACAATAAACTCTATCTACCCCAGTTACCGTCTTCACCATCACCGGGTTACTCTGCCAACTGGTAATCCACTGGGGTACCGTCCTGTCTCTGCATGGCTTGATCCTGTCATGATTTACGACAAATACTGCGTTTCTTAGCTTTACTCTGAAAATATAAGAAGATAATGTTTCGACTATTACCCCAGGGCCCTTCCAGGGAGGGCTAAGTTTCTTACATTGACCCTTGATGGACGCTGTGTCAAGCAAATACACTACATCTCCTACCCTGAATTTTCGTTCCATGATACGTACATCGTAGTTACGTTTCATCCGTTTGCTGGATCTCTTCAGGTTGTCTCTGGCAATCTGATGTGCCTTCTGCATTTGTTGAGCTAAATCTGCAACATAACTGTCAACATTACAATATTTACCCATTGACTGTGGGAACATTAAATGGGCTGGGGTGTTAACTTCTCTCCCCAACATCAGTTTATTGGCAGTGAAGCCAGTGTTTCTATTGATCGACGATCTCAGTGCACCGGCAATTTGTGGTATATGTACATCCCATTGGTGTTGGGACTTACCAATGAAACATCTAACTGCATCCATTAACGTTCTATTGTAACGTTCTACTTGGCCATTTGAGGAGGCCCTATACGGTGTTGTCCTTGCCTTATGTATCTCCAATACCTTGCAGAGCTCAGTGAATAGCTTGGATTCGAAGTTCCTTCCCTGATCGGTAAAAATCTGGAAAGGTACTCCAAACCTAGCGAAAAATTGGTCAATAGCAGCTTTCGCTGTTACGTCTGCCGTCTGACTAGGTAATGGCACGCACTCCACCCACTTGGTAAATTGATCTACCATCATCAAGATGTATTCGTTACCCCTTGATGTTGTAGGAAGGGGACCTAGGAAATCTAGGTGAACACGCTCCATCGGGGCACCAGCGTGGTACTCGGTCATGGGACACTTACCTTTTCTGTCAACTTTCTTACACTGGTTGCAAGCTTCACATCCTGCAACAAAGTTACTCACGTCCTTCCCAAGACCATACCAGGTGTATTTCTCCTTCACGCGTTCCTTGGTGCGTTTGACTCCCTGATGACCGGAGGATGGAAGCTCATGATTAAGTATCATGGCTTTTTCTCTAAGGCTAACAGGCAACAACAACAGCTTATCATCGTAATGAGGGCAATTCATGTACAAAGCGCCATCTATAAACAAGAGTAATTCCTTGTTTAACCAGTATGATTTGGCAGCGGGGCTTGACATGAACAACTCTGCTTCTCTAGGCGAATGTTGATTTTTCAGCCAATCTATCATCAAAAACAGATCAGGGTCTTGTTCTTGCGCTTTAATAAGCTCGGGTAAACTAATACCCCAAATACTCTGAGTTACTGGTTCTTGTCCACTAGCATTACGGGATATACTACCCAAAGCTAGTGTGTTATCGGCTTTCTGCACATCAGACTTGCTGCGGGTTACCATACATACCGTAAGATCACCAAGGTTTAAACTTTCCCTCGGATCCCATGGTATGCTCTCCACTACCTGTCTAAGGTAGTCTACATCACAATCATCTATCGGACTGGGTCGCCAGACTGGTGCTTCGAGGCAATTAAAAATTGAATCAGACAAAGTATTAACATTCAATACATATGGTTGCTCATGTATTAAATTCGGACACAAAATAGATTTCTCAGTAAAATGGAATGACTTGTGTACCTCTGCCAATGCCGGCCTGAGTTCTTTGCTGACATGTCTTACTTCGATTTCTTCAGCTCCACTCCTTGGCGTCTTACCCCCCTCAGTGTTAACCGAGTTGGGCGAACTCCTAAAACATGGTATAGATGTAATATCTATACCGAAACCCGGTGACCCCGCCACGATGGCCTGGCCATGCGTAGTGGGACCCCCATACACCAATGGAACTGCTTCATCCACCTGATCTGTGAACGGTCCCCAATTCTCATGGGCCTTCGTACAATAACGACATCCACCACAGGGTAGTTGTTCCGGTCGGATTCCCACACGATAAGCGTCACACTGACTGTCAGTTGCCCGCAACCGCGACAGTGCATCTGCGTTGTCATGTTTCCGGCCGCTTCGGTGTTGCAGCAACATATTATATTGGGATAGCTCTTCCATCCATCTCGCCAACTGCCCCTGAGGTTCCCGAAATCGTAATAGCCATGTCAAGCTTGAGTGATCAGTTCTGACAGTGAAAGGCCGCCCCAGCAAATAGTGTCGAAATTGCCGAGTAAATCTAACTATTGCCAGGAGTTCCTTCCTCGTTACACAATATCTGCGTTGTTCTTTGGTCATGGAATAGCTGCCATAGGCAACTACCTTTTCTTCCCCATCTTGAATTTGAATTAATTCAGCCCCAATTGCATAATCTGAGCTATCAGTGTCTAAGATGAATGGATCTGCGGTGTTAGGCAATGCTAACACCGGTGGTTCAGTCAATGCTGATTTAAGACTGTTGAAAGCATTGGCTTGGTTCTCACCCCAAATGAATTGACCTTTTCTAGTAACTGCGTACAAGGGTTCCGCTAAGCGCGAGAATTCCTTGACGAAGTTCCTATGGTAATTAGCCAAGCCCATGAACCTCTCAACATCTTTCGAACATCTGGGTATCGGCCAGTCAATAACTACCTGGATGTCAGCCTTAGACATCGCCAGGCGGTCATTGCCCACAATACGACCAAGAAACTCAACTTCCTTCTGAAAGAAACAGCATTTCTTGGGTTTGAGCTTAAGTGAATGTTGTCGAAATCTCTTCAATACTTGCTCCAAGTTTTCCATATGATCCTCGAAGCTAGTACCTAGCACAACAATGTCATCTAGAAAAGCTAAAACGGTCTCCCAAGTTAAACCACGCATAACTAGATTCATGACCCGAGCATAGGTTGCCGGAGCATTGCATAGACCAAAGCCCATACGAACATGCTCAAACAGTCCATACTTGGTAATGAATGCAGTTTTCTTACGGTCTTCTTCATTGATGCGGACTTGCCAATATGCTGAATTAGCGTCAAGCTTAGAAAACCAAGCCGTTCCTGAGATAGTGTCAAGACAATCGTCCACAAGTGGGAGTGGAAAAACGTCTTTAACAGTTACCTCATTAAGAGCTCGGTAGTCTATGCACCACCTAACTGAACCGTCTCGCTTACGTATCAGCACTGGTGCTGAGCACCAGTCTGAAATTGACTCTTGGATTACACCGGCTTGTAGCATTTTCTTGAGGTGAGCCTCTTCCTCCCCTACAAAGCAGGCTGGTGTGCGTCTAATGCGTTGTTTAATCGGTCTTGCACTACCAGTTTCTATGGTGTGTTCAACAGCAGTGAATTCTCCTAGGTCGAACTCACTAGCGGCAAACACATCTTGGTATTCAATAAGGAGTTGGGCTAACTGAATACATTGAGGTTCGGTCAAGTTTTGTTTAGACTCGTCAAACATTTGTTGTAGGTGTGGGGGCATTACGGAAGATGGCGGAGTGTTGTGTTGCTCCGTTACTTCCCGTACCCGTGGCATGGCATAATAGCCATTCTCATCTTGGTTGTCTGCAATAAACTCATCGACAGCATAAGCACGGCCGATGTCTGTGCCTTTCTTAAGGGTTCTGTACCTATCGGACGGGTTTACTAAACAGACAACTGGTTCCTGGCCCTCCTTCCTAGCAGTTCGTGGGGCCATCAGCTTTATGTTATCGTATGGTTCAATAACATAATCTCCTAATGTTGGTGTCATTCGACACTTGGCGCGTACAACAGAATTAGGGGGTATTACTAGACGTTTAGCAATTGTAACCCTTGCTACTGAGGGCGAGCTGGTTCCTGAGTCCATGTCTAAGGTAATACTTTGGCCATCAAAGTGCAGTATTCCCCTAGCCATGTCTAGAACAGCTTGTCCTCGGTCCCTTAAAATATCAAAGCCAAGTAACATGTCATGGTCTATGGGTGCGACATGTAGGTTTTCGAAATAAAATTTATCCCCTATTTTTAATTTAACTGGGCCCACCACCATCCCTTTCATAGGCATTCCCCTCCCTGCAGTTAATAGATTAACGTCCCTTAACTTGGGTGGTTTTCTAGCAAGTTGGTCATAAACTCTATCTGAAATCAAGGATACCTGGGCCGCGGTATCTACAACAGCTTTAATATTTTTATCTATTACTCTAATATTCATGGTGAATTGAGAGACTGAACTTAGCTGGCATATCCTTACTACCTCAGTTCTATCTTCCTCAGCATTCGTCTCGGCCTCTTCACTCACAGACTCAGATTCGCTGGTATCTTCCTCTGAGCCTTCTGGGGATGTTTGATCATCGGTGGGTGGCACACCGGATATACCTACTTCATGACTAGGTGGGTGTTGGGTAGAAACTTCGGACAAACCCACAAGTTTCGGCCTGGGTAAGTCTACCTGACTAACTATGGGGTTAGTAGGCAAACTGACTGTTGGGGTCGGCATGCGGCCTAGTTGCCCGACCCGTTCCCGTTTAAACCCTCCTGTGATTGAATGTAGGATCTACAATTACGTTTAATATGGCCTGGTTTACCACAAAAATAGCATTTGAAAGACCCCCTTGGTTTCGATTGCCCCTGCATATTCATGGATTGTACCGTCTGTTGAAGTTGATTGATTGTCTCCCTTAAGGTATCGAGATCAGACTTCGGTTGGTAGCTGGTGGTCTCTGGTCTTGCGACAGAGAATACCTGTGGCTCGTCACATTCATAGACGGGTTTTGATTCGCTCATACCAAACATTGCATCGTGAGTATGCTGGTACATGCGAACCAATTGCACCGCTTTCTGAATGTTTTTAGGCTGTTTCATGTAAACATGATGACCTGCGGCTCGATCAGTTAAACCCTGACAGAACCTACTAACTACTTGTCTCGTGGCGTAGTCTTCTTGGATGCCTCTAAAGGCTCTGCACCCTAGAGATAATACTCTATCAGCCCAATCTTCTAAGGATTCATTACCCTTCTGCACTGCTTGTTGGAATAGTGCATGTGCAGCATCAGGCAAGTCTGCTTCCCCAAATCTATCCTCTAATTTTCTAATAAGGTATTTAAATGTTAAATTCTCACGGCTATCCATGATGACAGCAAGGAAATCTGCCGCTTTCCCATCCATCGTCCAACATAAACAGTTTAATTTTTCCTCTTTAGACCAATCACACGCTTCGGCATAGCGAGTGAACTTATTAAGAAAAGTACTCCATCTACCCTTACCATCATAAGTAAGATTCCTAGGCAGAGACTTAATCACCTGGCTGGCCCTAAAGAGCTTGGTAGATTTTTTAGATCTGGACCGTTGGCAATCATCAGACTCGGACGAACTATCTGAACGTTTGGGTTTTTTACATTTTACCTGTTTCTTTGCCTTTACTGGTAACTTCTCCTCCTCTGAAATATCCGAGGGACTAGACATATTTAGTCTCGTTCTAAGCGTATTAGCTGGTGGGGTGGGGGTCTTGGCAATACGTGGCTTAATGTCACTGTATTCCTCGACATGTGGCTTTACGTCCACATCTTCTTCATCTGACGAAAAGACCAAGGATTTGTCCTTAGTGAAGTCTATCATTAAGATAGACTCGGTCGGGACTTTGCCTCGGGCCAGGGAAATTAGCAGGTCCTTCGTCATGTTCCCACTTGTTTGGCGTAGTAATAAAATACTCTCAGCTAACTTCTTTCCTATTCCCTTAATCCCTAATAATTTTTCTTTATCTGCAAAATTAATTGCAATTGGCTGTTTTGCTGGTGCTCTGACTTTAGGTATAGAGTCAGACTGGTCATCAGACGTACTGGCCTCAAGGTCAGCCATAATTTATCAAAAATGGATTCAATCAAATGGCAGCAAATATATAATAATATTTCAGCAAACAACATACACCACAAGCAACAACCGAGTTTTTGGTTTATTCAGCCCGGGCAATATTAGGTCCGGATAAGAATGGCAGCAAACCGTGACCTCAAAAAATTGCGGCTAAAAGAGAGCGTAGAACGAATAAAATTCGTTAAATGCGGTCAGCTTCAACTCCAACAATGCTTTGTAGGTGATATCTATCGTCGGTGCTGGTGAATTCGACCTTTCAAATTGTTTTAGAAATTTGCAAATTCCGAATCACGTGACTGTAAGAGCGGGTAACTATTCCGTTTAAAAAACAAAAATAATCACCGCTGCCACCAATGTAGAGGCTATGCTCGGTCCAAATATACAATTCAGTACAATGAATATACTCACCAACGATAGACGCTGCACACAGGGCTGTATAACTTGTAGATGAACTCGGGTGCTCAGGCGATGTGTTCACTTCGTGTTCTCTGTGACGACTGCACTGTAGCCCGGATCTGGGGAGCCGTCAAGCGTCGCTAATCCCAGACTGGTTCTGTAGCGGAAGTGGCGCAATGAGCGGAAAGAGGCTCAAATCACCACAATTCTGATAGATGTTCTCATAAAAAGATTCCACCATGGATGGTAAACAGGACCAGCGAAGTGTTGATACCCCCGACAGGCTGAATGGTGCGCTCGCATAGGATTTGGACCACGTGTTCAGCTCGCAATGGTTAGAATTCGGATAAACTTCCATTTATGAAACTGTTTGACTTTTAGACGATTGCAAAATGCTATATATTGGTCGAAGACCGACACGCGAAAGTCGGTCTTGTTAATTCGTGTTTCTGACAGCGTGTATTAATGTGTGATGCGGCCCTAATTTGGATAAATAATCTACAAGTTGAATACGAGAAATATTGCATATGTTATCATCACTCCCGCGCCGTATGTTATGTGATGAAGAATAAAAATTTAGCTCTAGATTTATATTATAAAAAATACTTTCGTCGGTAAGAATATCATTCTTATGTTATTCCGTTAGTGACATCGCGACCTCGCCCCATGGCTTTGTCCAGTCGAATCCTGCACATTTTATCGGATTTGTGGTTTTGCTATCTGTATTTCCTGTATCGCGACCTCGCCCCATGGCTTTTTTCACAGATTTTCAGTTTTGCCCTACACATATATATATATCCTGTATAGAAACAATTAAAACAATTAAAACAAAGTAATGTCGCTTTTTATCAGCCGAGGGGCGAGATTGCGATGTCTCTAACAGGATTCTGTACATTCCCAAGCACACACAAGTTTTTATGTATAGTTACATAAAATATATTATGCCGCTTTAACACATGGTAGTAATAATTATTGGTATTTTCTTCACAAGCTTGTGTGGAGAACGCCGCTGTGAGACCCTGATTGCTCTTCAAAACAATGTTTCTATATATTTTAGATGCTCATGTACTGTGGATTTGTTTACATTTTTTATGACTAGGTTTGAAGACCATACACGAGATGACGTCAAATGGAAAATCTGAGCTGAGAATCGACTTAACTGCAGCAGACGGAAGTCATGCTTATGAACTGTTCCAAAATTTCTACTTATCTCCTGGTCGCAATTACACACTTCATATTGACCCAGGAACGGGCACCGCAGGTTTGTAGTTTACCACGTCCATCAACGTTACTGGCATATTTAGTGAAAAAAATGATTGAACGGTCATTTTATGAAAGTGCATTTAGACCATAATAACGCTAATTCATATTTTTGCAACAAGTGCCATACGTATAACAATGTTACAAATCATTTAAATTGGATTTGTTCGCGTATCATAATTAACGAGTATCTCAGTAGAAAACTGTAAAACGTATGTAAATGTACATGTAAATGTGTACGCTACACCCATCCGATATTCGGAAATAAATTAATGGCGGTATTTGAAGCACAATACAATTATGCAAGCGAAATTATAGAACAATCATATCACAAATCATTCGCTTATTTCTTAACAATAGTTATTTAGTTTTGGCCAATTATTAAACAAATTTCAAATGGAAATATTACTGCAATTAAATATTTCCCAAAAGTGTTTGAAATTATATTTGAAGTCATCTGTTATTCTGACAACATGATGATAACACTCGTGTTTATTTTGAAGTGCGCTTTATTTTCCAGTCCAAAACTGTAGATTTGACATATGTTAATATTGTACTAATTGTATGCTTGCACTTTTGTTAAATACACAATGGACAAAAATATAGAGAAACGCCGTATAAAAGACTTCAATGCCAAATTGTTGACATGTTCACATTCATGTATAACGAATTAAAAAAATACAGTGTAGTTCAAGTAACATAGTAAATTATTTCCCGATAAAGTATTAAACACGACCCTTTATTTCTATTATTTGAATATTTATTTATATTCGTAATGTAGGATTATTTTCGTACTGCATTTTGCATGTAACATGTTACGCTTATATTCAACCTTCATGTATATCAAAAGTGTAGTATGACAATAAGCATCTATACTTCTTAGAACATAACATTATATAATGTGATTGGTTGCAAAAGCATGCTGTCATTATTCTGGTTATCTGATCATGTGACTAAAATATTCAGATTATGTTACAGGTGATAACAATGGTTTGTCGTGGCACAATGGGCACAACTTTGCCACCAAAGATTATGACGATATGCATGGATGTGCAGTTCTAAAACACGGAGGATGGTGGTATTATCATTGTGTCCTTGCAAATTTGAATGGAAATTTTAAATTACCTGGAACCATCTCAAGTAGAGCAGATGGTCTTTTTTATTATGATTTCAAAAGGTATGAATCGTTAAAATCAACGGTTATGATGTTCCGAAAAATACAATGATTTAAAAAAAAAAAAATCTCAACAAAATTCACACATGTACTACATAGAAAACATGTACCATCATACTAGTATTATAAAAATCGTCAAGTAAACACGGTGGAGAAGGTGGTGTTTTTCATTATTATTTCAAACAGCATCAATCATTAAAATCAGCGGTTAATGATGTTCCGAAAAATACAATGATTTAAAAACTAAGTACAACATCTCATCAAAATTCATACATACTATATATGGAAAATATGCACCTACATACTAGTTTTATACAAATGACGTCATTTACAGATGAGGTTGTAAATCCCAGGAGCGCTCATATAGAAAATATGTACCACCATACTAGTTTTATAAAAATCCTGATTAGTTTCTATCAAATAAAAAATATACGTTGCAATAATACAATGGTATAAGTAACGCTATGTGTGTGAACATATAAATAATTTTCTGGTAGGCTTCTTCACATAATCACGTTATATTCGTGGGTATAATTAATCATCTATGTATAGTGTTATTGTTTTTTAAAGGATTGAATTGAATTACTTGAAAGGCGGAGAATAACAAAGTCATATTAAAATATGTGTTTATATTACTTTTTCAACGGTAGAATATCCACTCTGCATGAAATGTCGAAAAGTGAATATTAATCAACATTATGTAGGCCCCTATATACCATGATGTTTATAAATTTACAATACAAACCGAGTCATGTACCATCTTGTTACTTGAGGGAAAAACAAAATACTTTATAAATTAATATTCTCTAACATACCCAATATGTACAAAGCACACCTAAGGATATCTAAATACTAGCTTTTATATTTCACATTTGGGTATATTGTACAGTTATGTGTGTGATATTTAAGTACAATCTATATACATGTACAATGTATTGTTACCTACATAATTGTAATTAATTAAATAAATATACAGTACTGTTCATCGTTTATATTGCAATAATTGTAATGGTACGAATAGAACAACAATAGTGTAAACATTATATTTTTAGCTGGAGATAAGACACTGTATATTGTCACATTGTACTATTTAGATTTTATAAGAAACTGTAACTTACAATCAATGATGAGTATACTAAAACTTAACGTATATGAATAGATATACATTTGTAACGAAACACCAATCAGGTGTTACTACTGATTAGTTTGTGAATGAACTGTTTTCATATTCCTTTGGAAAGTTTTCATATCTCTTTGGAATGTTTGTCCTATTGATTTTTTCTGAATAAACTCTATTTACACATGTCTGTGATATTTTCTCTGAATCAGTTATATTATAATACCAAGTTTGTCTGTATAATGATCTCATAGTATTGTTTTAATATTGTCCCCATGAAAATACATACACCTCTCATGTTCGCTACAATGGTGCTAGGAGCTTATCTGCATCTTCCCTTGATACGAAATATAATTATTGGACCTGCTTATTGCATCTACAACGTTCTCATCCTAAGATCATCGTTTACACTAAAGTTCGTAATCAGGACCTGTGTTCACAAATATTTGCCATTTTCTGAAAGCAATTGAAAACTTAATGTAGTACTTTTCTTAACAAACACAAAAATACCTAAAATCTTGTAATTCAAATTGTGAAAACCCTCAAAACTCTACTTTTTTTGTTGAGAAAATACTACATTAACATTATCACTGAATTTGATACAAATCAAATCAGGATCAACTTTCAAGAATCAGTCTTAGCAACTTAGCAATCCTTTTCTAAATGAACATGAAACCTAACGTTTATGATTCAACAACGTTCATATTATCACATTATGTAAAAATATTTAGTTTGCAGACAACATTATTCAAAGTTTGCAAGAAAGTACACATGATCTTGGTCCTGATCCTGAAAACTAATTCTTTGTGAACACAGAGCCTGATAGACAGGAATACATTTATAATATCAGTATTGGGAACGGTCTAATTTACTTATACCATTTGGACAAAGCTCGGAACATACATAATCAGAGGACACCTAAAGGACCTAAAGGGTCACGTGAGCCATGTGATAAAAGAAGCGCACAATTATACCGTTAGTACTTCTTACTATGAACTAAGATCATTGTGAAACTTGAGTACAAAGTACTCATCATAAATAAAATCTGTATCGAGTTTCAGGCTTAAACTAACAAAACCTCCGAAAAACGAAAAGCACGTGAGTAACATGTGTAACAATGCTTTAAAATATATCCCTTCAGACGTGCATTGTACATTTGGTGAGTATTTGGCGACAATGTGAGATGTACAAAAACAAAAGCTATTATGTGCAGAAATACATCTACATTTATATACCTTACGTAGATGTATACATGCTTCTGTATAGTAAGCAATTGTGTTGATATCAAAGTGGTACAAATTCTTGTTCCCATATAGTATTACCTTAGGTGGTTTACAAGTGTAACATAATATCCCAAAGACAGACGCATGCCAACCGACGGATAGATCTTATATGCACACGTATAGAGAGTGATCACAAATTTGTCTGACAATATCGTAATCACCAAATATAATCTTTGCACAACGTAAGAAACGACTAAAACGTTTTAGTGTCTTATAAGAAACAAAGCTATTTTCCTATCCGAACAGTATGCATTGTTGACGTAGAAGTCATAGTAGAACTTATCAATGTGTGAAAAATGTACACTGTTCTATCGACGTGTTGTTTCTTTGCAACGTCGTTTCATTTTGTATAAAGCGAGTTTACATTTACCATAACGGAGGACGATTTCCGGAGGCCAGCTATTAAAGTTCTAAGCGAACGATTAAGTATTATGAAGCGTTTTTGCCGCCCCGCTTTCGTCCGTAGGACCCGCGAAATACGTAGCACTATGTTTAAAAAGTGAATGTGTGCAGCTGTCCTACATTGCGGGGGTCATGGTTCACTCTGTAAAAACAGATGACAAGACGTGTTTAAGTACAACAAGTGCCAAGTTCTGAAATGATCATGTTAATATAACAAAAATTCTAACAATAAAAAATTGCTAACACAACATTCTTCATTAAAAGAATTTACAATCGAAGTGAAACAGTAAGTCACTGTATTTGTAGTAATACCACTCAACCCACTGGACTTTTGTTTCATTTTCAAAACTTCGTAGATTTTTCATTCAATATATTTATACACTCGAAAACAGCAACACAATATATTCACAAGTAAATAATTTACATTCGACTATGTATAGTAATTCACTATGTGTCTGCAATAGAATTCAACTCACCAGACAGTAAAATGTTGCTTTGTGTGTCCCTATCGAGTCATACCACTACGAGTCGTACATCTCTATATAGAAATATCGTATCTTTTCATGAATATATAACTTAAATTGGTTATATAGTATTATTATATACGTCTGCTTACTTTCTTTAACAAATCGTGGGATATTGAAAACGGTTTGTGTTATCATATACACTGGTTTATCTGCAATAATATTAATTGATTATTTCAATGGCGAATTGGATAACCAACCATGAGGAGTTCGTCATTCAGAAAGCTCTGCGGACGCATGCCGATAATCATTTTCGTTAAATTTGCAACAAGACATTGATAGTCAGTGATAGTAACACTGGAGTATTTAAACAAACTATCGCTTCGGATCGAGGTTTTACAGTTTTATCAACACAAGATCCCGACCAAACCAGATGCTCGATTTTCATTTGCTTTTAGTTTTAAGACGATTTTCGTTCTGTTTCAGCAAAAGTGTCCACAATATTAAATTAGTTTTGAGGCGCCAAGCTGCGTCAAGACACACGCGCAAACAAAACACGTATGTGCATACGCATAATCACGTGACCTCGCGCACAAATACACATGTGGCTGAAATACGCACGCATGCGCATCATTTTACGAGCAACAAAAACAGTTCCATATTCTATGAATAATATACTTCAGTAAAGTGTATATTCCAAAGATCTTTAGGACATTAATGAGTCTCTGTCAGTATATCGTTATCATACAGATTGAGAATACATTTCAATCATTTTATTACCCTCAAAAGACTATAATCGGATATTTGAGGTGCAGCATTTGTATCGGCATAAAGATTTCATTACTTCCGTCTGAATGTATTTCTGAATGATACAATATTGTTCGGAAACTACAAAGGGAAAACATACGTCGTCTTGTATCCGATGATTGTGAAATTCGCATACATTGGAATGGACTATACATTCACCACACAGCGTTACCGCTTTTTGAACTAATAGTTTGTGTGATACGAACAATTTGGAACAAAATAATACATCAGCACGAACGCTTGGTGAGTTTTATTGTGAATGCATCACATGTTTCATGACACAGGAGATTGTCGTGATTTCTTTCCCTTTATTTCCCATCTAGAGCTACCTCCCTTTGCCCCTTCTATGCATGTAAATAGGTAAAGAACTCTCTGACAATCTCCTGTGTTTCGTGATACGTTATTTTATTTTAGAAAAATCTTGGGTTTAACTGAAACAAATGCTTCGACATAAATTGAGTCAATGTAAAGCTAGAGAGTTACCGGTATGAAACACGAGATGAACAAACAATGTCATCTCAAAATCAATTTAACAGTTTAACACTGAGATCGAACAAACAATTAGCTTCTAATGAGTTAATGACATTTTCGTATGTAGCAAGACCAGAATGAGAGAGATTATGACGATCTCCTTGTTCCGGATAATATTGCTCATAGAGAATAAACAATACAGAATCGTTCGATTTGTTCCTTTCTCTAAATGTATCCGTTAATTAATATGTTAAGAACTTAAGAGCGTAACATTGCGCATATCTAATAAAACTTGCTTATACTTAAATGAAACCTTAGCACTTGGTAATATACGAATGTTGTAATATAATTAAAGTTCGTTTTGAGGCCTCTGTGGCGGTATATGTGACTTAAAGTCTCCCGTGGTCGAGTAGTTAAGGCATCCGATCTGGGAGCGGGGGATCGAATGTTCGAATCCCGGTAGGGGTCCGTTCAGAAATTGCCGGTTGGTGAGCCACCAGCTATTTAAATAATGGTAACCGTATGCCTACCTGCCCCTAGCCTGGTATTAAAGGGTAGGAATCAGGAATTAAAACATTCAAACTTTGATATATAAGAGCTTAACAGTTTGTAAATTAATTTTGGACATTATCTCCACATATTTAAATATCATACAGCTACAGCAATATTATAAGGGCATCACATATATCATCGCTTCAAAAAGTCCATCGCGAAAATGTACTTTGTCGCTTCTTGTACCTTCTATACAGATAAATAACTGCCATTATCCTTGAAGCCATTTAGTCGGATATTGTCCTGTCTCATTTAAGGTTCACAAACACTAACTCCGATTTCACAAAAAACTTAAGTACTTAAGTACGGTAATTTCCTTAGTATCATATTTAAGTATTTATTTAAGTATAGTCTGCGAAACATACCGTTCTTATTACTTATTGCTTTAAGTTAACTGCTTTTAATGATAAATTACTGCCTACTTAGTCAATTTATGTAAATATGTTGTAAATCAATGACCCAGTTTCGGCCTATTGTTGCCAGCTGTCTTGACTAGTCCTGTGATCTTTTCCATCCGTATACCCGCCCCCCTCATTTTCCTCTTTGATTCTCCTAGTTATTCCTTATGGTCTGCCAGGCCATTCCTTGCGCTTCTGTTCCCTACCGTATGTACCCTTTAACCTCCTCAAGTGCCTTATATCTTATGGATTGTTGTTATCCCTGAGGTCAGTGTTGGGAGGCACTGTCTCGTGTATGTGACGTTCCCTGTAGCAATCTTTTCTCTGTCTTGCTTATTAGTTCGCTTTAAGGAGTTAGTGTACAAAACGCGTGGAAATAGATTGAAGCATGTTATTTTGCCTAACTAAGTACAAATAATTAGTTTGTGTTACAGTGAACTGCATTTTTTTCAAATGATCAGCGTTACACAATACCAGACTAAAGCATACATCTAAGACATGTCTTAAGCATTTACTTAAGTAATGTCGTGACATTGGGGTCAGGTACGCCAAAGGTTGCGTCAACATCGACAATAGCTTTAAAACGCGCATATTCTGTATAGTTTCTCGCGGGGCGTGCTGGATAGGAACTACTTTCTTAAACGAGTCGAAAACAAATTTTAATATATACTCGTATATGCCAACAACAAGTTATTACATACATGTATAATATGCAAGTTTCGAACTATGTACATGTATTCAATTTGAGCGAACTTTGGTCAGTTATTTTGTATTGTTTGTATTTGCGTGAGGGACTATTCTGCAGCGGCTGTATATTTAGCAAAGTTTGGATATTCAGTCCCACGTACAGAGCTAGACTAAACGAACACTTGGCGTCACACTCTGTGGGAAGGCTGGTTATGACAGGCGAGCAAGAGAAAATGCATTCACGATAACACAAATTAAGATTCAAATTATCCATTGTGTTTGTTTAACCGCATAGCAACGCTTTTTGAAAATCAGACAATTTCAACATGAATTTATTTACTATTAGCATGTGTTGCTACGTCATTCATGCCTATGTCGATATCAGCCAACGAATTCAGATCAATTATTTAAATGAGTGTGGTCCGATAAAAGAACGTAAACAAATTCAGATCTTTTTGTAAATGAAACTTACCAGACGTATATAACGAGTTATATAATCATAAAGAAATACAATTTGTCTTAGAAATGAGACGCTATTGTACAAAAGGGACCAACAAAAATAGCAATATCTAGTATTCTATATCTCTCAGATAATACAGAATTACTGGCAATGGACCTTATAATCAGGGCCCTCCGACTTATGGTTACACGAAACTAGACATATACTTTAATGAAAATATTATTCCAACATCAAAATGGATACGAGATCAAATACAGTCGATCCATTATTCAAATTATCATTTATCATGGCACTCATTAGTAATATTTGTCTACATCAACGTAGTTCACGTCAAACGTCATTGGTTAGTATTATTTTCAAAATTTCCGCATATGAATCGTTTGTTTAATCACAATACCAACTTTCTGGCATTACGTAGCTGTAGGAGCAGTAGTAACAGAAAAAGCAATAACTTGCTAACTGAAACTCATTTCCTGTAATGAATACTATTGTGACAGCGAGCAGAAAGAAATGTCTCAATGTTGATACTGCGAGCAAAACCATACCGGTATACCGGTGTTATCACTGCAACGGCGGCTAGCAATAAACCTTTGAAATTGTTATAGCGCTGTTTCATGATTATTTCTACTGCAGTAACCAATGATAGTGTGGATTTGGTAGTAGTAGCAGTAGTAGTACTAGTGTTGCAAGCAATAGCGCCAGTTATACTACTCTATCTGCTATTACTGCTACCTTTACATCGATCTTTCTAAGTTCGCATATAATTATACATATACAGTATTAACAATACGTGGTCGTTTGTGGTTAAGGTCGATCACTTCCAATCACTTGCCACTCACTGCAGCGGGTTCAAATCCCACACAGGATATAGAAGTGGTGAGGAAGCTATCGAGCTGGCTTACGGAAGATCAGTGGATTTACCAAGGTATCCGCCTCGGGTCTTCTTCCACCATAATTGCAGGAACAGTCACTACATGACCCAGGCTGATATACAAGTGAAGTCCCATTACATTACACAATTCCTTGATTGGTTTTGGCATGTGTGGAAGTCGCAACGTGTGCATACAAACATCTTACATTTGGAGTCACTTCTAAACTAGTGTAGTTATGCGACATATGATTGAACCGTTTGTGTGTGATAGCGCATTCCAACTAAGTTTAAACTGGTATCATCCATCTTCAGTATTATGTGTTTCCTTCAATGCAATACTCTGAAACATTTCCTATTAATCGTATCAAATGGAAATTGCCTTCTGAATTTAAATCTTTCATTTCAGCACTGGAATCAAAAACAAAATGAATTATTCATTGAACTCATAAAACAAAGAACTAGTAAAAAACATCCCCATGAGCTGTTAACCACCAGGACAACTGAGAAACGCTTTGAATAATGGCATAAAATCTTAGGTCAGACATTAATCCGAAAGGATTTTCAAGAAAATGGAAATATGGAAGACAATTTATTCTCACTAATAACGTAATAAGTCGATAAATACCGATGGCATTAAGTATATGCAAAACTGCTCAAAGCACTGTAAGTATTGTACAGGCTCTATAATGCTAGCCTAAACATGCGATTTAGTGTTTCTTCATCATTAAGAAAACTGACTGGCTCGATGTACTCTTAACACTTATATAGATAAATACATCCAGTAACTAATCAGCGTACAGACATTGCATTGGCGTAAAGTTGACAGTAGTAGCAGAAACAGCAGTATCATCATCTCTCCATATTGTATGCATTGGTGCACTATGCAGTGGCACAGGAGATTATCCCTTCAAGAGTTCTCCCTGTATCCGTTCTATAGTATATGTACATATAGAACTATAATTATATATCCATATACTATTATAGGGTTAAAAAGAGAGAACGTGTGACAATCTCCTGATGCAGTACTGTAGTAGCCATTTCCTGTGATAGCGCGTAAACAGTTACAGGGAATTTACAAAATAACAATATGTGCACAACCATTTTAACGTCATTCCTTACACTCAGTTATTGCTATAACTTACCGCAAGTGGTGGTAGGCAGCAACGATATTGCTGTTACTGCTATGGCTGCTACTACTCCTAACTGCACTCCTAGCGATTTCGAATGACTTTTAACATGATTCAACAGTATAGTGATAAACGCAAGTTAACAGTAAGAAATAATCACCCAGCTTTACGTGTAAGCTTCAAGTAAACAAAAAAACAAGTACAGCTTCCAGATGTTTGCTTTATAAATGAAAATACTTTGAACCGCCTTCAGACAAATTGGATTTTCCACTTATACAGAACCAGTTGTCACTTTGTGGCATATAATCTAATAAATGTCACTGCTTTTCCACCAATAAAGACTTATCAGCTATTTAATCAGGCGTTAAAGCGAAAATCGACCCAGCGTATAAATGTAACTTTTCTTCCCAATTTAGAGATGTGTGGAAAACGGTCTGATAATATCATTGCATTAAGATGCAGCATCCTGTACAATACCCATGGGGAAAGTCTGATATTTTGTCTAACATTACTGGAGGAATGTTTACAGTTTACGCACGACTCTCAATTAATTCGACACTGAAAAATTCAAGGTAAATGGATGTCTATCATTTGGCAGGCAGTGTACATATGCTTTAATAAGGTTCAATATTGAATCCTCACAGATTGGGAACTTTAAACTTATTCTAAAGTAGCCTTAATTTAGGTTCATTAGAAGGTATAAGAGTTAAATGTAACCAACCCCGTTCTAAATGTTCCATGCAAAAATGTAGTTCTGAAAAACAAAGGAAAGTCACTGTTTCAGTGATCAGAAATGACACAAAAGTTGCACAGTAACAATAAATACAGCTGACAATGACAGTACAGCCAGAGACAGCCTTAAACCAGGGACAACATTTCTAAGGACTACTTCCTAGCGTAGACAATGCACCGTTGACAGTTGTGTATTGAAAATTTTGACAGATACTGTATACATTGAATGATAGCAGAAAAGTTACCAGGTCGTGGTGGTGTTTTCTTGGTGTGGATTTACTATGCTAGTGTTGTATCTGTATACAGTGCTGTACGACACTGGTCATTCTGTACACGCCCACTGCATGACTATAGTAGTGTACTCGTACAGAATGTATGTGTACACTTCTTGGCTTGCATTGGTCATTTTTTTGTTAATTAGTTTGAGGTGAAGAACTAAAATGCCTGGCCTAATATACATTAAGCCTCTTTCCTATTTGGTCACCCTCTGCTTCTGCTGATTATAATATTGATAAATGGGGGTGTCATAATATATCGGTATATTGCGGTACGCAGCCAAACTGTGTTGTATAAAATGAATGTACCGTTTTTACGATACATTTTTCTGCTTTCTACTAGAAGCCGATTGCTGCAAACTATTTTGAGACATTTATCTACTAATGAAAAGCTCACACGCATTAAAAACTGAAAAAAATAGAGAACTGTTTAATATATGCATGGTACATTGTACATTCTAGTCGTGAAAACCTCATTTTAAGTCAAACTCAAAACTTGAAATGAGATCGATGAGCGTTTTTTAGCTTAATAATTTTTATGCGTGTTTATTTTTGCAACAGTTTAAAGTTGGACAAAAGAACCAAGTTAGAAAAAACTATCAGTCATATCTCAGAGTAATGAATAAATATATTGTGATACATATTGCACTACGTTGCTAATGTATTGCAATATTGTATGGTTTGCTTCATGTGTGTTGTAACACATCTATTTTGTAATCATTGTTTCTGTGTAACCCATATTTGGTGGTAGCCAATGAAAACATGTTTTGTACTGACCAACTGACATCGTGCACGCAATAATAGCATTCTCGATCATTTTTTTAAGGACAGTATAGTTATACATGAATTTGGGTTTAAAACACTTAAAGGATTGGTCTGCACGAATTTAACAAAATTTAGTCAATTTATTTATTTCGAAAAGTATGACAATATCAGAAGTGACCAATTTAGAAATGTACACGGGTATACATAATGTATATCTCCTTCATGAACACGTATTGTTTTCATTGACACCACGTTGTAATTATTTATTAAAAAACGGCCATAGAGTAAAAGAGCTTATATCAGATTGCATTCATACTGCCTACCATAAGATTGGCAATACAGTTTACTTAGACAGCATTCACCGTACTTGTCACAGACATTCATTGTACCTTATAGACTACTTTCTTTATTTACCAGTATAGAAAAGACAACGCAAATGAAGCATTTTGCTCACAAAGTTTTAATCAAGATGCCACTAGCCTGAAGCACTTATACACACATGTAAGAAAAATATAGTAAAAATCTCAAACATGTATCCTTACGTTAGCATAAAGGTTTTATTAGATAATTAATTAAAATCAACACTTGGTGTATCAACATGAGGGAAAATTGACATTAATTTTAATGAACCACATGATAATCACTCTGTCTGTCTACCGGAGTTAAAAATATACAACAAAAAGATTGGTCTACGTTTTATTAATCTACCTTTACTCATATGTCTCTGACCCTACACAGTTACTATTTTCAAATGGCTAACAATAATGTACAGTATGGTGAAATAAAAGTTACTCCGACAAATGTACTCGTACTTGAGGTTTTTTAGTTGTAATACTAGAATGCTGAAAATATACATTTAAATGAATGACACTCTTGATCAGAATCCTTTATTATAAGTTTTTCAACAATTGAAGCAGCTTATTACAAGGGATAAACTGATGAGATATGGAATAATAAATAGCATAGAACAGCTACTGAAACTAATAGAAAATATTAACTTGTTTCATCAAATCAATTATGGTATATGATATATGATTCAGATGAACTTAGATGAACTTAGATACAATAAACAAAAATACACCTCATTAAAAGGTAACAGAACAAGTCCAAAAGTATGAATTAGACTAAACATTCTTAACTAGTAATAAAAATAAATAATGCCCAATGAATCAACTCAGACAAATTTGAACAGTTTTTAGTACTTAAACCATTCTAAAGTTTCACAGTGACTACTTCCAATTTTTCAATGGCACCCATGTTTGTCCATCTGAATTAATGTCACCAGATAATGTTATTAAATGTCTAGGTATAACACTATCTTGTTTTGCAACAGCTGCTTCATAATGTTCCACACTGTACGTTTCTTGGAATGGTACATTAACTTGTCTACTTTGATTGTCATCTTGGACAGAAGTGCCTATCATTACATTCAGAGGTGGTTCGTTAGTGCCCGACAATTCAGGAGACCTTTGGAAAAAAGAAACGGAAACACCTTCAATGTTATTTTTTTCATTGCCTTTGGAAACAGATACACGACAACTCTGGGAGCTTTCTAGGTGTTTTCGTAATCCTCTCTTTTGTACAAAGCCTCGACCACAAGTAGAACAAGAAAAGGGTTTGGTATCTGAATGTATGAGCTTATGATACTTGAGGTTACTTTTGTCACTGAATGATTTTGTACAAATATCACAACTATATGGTTTGACCCCAGTATGAATAACCACATGTCGTTTATACATGTACATGTACCCAGGAGGGAAGAGCTTATCACAGTATTCACATTTCTTTGAATTTGTTAAGTTCTCATTGGCTTGCTCTTCTGCACTAAAATGATTGTTCTGTAACTTGTGGTTTTGTAAGGACGCCTTGTTGGTAAACTTCTTCTCACAAACATCACACTCATATCTTTTTATATTATTGTGACTGTCCATATGTTTCTTCAAACTTCCAGATTGGTTAAAGCCCCAACCACAAATCTCACAACAAAACTGCCGTGTTTCGCTGTGAATTCTCTTATGTTTAGACAAAACATCTTTGGTTTTAAATAGCTTCTCACACACATCGCATCCAAACTTTCTCTCAGTATCATGAATATTCATATGACATTGAAAGTTTGATTTGGAAGAGAACATCTTGCCGCACACATTACACATATAACTTCTCTCCTCATGAATCAACATATGGGACTCGAGTCTTGACTGTGTTGAAAAGCCTCTGCTACAACCATCATGATTACACACGAAGTGTTTTAAATGTAATGTATCCTTATGTTTATCTAAAAAATGTTGGCTGGAGAATATCTTCTTACACTTGTCACACGGAAATGAACGAACTTCACCTTGAGTATGAGTTGTTAAATCATGTCTATCCAGGTTAGCACGAGATCGAAATACTTTCTTACACAATTTGCAATAGAACAAATTCCCTTCAGATGAATTCCCCGCTGACTGATCGTCATGACAACGCAAGTGCAACCTGCATCTATTTTTAGAATCGCTTATATCTCTACAGGTCTTGCATTCATACTGCCTACCATGAGTTATAATCAAATGATGAAGTAACAATCTTGTATTTAGAAATGAGTTACCACATATCGGACAGCAGAAATCTCCATCATTTCCTATCTCCTCAGCCTTATCGATCTTGCTACTTAAGTCTACAAACTGAACATTGAAGTTATGTGGCGCAGTCTCCTCGTGGATAACTTCATGAACATCTAAATAGTCCTGACGTATAAAAGAGCAAGAACATTGCAAGCATTTGAAACTGCCCTTAGGCGTGTTATAACTTTCTTTAATAAAGCATATTCTTGTTCTAAGATGTTTATTGTGAGCTGCAGTGGTTGGAAACCGTTCATGACATCTTTTACATGAAAATATTCTTTTAGCAGTGTAAAGTACCCCTTCAGAAAGTTTCTTCCCAAGCTCAGTTAAATGAATGACTTTTTGTTTTTTCTTCACCGGCGTATCAAAGCTGTCATTGTTGCTTTCCCCTTCAACCCTCGAGTTTGCTGGTTCATTCTTAGCAGTAACACTATCAGAATCGACATTGATATTTGAAATGGATTTATCAGTTCCCAAGTCATATTTTACCTTCATAGAAAAGGTCTCCAACTCATTACTATTATCATTATCAGCATGACTCTGCACAGAATGGGTTATTCCTTCAGGTTGACGAGAACTGGCTTCAAACGTGTTAACTTCTTTATTTTCCTTCTCTAAACTTGTATTTTTATTTTTGTATTCATCAATTATATTATTCAGGTTATTATCATCAGGTTCAAGTAAATCATCAGCATCGTCTTCATAATGTTCTTGTCTGTCTGAACCAGTTATCTCAACCAAATCTGGAAAATAAAAACATACATAAGACGTATCGCCCACAGGTGCACACATACCATCTTGAAAACTATTTTTTAGTCAAGATATCACCATTCTATTATATTATTGGATTGGAATGACATAACATATACCCTCTTTTAAACACCCCTAGATGACTATTCTGGTACATGAATCTATAAACGAGACGCACCATTTACTGCACTGCTCCGAATATTCCTTTATAGTTTTCTTTTATACCCCCTAAATTATTTATTTAGTACCTTTGTGACTTGTGGGAAGGACCTGTTTTGGTAAATGAGGTATAAACAGAACTACTTTTTCGCGTTTGTGCTATGCAAGTCGGTTTCTAAGTTACAAGTCACTTGTTTTTAAGCATTATTGCAAATACTGTTGTGAATGCATGAACTGGTAGCAGGCTGATTATTGTAAGCAAAGGACTAATGGTATTTACTATAACCTGTTTCAAATAATTTCATTTTTCACACAATTCTGTACACATGTTTCATATATATTTTTAGCTGATAGCATTGGTACCAGGAGACCATCAGGACTTCATGTCAGAATTTTGATAAAGGACATGGTGAAAACAATATATTACCTCTTGATGTCAAGGCAAATATTACTACTAAACACTCATAGCAACATTATTGCATTAATAACGTACTGTGTGCTGAATGCTTTGCTAAAGTTATGAACAACTAGGATTCATCAAGAGAGATTAGTTTAAGTTGCAAGAACTTTTTCACAATCAATGTAAAACTAACGACTAGCTGTTGTACACGTTATACAAAAAGGGGGCCATTCAAGAATTATAAGAGCATATAAAAAGGCTTATTATCGGTCATTTATTGGATGTGTTTGTGCTGGATTCTGTCGCCGTTCCATATACAGAGAATGGTATGAGGGAGACAATCTGAATACTTAACTATATTCAAACAAGCAATCAGCAATTAGTCTATTACTGCAATATTTTTGTAACAATTGCAACTGAAATATATTTTTTTAAATATTTTATGAATTCCGCATTCAGATTCAAAACAACTTGAATCAGGTAAGTGTCCCCTAAATTAACAAAAACTAATCATAAACTGCTTTCACAATGCTACATCAATCAAATAAATCATTGTTGCTAACTGTTCAATAAATGCTGTTTCAAGTTGTTGGGGTTTGGCACAGTTTTCAATGTGTACAGCAGTCAGTTGACCTAACCAGTGTTCCTAGGTTACCAACAGGTACTAAACAGCTCTTCCACAAGCAACTGACAACTTGCACACAGTGAATCAAAGGTGAAGGCAAAATGATCTTGGATGTATTATTTTCTGTCAAATTATCACACAGAATGTACGTGTTACCCAGGATACCAACCTACGACCTCTGGATTGACAGTTGAGTTAATTCCACCAACTGAACTAAATAGGCTGACTCATTGTACAATGAATTAACTTGTATGAAAATGTAGTTACACCTTATAACAAATAATACCCTTAATGTTCAATTCAAAAATCACTCAAAAGGCTAGTACGCACTTCTAAATTGCAGAAATATGTAATTGACAATGTTAGGTAATGTGCCATCCAAAGGTAAAGGAAGCATAATCACAGAAGCCCAGAGAACCCTCAATACCAACTTAAACAGCGAAATGCAACATATTTTCCATCTTATGAATAACCAGACAGAGATGACCATATCCTAAACCAGAAGAGTTACAGAGACATGTGGAGAAATGTGGTGACATGTTTGATACCGCCACAAATATAAGTAAGAGGGCATATAATTAACTGATAAGGTAAGTGAGCATCTGATAAAAAATATGCTACATTATCCTTACACCTGAGAAAGATCTTGTATTTCAGTCAGAAATTTGACAAGACACCATGGATAATATATTTGTAAATGCTAATGGCAGGATCATGAAACTTGTGCAATACCTTTCCTGTCTATGTCATCTATCAATACCTATGTTGGTATTGTATGACCATAAAGTAATAACAGACAGTCCAGACAAAAAAGTAACCAAGGGGCCCAATCACTTGACATGGATGTATGGTTCCTGTGCTGAGCATTTCTCAATGTTCTTTACGCCTATACATCAGTCCCTCAATGCATCTTCTACTAAGGTTTCGGACAAAACAGCGACACAGTCTGACACACGCACACAAACATGCCTACCAGCACTATATCTCCTTCCACTGACACCAGAGAAACAAAAGAATTTTCAACAGATATTGTCCACTTTGCCACCATGCTATCACAATTGTACCGACGTTTGCTGTTTCAAACTGACACCTACGCGATTTCGTTGCTCTTAGCAGCAGTTACAGAATCATGAAGCTTTTTAACTGATTTCAAAAGGCAAGACAATTACCTTATTTGCAATAGTGTATTTTTTTTCACAAATAAGCAATTGTTTTCTCAATAGCTAATTTTCTAATCAACTTCCATTTTTTGCCGTTTGCCTCTCATTGGTCAATCGTTAAAATAAGTGTTCAGAACTTTAGAAACTATTTCCCCATATAACTTCACCAATTAGATCATGCGTTGCAAATATGTACACGCACAAAATTAATGATGTAAACAGTTGGTCGAAAACTTGAGTAATTATAAGTGTTATCTTACTGTCAGTACACAATTTAAGCAAATTCCTTACAAGTCGAAATAAGACAAGCATCTGTCTTAGCCCACAACTGGTGTAACATATAAGTGTCAAATTGAATAGGAGTTGATTTGCATGCTGTACCATGGGTAACTATGACACTTCTAGTTCCCAAAACAACCTCAAATGATAAGCCTTTAATAGGTTTAGTCTCTGCGATCAAGGTCTAATGACCTTAAGCCCCCAAAACACCTGTGTCATTTACCAATCACCAGCAAGATGACAGTAAACAGCTGTTGGCTCAAGCCTCAAATTTTTTATTGGAAACTCACTGGCGTACTGACAGACCAATCACCAGCCAATGGACACGAGCGGAGCAGTTTACCCCTCTAATTTGAAGAGGGGTATTAAGTTTAATAGACAAATAGTGCACGACAACTTGACTGAATCTTGAAATGCATCAGCAAAAGTATGCGAGAAAATAATAATACACAACTACATATTGTATTTTCTCTATGTATTCTCCAATATAGTTCAGCAACTTAACAATGCTACGTTAATAGTAAATCATTTGTACAGTAAATCAGTCTAGAAAGAAAATTTCATAATCATTAACTAAAGCAAAATTTATGATTTAGAAGCCTAACTGTACAGCAGTTAAACCAACTGTTTAGGAATATAACTAGACAAAATAATGAAAGTACACAGGAAACGTGTGAACAAAATGTATGCATACATGTATGTGGTTCAAATGATAAGTAGGATCAAATTTTGTTCATATATTGCGCTATATTTTCTTGCTGTAAAGAAAGTCAAACTGAGCAAAATGTTTTTCAAAAATCAAAATCCAACATGTGTTTGAAATAATTCATTAGACTTTGAATTCTAATACTATCTCAAACAAAATAAGCAGTATAATTTCTTACTTGTATGAAAAGCTAAAATGGTAGAATGTGTTTCAAAAATCAAGATCCAAAATTATTTTAAATAATTCATTAAACTTGGAATTCTAATACAATCTCAAATAACAAGATACATAACACACTGTCATATACTCAGGTCAGTATTCAGCAAATGTAAAAGTATACAAGTATTAACTCTATCTAAATAGTCACTTTCATATAAATACTTGAAACAAATTCAATTCATTAAAAAAAATGCTACCAACATCAAATTAAAAACTATTACATTCACAAAGTTTAGCATGAATATATATGTATCGAATCCACAGGAGTATATCTCCACATTATAAATAATTCACAATTATTGTTACTTATATTCTCAAGTTACTGCAAATTGGTATTTTAAGTATAAAATATAATATAAACATGTTATTTTTACAAGTAATACAATACATGAAAATTTAAGAAAAATGAATATTCATGAACATGGTGTAAAAGCATGGGTATTCATGAATGTAAAGAAGATACTGAGAGATAGCAAGTTATATAACTCGAATGAAGAAATAGAAGTTTTAATGTAAATGATACTTAAACAGTACAATAAAATATAATACAAAATTAACAAGACTGTAAGAGTCATAATTATTATAAGTTTAGTAAGCTAGATTTGGAAGTACCACTTCCACACACGCTCACTTTTACATCAACAGAAATCAAATGCAAATAATTGATGCCAGCATCAAATAAACTATCAGGTAGTGTGTATCAGAGAGATGGTGTTTATAGTTGCATAATTAAATTTATCATATTTACGGAAAAAGTTGAGTTTTACGTTTAGCATATCTCAATTAAACAAGATGGCAGGCAGTGATGACACTGTATTGTTCAACTGAGTACCTCAGAAACTTATAACTTGGGTGTGGATTTCATTCATGATGATAAAACATAAAGTTAATTATGTCACAATATTGTGTTGGTGTTTGATCCTTACTATTCCATTCATAATGGTGAATTCATAATGGTAATCATTTTCCAATAAAACAAAGACATAAATACTGCATTGCAAATGTTATTGATACCATTACTATATCCATGTGTCCTTTGCCAATACCAAATATTTTCCTTGCAAAATTTCCCTTTATAAGACACAAAATCTGACATTAAAACTCTTTAAGAAGCGGTGTTTGTAATGATTACCTTTCAACATGTGAAAATCATGTCACTATTGTTTTACTATGATGACATCATAGGAGTGTGGAATTTCCATACATGACTTGTCGGATTCATACCAATTAATCAACGGACAAGTGCAAATTTCCATTCAAGCTGTCCTCAGACAAGTAAAATATGCATAGAAAAACAGTTCTTAAAGTCAAAAATGAATTTTATTTTATACTATCAATATGGCTATATGTATCAGTTTCATTTATTTTCAAGACTCAAAATGGACCTTCTATTCTAAATTTAGCATCACATTGGAAATCCTGACTGTTGTGTATTTAGCGAGCGTAACCAAATGACTGTTTTGATATTGTCATGTGGTTCCAGACCTCCTCTGCCTAATCCATAAACAAAAAGACACATTTGACCTTTACAAACAAATTCAACCAAGTCCCTGAACAGCACAAGAGTAGCAACCAAGAAAGAAAGAGTAAAAGCAGGACAGAATGTGATGACAAGTTTGACAAAAAACAAGTCCACAAATGCCTACCCAAGTGGTGTACTCAATGTTCATGGTTATGAGCAGACAACCATTTGGTCTATTGCTACGCATGTCGGTTTTACCCACAAATAGCTGTTCATTCCTACTGCAGTATGCAGTAGCCTATAGCAAGATTCAGTCTTCATTGTTAACCATGTAAAAATTCTGGGGTTCATTTCATTTCTAAGACCTATTTATTTTAACACATTATCGTAGATTTGCTAATTACAGATTACAACATTCATTGTAAATATACATGAATGAAGAGTCAATTTAGAAATTACGAGTTTTTAGTTTTTTATCATACAAATTGTATCAAAAATCGGAAAAGTGTGCTTATCCTGCAAACAACCAAGTTTTTAGGTCTTACTTGTCAGTGGACAAGTGAAAAAAGGGATTTCCACACCCTAGCATCAGGCTGTGAGCAAAGAACAAACAAAATGGTGGGTGATTATTGACAGGCTGATAGTTACCAGTATGGGGAATTTTGCATGCAATTATACTTGGCACTTTTTCCAGTGAATATACCAGTACGTATTGTATCAACCTGTGGTGAAGAGAAAGACTTTGATATTGTATTCGGACTATTCCCATCAAAGAAATATCCACTTGGCACTAGTTATTAGTCAAACTTGGATGGGCATCTGCTTAAGTGCATTCTTGCAATCCTATATTCTGTCTTTACTTGGTGTTTCACCAATAGAGCATAGAGTTGCAAAGTTCAGCCATATTAGGCTACATACATTCAGAATCAGGATGAAATTCTATCATTAGAAAACACAGTATAAAATAAGAAAGAATTAATAGCAAGTAAATGGATGAAAGAAATCACTGGCTGGGAAGCAGATTCAGGATACATCACAGTACATTCTCATCTTATATGCTGAGAACTATTCATAACAACAACATCTATTGATGTTCCTTATTATAAAAGAATCCATGATTCAAATGCAAATACTTAACAAAAATTTAAAAAATAAATAGACAGATATGATGCATGGGATTGACAAATTACATGTACCTTGTACTTGCAGTGTTAAAAATCTTAAATTTAAAATCATCTAAGGATCAACAATTATCAAACAATCAATGCATAAGACGGCATATACATGATTAGAACACAACATTATGTCTTAATTACATCAGGAACCATATTTAAGCATTTGCGACGCCAATTTGACATAACAAAAAAATGGTTACTAAACAACTGCTTGTAAACATTCAGGCATTAAATTATATAGTCACCTTTTTCCTGACGTTTCTGACTTGCCAAATAAAAGTATTTGGATGTGAAAAATGAAAATCTAAAAATCTAATTTCGTAAGTTAATACAAGCATGAATGAAGGGCTACAGATTTTTATACAATATTTATAAACAGAGGACCAAAATCTACACTGTACATGTAACAAAAACAAATTACCAAACGCATAATTTCACTCACTCAACCACATAACAAGTACATTTTTGTATGTTATGTTTTTGTCAATTCCAGAATATTGACTGCTTGATTTGAGCATGTGATGTTACCTGTCAACAAGGCATAACCTTTTGTATGATGAAACTATAAAATGAAAACAAAATCTTCATATATTTAAACCAAAACCTGATGAGTAAACATAGTTAATTTTACAACAACAGCTATTAAACATTGAGACCTTCTCCTCTATATTCAAGAGGATGTATTCCGATGGATTCATGGAATATGATTGACTAATCTTTTGATATCTTTCTAGGAATCTCTGTTTCTATCGGTTCACTACATAACTTCTCTGGGGCTTACACGAACATGTTTGCAAAAATGACCCATTATAATTTTATATGTTGTAGATAAGTATTAAATGCAATTCAACACATTGTACCATTACCTCTCCAATTCAAATGTATTTCAGGGGAGAAAAGCATTTTGAAAAAATGTTTCAAATCATTCTAGCCTTCAAAAATTTGGATAGGAAATTTATTTGTTTACTTTTCCAATAATTCTCAATCAACGGACGCATCAGAATCCCTGGATTGACAAGAACAAAGGTTATACAGCACACATATACTTAAACAATGCAAGAGAGCCACGATGGCCCTAAAATCGCTTACTGGGACACCTGAAAAATCTGGTATTATGGTCCTGTGTCACAGGTTGCAAAACTTCGTTGAAGTAAAGATTCTTACAAAGTTAGCAGTAAAGATTCTAACAAAGTTGGCAAAACTTCAATTTCCTGTATGTTAAGAGTAAACACTATAATTATAGTCTATAGGGAAAGTGTCCTACACCCTGTTGTATAGAATCACATAATTTGAACAATCTTCGTAGAGTATCACATACACTATGACAGTGTGACTGAATGTATATCAAAATTGGGACAGTAGTTTTTGACAAAAAGATTTTTGTAGTTTTTAATCTCTGGTGCCATGGCAACCAGAGTTCTGCCAGGAATGGAATTCTTTGAACAATTTGGAAGGGGACCACATATCAATTATTCCTGTGAACTTTAGTCAAAATTGGTCGGTAGTTTAGAACGAGAAGAAGTTTAAGATATGTGTAGACGGACTGACAGATGACAGACGGTGAGTGATCACAACAGCTTACACTGAGCTTCTGCTCAGATTAGCTAAAACCAGTCTTTCCAAAACGTGTGCACTATTAAAGTAAACTTTGCAAGTCCTCCAAATGATTGCAAGTTTTCCCTGATATCAGACTCACAGGCAGCTATATTTCATTCATGCATCACAATAAGATGGCTGATGATGTAAGCCAAGTACTACATGCGCATATATATGTATACAAACAAAACAGACAAACAATATTGCTAGGGTAAGAAAATGTTCAGTTTTGGTCTGGCAAACAGTTTAGTATTTTTCCAGCCTAACAACAGGCACTTGAGAGGATTTCAGGAAGACTGGTTTTATGATGCTGATTCCATTGAAGAGTTAGACAAATTATTTGCAATATTCTGCGAATCTTCTCCAGAGGTTCCCGCCTCACAATCACCAACTTTTCCTTTCTCGATTGACGGCGGAAATTTTCGTGAAAACTCTTGGAAAATCTTCCGGTATATATGTTTTGACACTGGTTTCTTGTCCTCATCTGAGCAGTTGCTTAAGTATTCATCATACCATTTAACAGCATGTATATTCTTTGGCAAAGGTTTATCAGTTGGATACTCAGACAAATACAACTCAAGGTGCTGATGAACACCATCAATTTGACTTTCTGATGTTTTATTCACAGGAGCATGTTTTCCTCTGCCGTCCTGAACAAATAAATCCCTTGCTTTTTGCTCAAATGCTTTGTAGATATAACTATCACCAATACCTAAAGTTCGTGAAAAGAATGGCTTACACACAGATTCATATTTTCCATTAATTTCAAATGAAAACAGTCTGTGAACATGCCTTCTTTTGCTTGTTTTTGTGGCTACCTGAGTTACACGTGACACAACAAATTCTTTCTGAGCTGTGTAAGATCCTAATTTCCAGAACCATTCAAAGATTTTCTTTCTCGTTTCTTCTGAGATTTTTTCAGTGCATCTTTGTTTACACCTAGTGCAATCAACTGGTCTCATTATCTTAGCTGGAACAAATTTACCTTTGGCATTTACGTATGCTTTACCCTCAGTTTTTAACTTTTTCTTTATGTTTCTTTGCCAAGTCTCTGGACGTCTCTCTCTTTTCTTTTTTGCAGCTTCCCTCTCTTTGTCACTCTTTCCTTTTGGTGATTTTTCCTTTGAAGTTTTCCCTGAATAGATCACTTCCTGCACTGGAGCACTATTTAACATTTCCTTAATTAAATCTGCTTCACATTGGGCAATAGAATTAGTTTTATCTTGTGACACAGACGTAGGCGAGGTCATAGCCCCGCTTGTGTGAGGAACAGTCATCATTGAATTACCAAGATTATTATTGGAAGAAACATCAGCCCCTGACATGAAAGTCTGAGGATAGCTCTCACTTCCTGGTAAGCCTTGAGTAAACCCACCCTGAAAGAAGCTTCCAGCATGATAATTGGGACGAGCTTCATACTGGCTAAATCCACCTGGTAGGAATGTGTTAGGCTGAAAGGATTTATTCTGTGATCCACCCTGAGACAGTATTCCCTGAACAAAAGTATCTTGCGACACAGCTCTGTCATTGCTACCAGTCTGCGTAGAGAAATAATTGCCTCTCTCATTTGAAAAGTCTAAAGGATAGTCCCCTTTGTCATTAAATGCACCGCTTTTATTCTGATTGGCTCTTCCAATTTCAAGGAATCGTTTCTGCGCACCAAGTAAAGTCCACACATCATGTTCTGAAATCAGAAATAACAGACAGCTCATTTTCTCTGTCACAACATGCAATCCAGTTTTCCATTGCTATTACACACAACAGTACAAGAAAAACACTGTTGAAAAAAATCACTACACTAAATAGCATTTAACTGAATTTCTTAAAAGAATATGCAGCCGTTCAAGCAGTCTATCTAGTGTAGATGAATGTAGCATTTATATTTGATGAATTAATACAACTTCATAAACATATTGTGACTGGAGAATATGAGCCCCATTGTTTCTGATTTCTGTGAAAGTGGACATTAGTAGCTGACCAAACATACACTAGGCCAACATGTAACCTGCTGTTGAAATACAAGCGTCAAGAACATAATTGAGTACATAGGGGATGAAGAAAAACTTTTTGCCATGTTTGCTGACTTCACTAAAAACTAAAAGATATTTAAATACGAAACCATTCTAATCTTGTGTATGCAACCAATGAAACAAACACAAACAGATATAATAATGAATGTTGCACCACAACCAAAAATAACATTTGATATTGATTTCGAAAATATTGGTCCACAAGAGTGGCAAACTGTCAAAAAATACGCCCATCATAAGTCAGAGCCAAGAGTTAAAACAAGACAAATTTAGGTAATTTCTAAAATCAAAGGGCCATAATTCCAAAGTGCCTGGGGCGATGTGGCTGGTTATCGAACTTGGTCGAGATAGTATGCCCACAAACATTTTCACTAAGTTTGGTAAAGATCTGATGAAAACTCTTTGACTTAGAGAGTGGACAAGGCTAATTTGGCCAATTTTGGATAATTCAAGGGCCATAATTCCAAATTGCCTGGGGTGATGTGGCTGGTTATCGAACTTGGCTGAGATATTATGCCCACAAACATTTTCACCAAGTTTGGTAAAGATCGGATGAAAACTCTTTGACTTAGAGAGCAGAAACCACGTGGGACGCCGCCTGCCCGCCGCGGGTGTTCCCATAATACGTCCCGTTTTCAAACGGGCGTATAAAAATCATACAAGGAACATCCATTCACTGCAAGGACACAAGACATACTATATATACTATATACGTCTCCATGGCAAAGTGATTAAGGCGTCTGTTTGGGAGCAGCAGGTAAATGGTTTGATCTGGCAGGGGTCCGTTCTGCGATGGCCAGTTGGTGAGCCATCAGCTAGTTAAATAACGGTTACCTGTCTGGTGCCTAAGAATTAAAGGATATGAATCGGGAACAATATGATCCTTTGCGAATGCGTAATATGAAGTCTCAACTCTCAGGATAGGTTTACCCAGCATTAAGTATCACATACAAATGAGATGTCAATGATCTACAATGGCGCCAATATTTATAGGTAACTTTTCCTAACGGAAATTTCCATACCTGTTCTAGTATAATAATCATAACAAGATGCCAAATTGTCACAAAACACTCCCTTCTAAATTCTATGGTAACCAAAATGTTTTTGATAATCAAGGGGAAATAACTGCAGAGGACCTGCAGGTTACCAATAAACATTTTGACCAAGTTTAGAGATGATCCGATATTGGGTTTGAAAGTTTGAGGATAGAAAAAGATAGTTTCAATTTGATTAAAATCTGGCTATCAAAGAACCATAACTATGCAGCAACTGTGGCAATCCAACTAATATCAAATTTGTTGATAAAAGAGAGAGAATAAGTAGCTACAGGGAACACCACATACATAAGACAGTGCCTTCCCACACAGACCTCTGGGAAAACAACAATCCATAAAACATAAGGCACTTGAAGAGGTTAAAGGGTACATACATACGTTAAGGAACAGAGGCGAAAGGAATGGCCTGGCAGACCATAAGGAATAACTAGGAGAATCAACGTGGACAGTGAAGGAGGGGGGAATTAATGGATGGAAAAGATCACAGGTCAAGTCAAGACAGCTGGCCACAATAGGCTGAAACTGGGCAGGAAATAACCTGAACACTATATAAAGTGAAAGCATTGCACAGGGGAAAGGGAAATATAACATACATTCAAAACACATACAGAAATAATGACCATACAATTGCGATTAACTTTTAACAATGTATCTAGTCATTTGAACAATTACACCAGGAATACAAATTACAATTACCTGTACACATTTTTGCAAAGCGATCCCCAACATCAGCATTGTCTTTAAGGAAAATTTGTCCTTTTTGAGAGCCATGCAGTCCAATTTCTCCAAATGGTCCTACAGTAACCAGCAGTGACTGAATGCCACGAGAATTCAACTGTTCAAGCTGTAAATAAAGTACACATTAATACTGAATTTACTTAGTGCTTAATCAATTTCATCAGAATCATTACTTCCCACATTAAAAAATATACTCCAGACAAAATAGTGTGTGTTTCCTGCTAGAGCTCTTCCCATCTTGTGTACAAGTTTGTGAAAAAACTGGGCAAATGTATATAGAATATATTCTTTGAGTCTTTAACATTCTGTGTGCCTTTTACAAAAATGGGTTACATAGTAACATATATAAATAATAAAGGTGCATACTATTTTATAGTCCAAACATTTCAACAATAAACTGGCACTTTCATGAATGCCACCAATTGCTAACAGAACTGTATCTGAAGTGTGAAACCTCATTGTCCTATGAAACTTCAGCATTTTGAGCCACCAGTTTTATTTTTTGCATTACCGAAGCTTCTCTTTCAATTTGAAATTGTTAACATGAACAAATGGAACTTTATACACACAGATTCAAAAATACGATTTTCACAAGTAATGAATAAGGAGAAGACAATCAATTTACCACAGAGAACATTCTTTTTTAATTCAGGGGTTCCATTGGACCCATGAGTTTACACTCTGACCCCTGGAATTTCCAAAAGACTACATCAAATTTTTACCCTTAGGATTATGACTGAAGGGTCAATTTTTCTCTAATTATGCTACATCACTACTACATGTATGCATTTTGGCTATAAATGGTAAAAATCTGGTATAAAATTATCAAAATGACCCTGTTTATTCATGGAAATTTCCTACACATATTACCTGGCCATCTGAGATTTAACTAGACATGTCAGAAAGTCAGATTGAGATACATTTAGAAATAAAGCATGTGTCAGTACCATTTCTTGTATATGGTTGATTGTATCCTGGGCATCTTGGCTGTCCATTGATTTCCAGGCATGATTGTCCAACACTTGTGCTTGTGTAGACGGTGGATGTAGATTAACTGAAACATTGGACAGACCTCCAGGTAATTGTGTCTTTGTTACATCTGCTTCCATCCTGTTCAACTAAAACAAATATCATTTTGCACTTTAAATGCTGTTGCAATTATGATTTAGAAACAATGTAGCAAGCAATGAATTTTAGACTGGCGCCATTAGGGCCATTGATCATATTGTACCATTTTTCCTATTATGCAGAATTGTATAAAGTGAAAAAGTAAACAATTCCTGTGTTACTTATTGGATTAAAAGATGTCTGCATGACATGCCCAGCAGACATGGGTAATTATTGACATTGTTAATTGGGGCCAGTTTGGCAATATACAGAGGTGTTAACAACATGTTTGACGACTTGGTGCACATCGCTAACAGTTATTCTCAATTATCAACACAAAATTCAGAAATTTCCTCAAATCAGGGTTTTAAATGCTAATCGGGGTTAGCAGGTTTTGCATTATGAATCTGGAGACTCCCAACCGACTTGGGAGAGTTTGGAAGCATGCAGTGATTCTGAAAGATCACAGGACCAAATGTCCTGTTAACCACAAAGTTTGAGCCCAACACTTAGGCAGTGGCTACAGGTCCATACCTCTAGAACCGGAGTCAAAAAGTACGGGAGTCCCGTACCCGTAGATAGTGTAAAGGATATGTTACGGGTACAGGTGTTGGACAAATACAAGTACACATATTCAGATTAAATAATCGTATTATATAAAGATAATGAAACAAATATCAGTATATACGCTATCTAACTGTTTAAATTATGGTTTTCATCAATAATTAATACGACAAAAATGCCATTTTGGTTGATACTAAAAAAGTGTTCCAAATATCGCAGTCATCAACGTTTTTGTATTTATAACTTCAGGCCTTTTTCAATAGTTCCCACGGGTCCGACTATCAGACCCATTCCCAAAGCCAAATATATGTCTTTTTCTCAATCAGAAAAAAAATTCCCAATCACAAGTACCCACGAAAAATCGTCTATGGCAGCGACCCCGAATATTAGTATTATTACCGCCTAGCTGCGAAATAAACATCGAAAAAATGCATTTGGCATTCTCTGATTTCATGATTGATTTACGGCTTACGTTGGTGTACATTCATCGTGAATGGGAACCATAACAAAAATGTCGCAAAAAAGTAAATATTACTGCGTCAAAATAAGAAAGAAAGATTCTGAGGGATCGAAAGTGATCGATTCAATGTTTGAGACGGCATCGAGTGCCCCTCTGTCAGAACTCTCTCTGCGAGTATGATGGTTATTCAACTTATTTATGTTGGCGATGAAAATCGCACAGATCAAATACCTCAATGGAGTGCGCTTTGTAAAGTTTGTTTTATATTCTGAATCATGTTGGTTTATTTTACATTTTGAAGACAAACTCTTCTGATAGATTGCTGTCAATGACAATTGGCCATTGGATGGACCTATAAATACGACCCTACAAAACTTATTTTACATTTTGACATTTTCCAGTAAAGAAGTAACATGCAAAGTGAAAGTAAAATAACAACATAATGAATGGCCATGTACACGTCTAATATTTTAGAATAACTGAAGGAATGAGTGTATTCATGGTAAAATGGTACACCTAATTGCCCACTGCTCATCTGGAAGTTCTTTGAATTATTCTAGTGACGTAGTCTAGCCATTATTGTCCCTTGTGTCATAAATGCTTGTGAACATTGTGTGTTTTTTGACAGTTGATATAAGAAATGTAGATTAAAATGTTTGTTTATATAAAACTTAGATATTAAAGAAAGCCTGTTCTTTTAACTATGAAAAGTCCCAAAATTTGGGTTTAAGCGATCAAATTGGCAAATTTTTTACAATGCAAATTTTCCCAATTAATCCAGGGTCTTTTTACCAAAATGGACAGAAAAAGGCCTGAACTTATATATATAAGTGGATCTTCATCAATAATAAATAGTTTATTCTGTGTGTTAAATTTAATTTAATCAAGGCTTGAAATTGTCTGTCAGCATGATAGTCATTCCAATTTTTATTGTTATTAAAATGACAGTAGTGCCAATGATTTATTGTTATTCACACAACGGAAGTAATAAGTTTCGAATTTTGTATTTTGGAAATCTCCCTGAAAACTCCTAAAAATCTTGCAACAATCTTATTTTGTAATTTGCATGGATTTGAATGGCCCCGGATTTTAGTTATCCATTAAAACTATTGGAGAAAAATTTGGTAAACAATGTAGGATATGGAAAAAAACATTATATAGGGAACATAAACAGCATGACCCTAGTGCGGACGATACCTAAATCAGTCTACTGTCTAAAGAAATTGATGATGAACGAATGTGGCCTTCTCTATTCCACATTTGTTTTCATTTTAAACATGTGTTTTCTTCATTTTAAAAATAGGACATATATTATGCTTGTTTAGTGCCAAGACGACAATGATTTATTCCATAACACTGGGTTTAGTGTCAACCAAAATGGCTGTTCCATCGTAAAACAGAAATACAAACTGCTGTTTGAACGATTTTAATTTAATATTGGTAGTTCCCATTAGAATGATTAATTTTGCTGATTTATCAATATGTGTATTAGTCAAACTCCCATACCCGTAGTGATCCCAATGTAGGACTTCTACGAGTACGGGACTCCATTACCCAATAAAGGGTCAATTCGGCTCACTTCCAATCTCGGCCCGGTCCTACTTGACCCACTTTAGAAGCGCAATGAAAAGGCAAAGTTGTTCACACCTTCAGCATACTAAAGGTGATAGTTACATGTATTTTATTTCATTAGTTGTTTGTCTTTTGTGCTTTATCTGTATTCATAATTTATGTATTGTTTGTTATCTATACCAATATTATGAAATAAATATTAAATGTTTTCATATGGCCAACTTAGTTTCAAATCTATAAAGAATGAAATAAAGATACAATGTGAAAGAAATACCTTTCACAATTGTTTTTGAGTAAAAACTGTGCGACAAACATGTTCAAAGTATAACAGATACCAAAATACATTTCACAGGGAAATTTCCACTGCACCGTGAATCTTAAATGCACTGGGAATGTTCAATAATGTTTTCAACTTACATTTAATTGATTTTAACGAAAATATGAATGCAGTCATGGCGAATACCCATCGGTCAGTCAGACCTGACCGATAAAAAACGACCAGGTCCGATACAGAATGGGGGTGAAACGTCTAAGTAATTTATCACATTTGAAGACGTTTCACCCCCAATATACTGTATTAAATTATGTATGTATGTGTATGGGTGGGTGAATGTGTATGGTGAATGTATACATATAAATACGAGTGTGCATGTGTGTGTATGTAGATAAATGTTTACGGAAGATATATATATATATATATATATATTGTAGTGTTTCATCTATGTGTATCATAGTATGACAATATCAACCAAAATATTCAATACAATATAATGTGTTATATGTTGTTTAATGTTTTTACTAGCCCGAATTTTTTGCTTTTTTTCTTGTGTTAAAGTAATATACATGTCTGTGTCCAATTACTGCCGCAGCATTCTTATAAGTTCAAAAGGTGCTAATTAAAGCACACCTTCTAACAATGTCAAAATTAATTCATTAATCAGCTAAAGGGTAAATTTTAAACAATAAATTAACAATTTAATTTTAAAACAAACATCAAATTAAAATGTTAATCACACATATATAACAATATTGAAAAGTGGGGGTGAAACGTCTAGGGTCTATTCAAATTGGGGGTGAAATGTCTTGGGAGGAAATGACTAGGGGGTGAAACGTCTAGGGGAGGAAACGACTTGGGGTGAAACGTCTGGAAAAAGTGGAATTCCCCGTAGCCTGCCAAACACTTCAAAATGTCGGAAGAAAGTTAACATCATTTAATAATTAAAGGTGATTTTATTCATATTGCCGAACTTTTTAAAGGTACTCTGAATAACTCTGATAACTAACTTGTTGCTATGTCTGTTAGATTAAACTTGCAATTTTATGTGGAAATGTTTGAGAATTTGTTATTACCTCCCTTGCCATCGACAACTATCCGAAGCAATGGCCACTTCGCTGAAAGCCTCCCAGGATGAATCTGTATGTTTTAATAAGTATCAAGTGAGTCTAAGTGTCAGGCATGTCACCTTGCACATAAAATATGGGGCTACCCAACAACAATCTATGAAAATAATCCTGAAAGCTCGACAGCGGTTTAACGCGAAACCGGAAGTTTGCGATGTAGACGAGTTCCCAATTTATTTCGGGCCTAAAATGCGTAATGTAGCAAATTGTGGCAAAATGTAGCAAAATGTTGCGATAAAAGGGCATAATTTAGTGACTTTTAGCAAATATTATGCAACTGAATATCATAAATGTTAGAATATTGCACTTTGCGAGCTACATGTGGCTAAATTGAGGAAAACGGTCTAATTAAGAGCAAAATGTAGATCGAGTGAATTTTAGCAAGTTTCTAAAATGCGTAATGCATCATTATGTTGCGATTACAGGGCAAAATATGTAGAAAAAATGTTGCGATAAAGGAGCAAAATATTGCGTCTTTTTACATATTTCGATTAAGGGAGCTCAATGTAGAGAATTTTAGCAAGTGCCTAAAATGCATAATGTAGAAAAATCATTTTAAAAAAAACATTGTGCCCTGTAATCACAACATTTTTCTACATTACGCATTTTAGGCACTTGTTAAATTTCTCTACATTTTGCGTCCTTAATCAACGTATTTTGCTACATTTACAGGGGAAAGCGAAATATAATTTACATTCAAAACACAAAAAGAAATAATAACCATACGGCGAATTACAGTCTTGGAACTGTCAGTAAAAATACTGGGGATTTAAATCGATTTAACAAAAAGTATGTTTCCGTAAATCTTCCATATTCAACGGAACGATGACGGAAAATTGCATTTCCCATTAAATTCAATGTACGTATAATTGTTCGTTAGATTACATTATATGTTGCACCGTTATCTCTGCCTACTGCTATCGTCTGCTGCCTACTGTACACTATCATACACTATCGTCCGCTAGCTTGCTTACAGTGCAATTCACGCGTGATACCGCAGACAGACATTTTTTTCTGTTATTTGCAATATTTAATCAGCAAGTTTCTTTGGGGTTCTTTCTTTTGTGTAAGTGATGTCAGCTCAAATCCGTTTTCATGACTTTATTTCTAGCTGATATCACAAATGCTTACCGTTATTTTTTGTTAGACAATGACTACTTTCTTTAGGAGTATGTAGGCTTTGGCGGTTCAGAATTACAGACTTGGGATGACACATCCGATATGTGTCCGCGGATTTCGCCTACTAATAGCAATTGGCTCTGATAACCAGGCGCGTAGCTATGTGGCAAAGATCACGAATAAATCTTTTCCACATCGGAAATAATTGTTTTAATATATATATACTACAAAACACAATCCTTTTCTATCGTTGTTTTATTTATCTGAATTCACAACACCTTTTATAATCTTTCTTCAATACAAAACTAAAAAAAACATGTTGTTACATTCCTTTATATAGGGAACAAGAAAGCAATAAGAGCATGACTTACATGAATAGCACGATAAACAATACTCCGTTGGATATATATAACTGGAGCAATGTCTCCACTGGAGACAATATTATGTGAAATATGATATGAATAGCAAGATAAACAATACTCCGTTGGAGATATATAACTGGAGCTATGTCTTCACTGGAGACATATCATATATAAAACAAACATTCCCTAGGGTGTTAATCGATGTCATTCAATGAACATTCTCAATTAACAATCGTAAGTTTCAAAATAATCAATATCACCACTTGTGCTTAACATATCTAAAACCTGATAGGATCACAAACAAACGCTTCGTTCAAATGTGAACACGAGTGTCTGGACTTTGATTCTTCTGTCAGAAATCACCAGTTGTCGGTTTTTATTATCTTCATCGTCATCACTAATTAATGTATAACTTTCTTCACTTCCTTGGTCTGTATTCAGCATGTCTAAATGTATGCTCTATATGTCTTCTTCAGTATATTTGTCCACTGATTCTGAGTTACATTCGCTTACATCCTCTACCAAAGGTTGATATGGATTGTTACCATTAATTTCACTCTCATTTTCACAATAATTTGTACCAATTTGATAGCTTATATAAGCATCACTATCATTATCTAGCTCGTCCATTTGTATTTTACCATCAATTGCTGTAGCTGTCTCATTATCACTATCTAATTTCTGACTCCTTTGTAGAGACATCTTCAATTTGGTTGTCAACTTCGCTGACATCAGTATCACTTTGATTTTTGTTTTCATTTGAAATATAAACATCAGTATTGTTACTACTGAATTGTATGTTTACATCATCATCTATGCTTTGGTTGTCAACTTCACTGACATCACTATCACTTTGGTTTTTGTTTTCATTTGAAATATAAGCATCAGTATTGTTACTACTGAATTGTATGCTTACATCATCATCTATGCTTTGGTTGTCAACTTCGCTGACATCACTATCACTTTGATTTTTGGTTTTCATTTGAAATATAAACATCAGTATTGTTACTATTGAATTGTATGCTTACATCATCATCTATGCTTTGGTTGTCAACTTCCCTGACATCACTATCACTTTGATTTTTGGTTTTCATTTGAAATATAAACATCAATATTGTTACTACTGAATTGTATGTTTACATCATCATCTATGCTTTGGTTGTCAACTTCGCTGACATCACTATCACTTTGGTTTTTGTTTTCATTTGAAATATAAGCATCAGTATTGTTACTACTGAATTGAATGCTTACATCATCATCTATGCTTTGGTTGTCAACTTCGCTGACATCACTATCACTTTGGTTTTTGTTTTCATTTGAAATATAAACATCAGTATTGTTACTATTGAATTGTATGCTTACATCATCATCTATGCTTTGGTTGTCAACTTCCCTGACATCACTATCACTTTGGTTTTTGTTTTCATTTGAAATATAAACATCAGTATTGTTACTATTGAATTGTATGCTTACATCATCATCTATGCTTTGATTGTCAACTTCCCTGACATCACTATCACTTTGATTTTTGGTTTTCATTTGAAATATAAACATCAGTATTGTTACTACTGAATTGTATGTTTACATCATCATCTATGCTTTGGTTGTCAACTTTGCTGACATCACTATCACTTTGGTTTTTGTTTTCATTTGAAATATAAACATCAGTATTGTTACTACTGAATTGTATGTTTACATCATCATCTATGCTTTGGTTGTCAACTTCGCTGACATCACTATCACTTTGGTTTTTGTTTTCATTTGAAATATAAACATCAGTATTGTTACTACGGAATTGTATGTTTACATCATCATCTATGCTTTGGTAGAGGATGACCTCTGTGATTTCCTTTCTGCTTTCCCACGAGCAATAACGTATTATTCAAGTCTAGTACGCAGGCAAGAAACTGACCAATTTGCCTTTGGACCTTTCATTATCTCAATTTGAAGTGAAACTTCTTCTGGTAGCTTTGATCGTATCATAGAAACAAATACAGCTTGGTCTACGTCTTGTCCCAGAACTTCAAGACTGTGTAAATACTAATGTTCTTAGGCTACTGGTTGTATTTGTAGCAGGATATAAATTAATCATATTGTTGTAATGTATATCAATAACCTTCTGTTTATTCCAAAATCTTTCCTTTATAATTCGTATAGCAATTTCATAGTTGTCATTGGATAGTGCTAACCTGATATGGCAATCAGTGCTTCGCCAGTCAACTTTGTTTTCAAATAGTTGAACTTTTCAATCCTAGACAATGATAGCATATCTAACTTTGGTAGTCTAACTGAAGATTTATTATCTGAATCTTTCATATCCTGCCTTTTCATTATTTCTTGTTGTTGTTGAAGGTGCTTTATCACAATATCCTGCATATCTCTCTGTAACTGCACAATTTCTTCGGGATTTATTTTGTTCACACTGATACTTTCCTTTAATTCAGTATTTAGAATATTTTCCTTGAATTCTTTGAGTTCCAGGATACAATCTGTCGTATCTTCATCGATAATTTCTTGCACAAATTCTTCATCACTTTCATCAATGACACGCACCAATTTTTCAGATTGATTCTCTAACTTCTCACTATACAATTTTAGCTTTGAAATGCACATGTTTATTTTCGTAATGAATGACTCCTTGTCTATATCTGAGTAATCCTCATTAAGCATTTCCATACAATTGGAGATATATAACTGGAGCAATGTCTTCACTGGAGACATATCATAGATAAAACAAACAAATTCGCGTATTTCGCGACAAGCTACCTGTACGCAAAATACACCGTTGCGTACACCTGATGATCAAAAATAGAACAGTTGAGCATTTGTATGCAGTTCGGGATATACATTTTCTGAAAATATAACGTTGCAAAGTTTACTGAATTGCTTGTGAAAACGTTACCAGATTGCACTACGAACGTTATTTTTTTGGGGGAAATTATGCCCCTAGACTGTTTGCGTACACATTCTAACAGCTATGACCCTGAATACTGTTATTTATTTTAAATAACATGACGAGTCTAGCTATGTATTGACGGTGCTGCAGAGGTTCTCACCCAAGGCCACATAGTATCTTCATTACACATACAGGAGTGCGGTCAAGTAAACACTTTCAAGTCAAGTCAAGTAAACTTTATTTAGAAGTCGGTTTTTACAACATGATAAACACAAGCTCTACTGAGCTTTTGTCCCGACTATTACAAAGAAGCATTAAAACAGATTACAATACATTTAACATAACAGGATACATTTACATAAAACAAGGTAGCATGCATAAATACACGTGAGACAGGCAAGCAAGGCATGAAACAAGGCAGCAATACAACTACATAAAATAAAGGTTACGTCTAAAATATCAATATCACAGGCATATATTAAAATATTCAATCAATTAAGACATACATATATGTCAAATTTTAGTGAGACATCTACTTACAATAGTTAAGAGTAAGTTCAGTTACATGTTAAAATCCTATTAAAACTGGAGAGGTTTTGTTCAATAAGAGTTATTATATAAACATTATGTTGTATACATGTTTAGTAATGGATGCTCAATAGAAATACACAAACAAGTGAGTATTGTACATTCTTATTTTATTATAAAACTATTTAAGATTGGAGCATTCTCAGTACACAAAAGTTTAAACTACATTTAATCAAGGTTAAATATTTAAAAGCGAGTGGTCCAGTAAAGCTTAAAAGCAGAATTTTACATATATAATAGTTGTATACAGGTAATAATATGAAACATAAGAACAGTTCTGACATGGTATACATGACAACGCATAGTAAGAACATAAAGCTAAAGGGACATGGTAAACAAGCACATTTCACATATACAGAAAACAAAAGCAGAACAAACAAGTTCATCAAAGCAAGCACATGGAAAAGCTACATATTGCAACATAACCCATAAACATATAAACATATAAAGCTCTTCCAGAGACTCAGAATGCACATTTAAGTAACTGCACATGACGGACAGGAGCAGACTGTTCCATTCCAATAATTTAGAAGGGATTTAAAAGTATTAAAGGATGAAATTTGACGAAAATGGTTTGGTAAGTTATTCCAAAGTTTTGCGGCTGAGAATCTAAAAGAGTTTATACCATACCGTTGTTCTTGGCTTGGGTAGCTTAGCTGTATTAGAATACCTAAAGCTGTATTAAGAATGTTGTTTAAGATCAACCAAATCATGTTAGTAAGTAGGTCCACTTTTATTGAAGATTTAAAAAAAATCTTGGGCTATAATTCTCAGTCAGTGTAACTCTTGCTGACGGGTGATGGTAGTGGATGCTGCTGACTAAGTGAACAGTCCCCGAGATTCCGCCTCACAAGGTCAAGCTTACGCTTGCCCTTTACAGCAGTATTGTTGATGTGCTTTTTCCATTCCAGAGGTCATCGCTCACTAGCTGTTACGGTAATACCCCAAAAAAACTATTCTCCCTACTTAAACACGCGAAACAAGATTCTCTTGGAATTGACTCTCTGAAAAAGAAAAACAAACTGTACACAAAGGATGAAGACAAGGCAGCAGTACTAAACGATCAGTTTCAGTCAGTATTCACACCCAAGTCTCCAATCTCACTAAAATCCCTTGCAAAAATGAAAGTTCAAGATCTGGCAGACACGGGTAGAAAGGTCCCCGACTCGCCTAGCACCCACAGTCCCATGTCCGACATCGAAATCTCCATCCCTGGTATTGAAAAACTATTTAAAAACCTAGACCCTCACAAAGCCGCAGGACCAGACCAAATTAAACCAATCATACTCAAGAATATTTATAAAGAAATCTCCCCTATTCTAGCCCAGCTGTTCAAGATGTCTTTAAAGACCAGTACCCTGCCAGACATTTGGAAAATGGCAAATGTAGCTCCCATTTATAAGAAAGGTATCAGATCAGATCCTGCCAACTATCGCCCAATATCGCTAACCTGCATACTCTGCAAAACCCTTGAGCACATTGTCGCATCTAGCATCATTAAACACTTTACTAAGGCTAACATCTTCTATGACCTCCAGCATGGATTCCGGGAGAAAAGATAATGCCAGACTCAACTTCTCATGCTAATTGAGGATATTGTCCAATCTGTCAACCAGAGAAGTCAAGTAGATCCTGTCCAAACTCCACCACTATGGTGTCAGAGGCCAAACTCTTCCCTGGATAAGGAGTTTTCTTAATAACAGATCCCATGCTGTAGTCGTAAATGGCCCTCAATCTCCTACCATCCCAGTCTCCTCGGGAGTTCCCCAGGGCTCGGTCCTAGGGCCACTCCTATTTCTTATTTACATCAACGACCTTCCTGACTCTGTTAAATCCTCTAAAGTACGTGTTTTTGCTGATGACACAGCTGTTTACCTCTCTCTCTCTATCGCCTCCCATTCCAGCTTCTTACAAGCAGACCTGCACCAGCTTGAGCTGTGGGAGAAACATTGGGATATGAAAGAAAGAGAATACGTAACTACATGTACAGGGAAAGCCACATACATAAGACAATGCCTCTCCAGCAAAATGCCAGGTCATCCACATAACTAAATGCAAAACTACTATTCCAACTCAGTATCTTCTCCACAACACAATCCTAGAATCTGTTACATCTGCAAAATACCTCGGAATATCCATCACCAATGACATCACTTGGAAAACACATATTGACGAAATCACTAAAAAGGCAAACCAAACATTAGACGTAAATGAAAGTTCACGCTGAAACTCTCAAATCAACCGCATATAGGACACTCGTACTGCCCCAGCTCGAATATAGCTCCATTATCACGTCCCCCCACACAGCAACTCTTATCGACCAACTTGAGTCGGTACAGAGAAGGGCTGCCCGTTGGACCAAACATGACTACAGTCGCACATCGAGTGTCACAGACATGCTAACCTCCCTCAAATGGAGACGTCTAGACCTCATACGTATAGACCAGCGCCTGGTTAAGTTTCACAACATCTTACATAATAAGGTTGCTATCCACCTACCAAATTATCTCACTCAAATCACAAGAGCCTCCAGAGCCTCACACCCTCAAGCATTCCAACACGTCCAAACAAGAACGGACTATCACAAATACTCTTTCTTCCCAAGAACAGTTTTCCACTGGAATGCCTTACCTCAAGAAACTGTCTCCCTATCAGGTCCAGCTTTCAGTCGGGTTGTCAGCCAGACTGATCATGTGTCTCCATAAGTACACTTTCGCTTTTAACCTGTTTTTAACAAACCCAAACTTCTCTCTTTTATATCTTGTACATACTTCTCATTCTCATTATTTTTTCTTTGTCAGTTGACGCGCATCAAGTCGAAGTCCCCAATAGGGGTTAGACTATACGGAAGATAGATAGATAGATATTTGCTGCTATCAACTGTCTGTACTGTCTCGCCATGAAGAGTATACTTGATCTCAATCTGATAACGAGATATTTGTGTTCCTTTCGTGCTCTACTTCAGTATTCATTTTAACACTTGCTGTTTTTGCGTTTATTTATCGTCGCCACCGGTTTCCCATATGGGCAACGCCTCCGGAAGAATGTTAGTAATTTTATATTTTTGGAAAATAGTGCATGATACAGGATCCGGAGATGCCCAGTTCCAGAAGCACCCCTGGTTCTTTTACGTACTCGATGTAAAGCATCATACACGGGACCTCAGTTTTCAAAGTCTCGTCCGAAAGACTGTTAGTACTGTCAGTGATGGAGCGGGTGGGGTTCTGGTCAACTCGTACCGAATTTGGTTAACTCGTACCTTAGTCAACTCATACCTACTTTTTTTAAACCGTTATTATTAAGAGTTATTATTTTTTAAATTAAGTTAAACTGTATTTTCCTGTATTCGTTGAACAGTATTCTTTACTGTTCAAATTTATCAGTACTTATTTTGCGGCAGCTAATACAAGTTTGTCAACTCGTACCTTTGGTAAATCAAGTCAGATTCACGTCATGCAAACAATTTTTATATAGTTAATCTGGTTAAAAGTAAGCTTATCCTGTATTGTATGGCTCAATTATGACCAGTGTTTTATGTTTTGAATAACATTGACCGGTTATCTAACATATTTCAGCCCCATAATTTAATAGCATGTGCAATAATTGAATCAAATATATTTTTTTCTGTCTTATTGGTAAATCTAATTGACTATAGATAGTAAACGATTATGAAGTATTTTCATTTAATAATTTCTGTCATAAATGTTCTTTTTATCCTGTATAATAACTGGGACCTTTATATATTATGTATACTTGGGTAGGTACGAGTTGACCAAAGAAAGGGTACGAGTTGACCAGTTAACGAGCGGGAAATCGAACCTGCGATCTGGATCACAAGTCCAGCGCTTTACCACTGGACTACGGATCCGCTATGAATTTTAACACTTGTTGTATTTGCATTTATTTATCGTCGCCACCGGTTTCCCACATGGGCGACGCCTCCAGAAGAATGTTAGTCATATTAGATTTTTGGAGGATAGTGCATGATACAGAAGATGCCCCAGTTCCAGAAGCACCCCTGGTTCTTTTACGTGCTCGATGTAAAGCATCATACACGGGACCTCGTTTGTTTAAGTCTCGTCCGAAAGACTGTTAGTACGGTCAGTGATGGAGCGGGGCATCGAACCAGCGATCCCTGGATTACAAGTCCAGCGTTTTACCACTGGACCACGGATCTGCTACAATTTTAACCCTCTAGCTATAGTGACTATATATACTCCGGCTCTTCGTGAATATTCATGTCCCCGGTATGTGAGAGCAACGAACGACTACTCTGTTCGGAGATTGCGATTTTAAATTTCGACACTAAAACTTGCAGTCCAGTCTGCACGCTTTCGCCGCCATTTTAGCTTTGTGAAAAATATAAAGACCAAGGTATTTTTCTCCCAAATCATCATTTTATTTGTCGCTTTTTTGTATATCAAATAAGAGAACGTGTTTTTAAAAATATATGTCTGTGTATACCATTTACTCCCCGACTGTTAGCTTCTCTAACATATCCTAAATGGTGACGCCAACGAGGCGGCATGGGTGGTGATGACCTAGAAAATTTCCCGTAGAAATTTGGTAGAGAATTCTGAAAAAGACAAAGGTTTTAAAGGGTATACGGACAAAATCCCCTCCGCATGAAATCCCCTTGGCTCATTTTGCACAAGGCGGACAAAGTCCCCTTCGTGAATTTTACACATGGTGGACAAAATCCCCTTCATGAATTTTACAAGGTGGACACGGCTTCATGTCATGAATAAAAATACAAGAAACTTTTTGCCTTTGATGCTAACAAAATTGGGACATTTACTGTGCACCAGGCCTAGTGTATTCTTTAATTATGCATATTTATTGATGTTTTTAAGTGTATTCTTCATGTTTGTTGGTAAACAAATTTATGTATGAGCATGATATAACTTTGATGGTAATATTCTGGGAATTGTGATCTGGGGGTCACTCCTATAGATTGGGCACAACTTTATTCAAATTATTGCCAGTTGTAATGTCTGAACACAATTGTAACATTAATAGCAACATGACAAGCGATGGTCAAATCATAATTTTTGTGGTCATTGTTGACAAATGCTTAAATTCCATGGTTAAAAGCGCCTGTATTCTGTATAACCCCATAAGCATGGTATTTACGATCTGGTATCCTGATTTTACTAATTCCCATTAGTAGTTTTACATGTTATTTCGGCAAACAAGACAGGAATAAACTATAAAATCCCCATACCAAAAATTTAGTGTGAATAGCTCACTTTGGAAGTCCTAGAATGTGAGTCTATAATCCATAATACTAGCCTCTGTCTAGTTTGTTAGTTACGACTTGCGAGTTACGTACAAAGAAATGTGCTGTAAATACATTTTTTCTTCTTCAGTACAATGGATGACGGATTTGTGTGTAGATTGCGTGGTCTGCCTTGGTCAGCAACATCTGAGGATGTGATAGAATTCTTTGGAGGTATTGAAATAGGCTTCTCTATAAAAAGCAATGTTTTCTTTTTATGTGTGGCTTTGCAGTAAAGTGAATTTGGAATACAATAAAGTTCAGCTATTAAGACCATCCATGGGTCCAACAGAGGTGTAACGATACACTCTTTCAACGATACGATACATATCACGATACAAAGTAGCAACCCCAGTAAGCCTACTGATAAGCCAGTAATTAACTGGAATTTTGTAGTTTTCAGGCACTCAGTGTAGAAAATTGGCTATAATTTCATTATTTTTTGTTGTATCTCCATGGGGGTTGTATCTTTAAAAAGGCAATAAACGTGTGAAAACAGTGCTGTTTATTATATTTTCTTGTGTAAACGTTGCCCCAGGCTATCCCAAGTTAATTGCTGTCAAATGACGTAATTTCGCATAATCAGCTAAATGTCAGTTTCATGCGTGGTCAGCGTGACGGGTACTTGATTTGATTCAATTTGCGCATCATCAAACACTCATTAATATTCATAAAATTGGTATCAACTGAAAGCTGATTGGCTGAATATTCTGAAAATGTTTGTGCAGGTGTTCTACGATTTTTCTATGCCGCGTAGCCACGCCTCAAAGTCAGATGGGCGTATGCAAAAAAATTGTCAACAAAACTCGGCTGCACGGCCAGTTTCACAAAATAGACGATCTCAGTTTTATTTTGATACCAAAATATCAATGTTACAACCATTCTAACAGATGCGGAATTGAATGAGAGTCAACTCGGAGATATTGTTGATGTATCGATACAGCGCCGCCATTTTTAAACGACTCGTATGTCGGTAAATTCACGTAATCAGTATCACAACACAGTTAAATCGATTTACCCTTGTCGATGTTTTATTGTGGATTATTAAAATCATTGGTGTAAATTTGTTGATAAGTTATTGATTCCCATCGACTTTGTAATAAAAACTGTAAATTCAATGTATTTCACGCGTCTATTATTCGTCCCCGACCACTTTCGACCCCGGAGTACGATACGATTTTTTTGCGTTTTTTATTTATACTTTTTATTTTCATTTTGATTTCTAATATTAATCAACATTGAAGTAAGATGTCATTTCATGGACCTTACTGTGAGGCTTTTGGTGTCACAGTCAGTGGTTTGAAGACTAAAAACATACCACAGTTGGATCAAGTATATGTCACTAATGGAGTTGTACTTGAAATCAAATAATTCTGTGATAATGAAACACTGAATAGAAATGAATTAATAAATTTACTCAGTCATTTCATACAAATTTTGAACAGTGTGACCTGCCCAAGTGCAGTGTATATATTGTGTATAATTATCATGTCTGATTATGATCATTGTAATGTGTTAGATGTGTTTGCAGTCAGGAAATTTATATTTTGTATTACTTATGTACATTTGCTGTTGTTCATAAATTTTAGTCCATGATAGAAATTTGTTTGACTTCAATTATAACTATATAGATCCAAATATTCTTTGAAAAAAACTGTTTTAGTGCATTACAATTGTGTTACATTGTTGATTGTGATGATATTAATCCATTGATTTCTTCAAAAAGTTGTCTTGAGGTGTGATTGTATTTTCCAATTATAAAAAATTATGTTCAAAGTGCCCTGTTATTTGTTATTTTCTTGAAAATGTTATGTGCTACACCAAATATAACAGCATAAATGGAATCTACATGAAAAATACTCATAGATTCAAAAAAATTATAAAGATATCTTGAATTTTAAAAAAGTTATGAAGAAGAGAAGATATTTTTAGTTTTCTTCGGTTCCGCGACCGGGAACATTTTTTAACGCGATTATATAGCGAAAAAATTCTAGAAAATGACCCAATTTTAGCAACTTCAAACATTCATAACGTCTTTATTTTTTGAGATATCTACACAATTCAAACAGTTCTGTGCATGTCAGAATGTAGGCTTTCTGATTATATCATTAATTATTAGATTCATTAATTTTGAAAAATGAGCTGGGGTTGCTATACAAAGAGACGATACGATACTTTTCAATACAATACGTTTTCAATAAATGAAGAGTGAAATTTAGTAAGCAACATACTAGTTTATTTAGAAAAAGACAATATTCCTCGACCGTAATCGAATGACGGCGTTTCAAATGAGTTGGCATATTCGAAGTATTGCCTGTCTTATTGCTAACATCTGTGTAGCAAAGTTTGCACGTTGCGAAAGCTATATCTAACGCATTCTAAACAAAACGTTTTGATTGGCTCACAAGAAACTGCCCAGCCAATGAGAATTACGGTAAGAAAATGCCTTAATGGTAATGTCTAAATACTGTACCGAACCGAATTTTGGCACGGTCGAATCCTAAACCGAATCGGGTGCGGAAATCGCGCTTAATCGTGGACCGCGATGAATCGTTACACCTCTAGTCCAACACGGGGCTCTGACTAGAATTTCAGAACAGGGAGAAGTTTTTGTGATTTTAGGGAGAAATTACAGCATTTTCAACCTGTTTGAACCATTTTTATTTAGAAAAACTTCTCCCTCAATTCAAATTAGGGAGAAGTCAGATTATTTTGGGAGACTTTTTCTCCCATTTCTCCCTCTAGTGGTCTTTATTATCGAATCGGTCTTAATAGTGAAACCATGCAGACTGATTGTGATATTGAACATTAATACATGTAGCACATTTTAGTATATTTATAGAATAAGAAAAGAAACATGCTTGGTATCTTTAATCTATTTTTATTCCTATTAAAATAGATGAAAATTGAACTCCCACATCAGTATGTTCACTTCTTCACAGGAGATCATTTACAGAGGCACTTTCATTTATTTTTTATTTAATTTGTTCAAGATATCTGAAGGTAACAATTTTGTAAAACGTGTTAAACCTGTCATCAGTTTTATTTTGCAGCATTCTTAATCTTATGTTGGGCAAATTGATGCTGATTACTTTGTTATTCAATCCATTGTATTTGGTACACAATAATACACCATTTGAACCATTGAATTGAAGACAAAATAAATCGGGTCCGAGTAAAAAGGTATTAAAGTGGAGGGTCGTATTTTCTAACCGTTCGTAAGGCGTAACTTTACTGTATATACCTTTCTTGATGCCTTTTGTATAGTCCTCCTTTACAGTTGCAAGATCTTTATTAGATTTTTAGTGAAGATAGGCTTTCTCCTGCTGTTAGTATAGGCTTTCTCCCGGTGTTAGTAGAGTTAAAATTATTTTGTTCCTTGGGTTAAAATTTTCATTGTTGAACTGTTATTATACAATTACGGACTTTTTAGTTGTTGTACATGTGGTATGCACTGAAAAAATGTGTTGGCCAAGGCCAGTAATGAGTTTTTGATGCATATAATCATTGTGTACAACAGCTGAGAAGTCCATAATTGCTCTATTATATATAAATTTTATCAATGCAGCCATTCTATATATTCAAGTAAGAAGTCCAACCAGCAAGTGTTGTACAACAAATCAAATGTCGGGTTTCCCTACGCATGTAAACATTATAGCAGTCTTCACGATAACCCACTTGCCTGAAGCCCGGGACAAGTGAAATTACATTCGGACAAGTAAAAAACCTTTTCACTTTGTGGTCCGGTCTGACTAGCTTTTACCGAAGATGTCACAAAAGTTGATGATGTAGTACACAATACTTTGACTGGTTTTCATTTTTTGTCAATTTTGTTTGTGTCACAGCACTTTTTCAACAACTTTTGTTACCAGTCTTCGTTTCCGATTTAACAAATAAAAACATCATGTTTCTTTGATATTTAGACGGTGCTGTTAATTTTATTCGGGCAAGTGGAAATGGCAAGCTGTCAGTCCTTCAAAAAAATTATTGTGAAGACTGTTATAGATTTACCAACAGCCCAGGTAGTTTGGCTGTCAATGGTTGCTTCTAGGTTGTTCCTGCATCCTGTTACTTTTATGTTATTTTTAATGCACTTCCATCTTCAGAAACTGTTGTCAGAATTGTTCCAAATGGAGTACACTTCACATTCTCACGCGAAGGACGACCAAGTGGAGAGGCTTTCATTGAATTGGAGTCGGAGGAAGATGTAGAGGCTGCATTAACTAGACACAAGGATCACATGGGACAAAGATACATTGAAGGTATTTCTATTCAAATTTCTTTGTTTCTTCTGTTGAAAAAAATGGTTTAAACTAGCATATAACAATTGATAACTTTATCATGTAAAATTCATGGTTGTCTCCGGATGTGTATTCACTGACTTGTACTGAAACTTAAGACTTAAGGTTTGTTAATAATGAGTTCTATTCACAAAACATCTACTTCTAGTTCCCAGTCATTAGTATAGTAGACTAAAACTGAAATCCTGAGGATTTAATTGAATCTTTACAAGGAAAGAGGACATGTAAAAGTGCAGTGAACAAGAACCATAACTGTCACTTAATTTTCAAATTATCTGCCTTATCTACATTGTCTTGTCAGATGCATAGGATTCGTGGATTTTGTTAAAACTTTGTGACATCAACAGTTGATGCTTTGTCCAAGATCAAAACTCATATCTGTTTTTAGTGGTGATAAATATTGCTAAAGAATGATACCATAACTGGTCTAGGGGCGGTCTCTTATGCCTTCTGATGTTTGTTCAAATTAAAACTCCAAAATTAATTAAGAAAATAGTTAATTCCTGTTACAGAACTTGGTATACTATAAATTTTGTCTCTTTTTGGCCTCCATTCACACAAACAAATACTAAGGCAGACGGATTGGCCATGTCTCACATGGCTCTTTTGTAGACTTAGAAAAATTGCAAAAGATTATAGTGGCTGCTAAACAATGCAGACAGCGGCACACTGTATGCCAATGAAAAAATACTCGTCCAAATTTAGGGTCAGCATGGAAATTACAGGCAGATGAGGTTAACCACAATTTCTTTACAGTATTTAGATCAAAATGCAGTGAGATGGAATGGGTGGTTAAAAGATCCAGCAGAAACCAGCCTCAGTCCGGTGAAGCGGTCCTTCGACTTCGTGGTCTACCCTTTGGATGTTCCAAGGAGGAAATTGCTCAGTTTTTCTCAGGTAAGTGAGCTGATAATGGGATTTTATCCACAATAAAATGTATGAAAAACTTAGTACATGAATCATAAATGTTTCGAATAATTGAATTGGTTACGTATAATCGTTTTTCAGCATTAACTAAGAAATTGTCTCATGTCAATGAGTTATAATTCTCTCATTATTTTAAGTGAGTATATTTTTTTGTTTCGGTAGGGGTCTTGTGTGAAAATCCTAAAGTAAACATTCCTTGGAATAGGCAGACATAAACTATGTATTTATTGTGTTACATTTGAATCTTATTTCCTTCTTTGAACAAATATGTGTATTACACATGTTCAAGGTTTTAAATTATTAGGAACATGACATGAGATTTTTGACATATCTGATGTTATATTAAAGTGTCACATTCTCTTGGAGGTTATCAGCACAAGATTTGGTAAATGAAATTTGAGTAATGGAGAAATTTTGTCACCCATGCTGTCTCTCATTTAAGCATGTTATTTACTTTTGAACTAAACAAGTTACTCAGGGGAAGGGGCTGGTGCTGCGCTCTCAAGCATTTTGGCGTAAGGGGATCATTTTTTAGCAAAATGTTAAAACAATTTTCGTTTGTAAATCATGAAGTTTGTACCTCAATGAAGCCAGCTTGTAGTTCACTAGTAGTTGTAAAAGATATTGACTCGAATCTGCATTATCTGAATGTTGCAAACTTACGATATAACATTCATTTTATGCAGTCACATACTTCAAAGTTAATTAACAGTGTGAGTCATTGTGGGTAGATTTCATTAAGTTTGTATTAGTTAACTCGTGATTTCGATTAATTGTAATTTAATTGTATGCAATGTATTTTAATGGAATGAATATTAACAGGTTTCATTTGAATTCGCAGATATTAGTCAAGAAATAATGTTGCAGTTACTTGCATTGACTTTACTTTATTAATGTAAGTGTATGCAATATTGGGATTCGTCCTTTAGTTCCATTATAATTTGTACTGTGTGTATATGGTTTATTTATCCTTCAGAGATTGATGTTAAACATGTATATTTATTTTGGGCTGGGTGTCTAGGGTTGGAGTTAGTACCAAATGGGATAATGCTACCAGAGGATCGGCACGGGAGGACTACAGGGGACGCCTACGTTCAATTTGCATCTCCTGAGATAGCTGAGAAGGCTTTACTCAAACACAAAGAAAGAATAGGGCACAGGTGGGAATGGCGGGTCCCAGTAGGGGCTATGATTGTTAATTTTATAGTTCGTTTAAACAAGAAGAGGGTCTGGAGGGCCTGACGGTTGGTTGGTTGGTTAGTAGGGATGGTTGGTTGGTCAATAGGTTCTCCCATGGGATAACCCCATTTATTTTTATATTTTGCTTTTTGTTCACGTGTATGTATGTTTTTTGTGAACAACTTAATGATCAGTCTTTGTCCGTGAATATGTTTTCATGAAGAGTATTGTGTTAATGCTATGACATGGTATAAACGTCTGAATGACGGTAGATGTTTGCAAGTACCTCAACAATTAATAAAAAAAGTTCTAAATTTCCTAGTTAAATAATCAAGAAGACCTTAAAGGATATCACTCTTCTGTAGTGCAATTGTTATGCAAATAGTGTTTTATATTGGCAATTCTTTTACTGAAAGAGATATTTGAATTTTAACTTAATTTAAGCCACATGTTGTAATGTCTAAAAAGTCCATTATGGTTTTGTTTTTCGTGATTGAATTGCTCAAATATGTTGGTACAGTTGATGTACTATCCTGTTTTGAAATGCTAGCTGGTTTGTCAGCCATCTCAGGTGAGCAATGGAGCAAAGAAGTGATGGTATTTTAAGAACACGTGTCTGTGAAAATGGTACGGATGTCAATAAAAAAGTTATAGATGGTCATCCATGATCGGTCTGTGTTGACAGCAAACGTCAGACCAACAATAAATTACTTCAGTGAACTATAATCTTTCAGCTATCAGATGTGGAAAGAATTATGTTACAAAGTTATATCAATTTGAAGGATATTGTTGGTCTGATAAGTGATGTAGGAAATTAAGTTGGAATTCTGTTGTATGCTCACATGGATATACTGGCTGGTTTCCAACCGTTCATGTGACTGCTTCCTAGGGGTAGTACAACTGTCAGGTTAACATTAAATTACTAACATACTTATTCTCAAGTTTACTTGTTCTCCAGTGAATGTTCAGGTTTGATTATAATTGAAAGAATAGTTAGTTTCCTATTTTTGTATCATTTGCCATTTTTGAATCGAGGCATTGGTTGATTATTACACACTTTTTTTACATATGCTGTCATATTTAATACAAGCATAATAAAAGTTTCACAGGAGTATGCTTCACCTTTGAAGGTTTAGAGCATTACTTGTGTGGAGTTAGTTTCTTAAGTCGGCAATCAATGACATCAGAATGGGAACTTTAAAGTGATACCTACTTTTTGATGCCCGTGAAGTGTCGAAGGGAGGAAATATCGAAATTTAATTTGTGCGGATGCTTCAGTTGCTACTGAATTTAAATATAATGCTTGGTCATTATACCCAGTTTTTCGTCAAACTGGTTGATTGAGACAAACTTATTGAGGTTTTCATGCAATTTTTCAAATGTGAAGGCATGGTTCCCTACAAATGCTGTCATAGTCTCATGGTTACAGCTTCAATAGAATGATTGTTCAAACCAGAAATTGTGAGAAATTCATTCACAAATCAGAAATTGTGAGAAATTCATTCACAAATAAAACAACACTTTTTATGATATAGTTTGGTCAAGTTCTTACATGGTTATGTAAATGTCTTCTACAGACACATTGATGGGCATTATACATGTAATTTCATCTTTTGTTTTTGGTATATATTGATTGTTTTGTTAACGGCTATCTTCTAACCATACTAAGGTTAATTATAAAGACTGCATAGTTTACATGTAAGCAAAATAATTTATTGCTGTAGATGTATTTAAATCGGGTCTTCTCGCAATTAACACATTACAATTTTAGAAATCAAGAATTTCTTAGTCTCATGTTGATTTAATGGTGACTGTGTTATTTATGTTGATCAGTTCGCTTGTAGTGGACAAATTATTTCTTTGGAACCCTGGTGTGAATAGGAATATCAACAACATAAAAATACATTTCAGATACATTGAAATATTTAAAAGCAGCCTGAATGAGGCTACTGCCAACATTGTGCAAGACTATGGTATGTCAAAACCTCGACCATTGATGGGTATGCGTCCAGGACCATACAACAGGAATGAGAGAATGATGGGTGGAATGAGTGGCGGAATGGGTATGGGAAACTTTGGATATGGGCGAGGACGAGGCAGGAATCTCAAGGGTGAGTTATTGAAGTTTTCATACTGAAATATAATTTTTGAAAAAATCATGCCTATCTGACATTTTGAGAAAAATTCAATATTCATTTTGTTACTGTCCTGACTATTTCAGGAAAAACAACAGTCCAGGACAATGCTATTTGCAAACAGGGGCAAACTTAATGAATCTGCCTGTCTTTGACTTCCACCTTTTATCTAGGGATAATTCTGATGAAATGTAATGGTTTATATGCAAACGGCAATATTTTGGTTATTCAAACAGTGTTTGCAAGGGTCGATTATACTAAATTGAGCGGGATTGTAGAAAATTACAACTAAATAACGAGATCTGACTAGCAGATGCTTTTCAGTCTTATACACTGCCCTTAATCCCACCAATATTAATGTCAATCAATTTAAGAACAAAATGCAAAATTGCCAGGAAAACAGTGTGGCTTGTAAACATTCTTAACATTAGTATAGAGGATGTGGCAAACATATCAATTTATTATGTTTGCATAAAGAGCAATAAGCGGTTATTTACTGCTTATATTCATGCTGGGCTTTCGTAGAGGCGTGATTGAGCTAATTTGGACACATAAATTGTGCGTAGTACACAGAGAGCGTGTCAATTTTAACAAAACAACATGTTTTTCACCTTTTCCACAGCCAATGAACAAATTATTTCCAATAGTCATTGTCTGAAAAGAAACATGTGAAGCTGTTGTACACAACATGACCAGTTGTATCTAGATCATACTCGCTCAGTGCTTCATTCAGTTGTTTCAATCTTCTACATCACATGGAAACACTAAAACAATACACTAGCTTATCCAAAACCATCTGAGGCAGGCCTAGTCTTTTGTCACCTACCAATTTTAGATTCAATTGGGATGAATCTTTTGATATGATTTTAATGATTCATGTCTCATAGCCAACGTGTTGTCTGCAGTATCTTTTGTTTTAATAGAGATATTAATAACTTACTGGATTTCGTTTTTTTTAAAAATCGAATGTTCATTACTGTGTAATCAAACATGTGATAAGTTTTTGAATTGATGTATTTTTTACCAAGAAATTGTACATGTCTGTCTGTACTTTGGACCTTTGAACTCCTGAACTGTTTGCCTAGACTGATTTGAGCAGAGACAATGTAGATTTTCCTTCAAATGATGCACATATGCCTGTCAAACAGTGTTATTGCAGATTGAACTTATCGCAAACGACACCTTTTGTTGATTTTTCTTTGATGAGGTTCCTTGTTCTTATTGATTTTTCGCAGTATTTGTTTAGTTCTGAGTGTACAATAGTGTGATGGCGCTCAATATCAATGAATATGTTATACTCGTGTTTCAAATTTCACATTTGAAGACGTTATATTTTTACCATTTATTCAGGATTTTATGAAGATGATTATGATGATGATATGGGATTTGGAGGAAATATGGGAGGAGGTCGTATGGGTATGGGAAACATGGGTGGAGGTATGTACAGACAGCTTTTTTCCTTTGAAGTTACTTCTGAAAAGCAGATGTTTTCCCAATGCAAATAGTGTGGATTTTCCTTGTTCAGACATAAATACGCAAATGGCGTCTTGCATCTGTTTTTATTTTGCTAGTTTTGTAGCATTTTTTAAAATGGGACATATTATAGTTTCACCTGCGGCATACGAGGGGTTGGGCGTTTGTAGTTTGTCAGATCAATAGCTTTAGAAGCATTTGTCCATTCAACACCAAATTTGGTCGGAACGCGTGTCTCGATAACCAGCTATATCGCTCTAGTCCCATAATTCTGACAGAGTGGTTGAATATTCGAGGATGATGTCTTATGAACAGCCCTTGTTACATGATAACAAGCAGCTCTTGGAATATGGAACAAAGCATTTTATTTTTTGAGCGATTTTCCCCTACTTCATTTTACTGTTCTTTTATTTCACTAAACTTGCAAAAAGTATTTTCTGGTCTTGTATGCCTGATTGTAAAAATTCAAGCACTTGAAAACTCATCTTGTGCTTCCTATGTTTCTTTAGGAATGGGAATGAGTCGACGTGGTGGTAACATGAGACAGGGTATACCTGGACGTATGGGTGGAGACAGAATGGGTGGTAGTATGATGCGCAGCAGTCAGCCGGGATGTCATTATATCAGTAAAACAGGTCATTCAGTACACATGAGAGGTCTGCCCTTCCAAGCTAATGATCAAGATGTTGCAGATGTAAGTTGGATATCATTTAGCAGTCTTAAACATCTCTTCATTCAGAAAGTATTGTGCATATTCTCAAGTTTTAGTCTATTGTATGTTTCTCTATATATGTAACATTATCTTTTATAGTTCTTCTCACCCCTGGTACCTGTAAAGGTGGAATTTGAGTTCAATGCACAAGGAAGACCTACTGGGGAAGCAAATGTTGATTTTTCAACTCATCAAGAAGCTAAGGAGGCAATGAAGAAGCACAAAGCTAACATGCGTGTGTATAATTATATATATTAACAATGTGTATTTTCCTGTTCTCTGTCCGATGATCTTAATTTTCATCTTTCGAAAATAATTTGTTAGTTAATTATTTTATATTATAGTTGCTATGGCACTTCTGTCTATGAGACATGCAAGCAGTAATCAATTTATCCTTCTGTTGCTGTAATGCTTCCTATGTCCTTTGTACATCGGCATCATTTTAATAACTTTATAGAGTTGTCTTGACAGTGCAGAGGGTATAGTCATCATTACCTCAGTGCTAAGTGTTGTTGTTGTAAGAGTTGTGGGTCCAGCCCATCATTGGACAGTTGTTAAATTATTGAAAGTAGTTGCTAGTCCAATTTTCAGTATGTAGGTTTCAGCAACTTGAAACAATCAATTAAATTAGTATCATTTAGATACATAGATTGGATTATTTTTTGTATTTTCCAAGTTGTTATTAAGCATAATTTACTAAACCTAGAGCAAATAGTTCCTTTAGCTGTTGTTTTCAAATTTGTTGAATTATTTATTTTATAATTTTAGAGCATAGATACATAGAATTGTTTCTGAATTCAACTCCCAGTAACCGTAGTGATGGTATGTTCGGTGGGGATGATTTTCAAGGTGAAGGTGACATGGACATGATGGATATGAAGCAAAGTATGAGAAAAGGTGAGTTCTGATTGTAAGTAGATTACAGCAGGATTGATTAACTCTGAAGTCTCCACATTACTTGACACAAATGTTCACCCTGATAAGACAGCATGTGGCACGCAGGACCAATGATGGTAGCTCAAAGGTCAAGGTCACACTTGGAGGTTAAATATCAAAAATATGTGTCTGAAGCATCTTTTCCACACTTTGAGGTCAAATGTCTAAAAATGAGTCAAAACATCTTTTACACTGTCATCTATTGGTGGATTTTCAAATTACTTGGCATAAATGTTTACCATGGTGACCTCATGTGTTGTGCAAGACCTGTACCCTACCAGTACATAGCTCAAAGGTCAACATCACACTTAGAAGTCAAAAGTGAAAGACGGGTATAATAGATATGCACTGTATAGCATTATATAACCGTATTCTTTTAATCTCTTGAGAATTGGCGGGCTCGACATATTGCCCTTTTTGCTTTGTGAGGGTTACTGGATGATATAAATATTTTGAGTAGATTAATACAGGGGTTCTAAAGTTCCAGATTTAGAGGCTCCAGGGTCACTTTTAGATCGATGTTAATCTGATGATTTTTTTGGCGGGGAAAGGGCCGAATTGTGACTGGTACGAAACATTTTGTGTACAAATGTTCTTATAGTCAATATCGTGAGACGCCTGCGTCTGATAATGATGGGTCATTGAAGTTTAGATCAGAGCAGCTGAGTGATTGAAATCATTTGACATGACTTCTGCTCAAACTATGTGTTTGTTTTGATGACAATCCGAGCCCACTACTATTTAGTGTAGGTTTGTACTGTAATTCCCCAACAAATCTTCAGGAATGAGAACATTCAGTTGTTAGAACCCCTGTTAATAGCTCTTATCCAATATTCGCACGAAGTGAAATTCTTATCCACATATTTGAGAATTCAATGATATTATTTGAGATTTCCCTCAAACGTCATTCATGCAGATATTTGAGAGAAATCTAAGCACAAGTATTCAGTTTTCTCTGAAATATTTGTGATTAACTTGAGATAGTCACGTGAATACAGATTTGAGCGAATGCTTTCTTGGGGAAAACTCAACTGGTTGGAGGTAATACTCAAAATGTGATATTTTGTGAATACGAGCCCTGATATTAAAAGGTTTTTAGATAACTCAAATTTGAGAGCATAATTCATTATGTAACACACTAGGTTTGGCAAGGATATATTGCTTTTGGTGACACAACAGAAGCAAAGTATCGAGAGCCAGCTCTTGTTCTAGTTTGCTGTTGCCTATTATTAACTTTTAGTTATTGTGTTAACCTACTTATTTCAGGTAACATGGGCGGGTTCAGCGGAGGTAACATGAGCAACATGGGTGGTGGTGATGGTTTTTCCAACATGGGTGGCAACATGCGTGGACGGATGAACAACAACCCAAACTATACAGCATTTTAATCAATTCTGAGAAGTGGCAATAATCGTATTCTTTGGAATTTAACAGGGTGGCATATCAGAAAAAAAAATGTTGGCAAATATTGTTTGCAACATCCCCCAACTCATAGAAGAAATCCAACTTGACCGGAAACCATCTATTTTCTCTGATGGTGCCAGGCCTAAGGTTTAGCAGTATATGTTGTTAGAACATTTTAAAGTATTTGTGCAGCTACTGAGTATGTGTGCTTTATTGTTACTTGATAATCACGCAGCGTCATTGTATGTCTTGGAATTATGGAATCATAAGGAATAGTTCTCATAATACATGTGTACTCTCATACTTGGACCACTCTTGTGTTTATGTTGTATGTAGGTCTATTGAAACGAAATTAATCGGCAGACTTGAGCATTATTTCGATTGGACATAGTAATTTGTTTCATTGTTTTTGTTAATTTGTGCAAAAAAGTATTGTGTATGATTCACCTGATTTTGCTTCATTAACATCCACCATTTCACCATTTATTTTGGGGACAGTCTAATACTAAAGACCATTAAACTTTTTCACATTTATGGTACTGTAAATTTACTTTAGACATTGTTATAAATCATTTTTGTGTATTGGCACCATTTCGTGCAGAAATTAATAAGATACCTTAATGAACAAAGCACAGGAGTATTTTATTAAAACATACATTTACTTGTGTTCATTTATTGTGATTTATTTACCAACAAAGGTATTTTGATGTCTACATTTACGCATTGTATTGTTGGTGATATTCTGTATAATATGTTTTGTTTCAAACATCAGAAAAAAGTAGCAGGATAGTTCTGATTATCATTCATTTGAAAATACATTATATGCCTCCCAGATTATTCCAGTACATATCATTTCAGACTGTTCTCCCCATAATAGTCTGGACACCTTTGTTCTGGTTACATCAGGCATATTTTTTAACATTTTAAACCATGAGTGATACAAGTCATTGAACTATGTTTTGCTTACTTAAGCTTAGAATTTCTATTACAAAGTGTTTAAAAATTGTCTTCATTCCATTCCATGTTGGCTTGTTTCATAACATCACCTACACATTGTTCATTGTTAAGAAAATTTGGTTTTTCAATCTTGATTTCCATAATAAGCATAGGCTATTTCTTAATAGTATGATATTTGATAATCATGTTAGTACTTTTGGTACATTTTACTTTATTGTTTATCAATTACTCTTTTGTTAAAATCATTAAGAAAGAAATCTCCACCTCATTGTTGTATGTTGTGTTCTGTGTAGAATGTGTATCCATTGTTCTGTGTCATCATCATTGGAATAATAAAGAATGAGAAAAACTGACGATTATTGCAGTATTTTATTCCTGGCTTCCATTTCCTACTCATGTCATAAATTATTCAAATTCTTTCAGAGTGATAGAATTCTCATTGTATAGCTAATTGCGATGGTTTGGAGTATTTATTATGTTGTGTATTCATACTTTGTGTCTGTGAAGTCTTCATTTCCTCTCCATTCAATAACATTTAAATACAGAGACCTTCTGTCTGTCAATATGAATTGTTAATACATAGTGATGATGACAGCACCTTGTATTCAGGACCAACTTGGCTATTACTTGTGTTATGTTTGGATTGGTTTACATTAATGAAGGCATTTAAAATAGAAAGGGTTAAATGTTGGGAAGACGATCAATGCAATTGATTGTTGTCCTTTGTCAACTACGGTTAAATACTTTCTACATACTGGTAAATTGGTTCCATATACGAGTTCTAACTGCTGCAAATGAATGTCGAGTCTTACAAATACATGCATCATAAAATTGTCAAACTTGACCAATTTTCAGTCATTTACAGCATACCTACTTAAGGATCTTGGTTTGAACCTTTTTATGGCCCCACACTGAAATGGGGGCATATAGATTTGTCCGTCCGTCAAAAAATATTGTGTCGCTCATATCTCGAAAAGAATATGAGCCAGAGTATTAAAACTGTACAGGAATGTTCACCAGCCTGTGAAGTTGTGCACCTGGGGTTTCATGTCTGGCTGTGCCCAGTAAGTGCAAAATTATGGCCCTTGACATATCACTATAAACTGTAAAGCTCACTTGGAACCCATTCACAAACTATTAGCAGGATAATAGCATTTGCTTTTGTGACAAAGGCTGGTCTGTGTCCTATGGACAGATTTCTAGTTTTATATATTAGTCACACTGTCCGTCTTGTCATTCGGTGCAGTCTGGTCTGCACTTCATCTCCAAAAGCTCCGATCAGATTAGGATAATTCTTCACTGAAGTGATTGGTGTAAAGCTTTCTTGTGCGTATCGTCTGCATGTTCTGCTCTGATGAACAATTATGGAGTTATGACTCTTGGATGTTTCATACATATATATACGAAGAATAGTCCGATCTCCATGAACCATGACTGGATTTACATGAAACTTCGCTGGAGTCATTGGTATAAAGCCTAGTTGTGAAGATCGTCTGCTTGTTCCGCTTTCTTGGAGTGATGGCCGTTTGTTTTTTGTTCATGAAGTCTACATGAGATTGTTGTACACTCCACATCTCCATAACTACTGGCCAGAATTTGCTTCGATCTACAATGGCGGCGTAATGGCCCTTTGTTTCTGAAAATTCACATGTGATTCTTATAAATCTTAGTTGTGCATGATCTCACTTAATTCGTCTTGGGCAATATGACACTTAATTCCAACCAAGGCAATACATTCAGGGTTTTACTTCACGTTCCAAAAGGATGATTTCTTCGATGTCTGGTTATAGGATAGGATGTATAGACAATGTCGCGAGACTGTCTATCCGACTGGGACCACGTGAAATTCATGGACCGTTGCAATACATCATTTGTCCACATGGTACCATTCATTTTATAAGCAGATGAAGATTTTTTTAAGTGCAACTTATAATATAACCCATGCCGACATAATTGTTAACACCAATGAAGACAATGCAATTGTAAACATTCTTCAGATTTATTGTTGTTTTTATTCCATTCCTTTTTAAAACAACTTTGGTTTTGTGCATTGGTCATTACTAGCGACGACTCTTGTTTATTTTTGCATGTTTGTGATTGTACATGTATAATCGCAAGTATATACCATTTTATTATTAACGAGTTATTCATGGCTTATGCCGCGAGGTTGAATATTGGTCGTTCATAATTGGACAAAAATAGCCTAGGAAATGTAATTACACCATTACACAGCCTAACATGGACTTGTAACTATAAATGATAAACTGGGTTCCTTAATATACATTTGGTAAAAGAAACATGTATATAAGTACATTTCCCAACACTGTGGTTAGTGCCTATAGTTCATAACCTGGGTTGGTTGCAGCCTAACGTATGTTTTCTCGTGACGAGACATCATCTTCCTTCACCAAAATATCGGCCGGGTTTATCGCAGAAACGTCAGGATGCATAAATGTCAAATGGCGGGCCGCGGGAATAATAATAACTATGTTCGTATATCGGCGACTGGACTCTGGCTACATAGAGCCCTGTGTGTTGGAATACCAGAGTTGTGGCTATTATTTTGTGTGCGCCGTTTGTGGTCTCTTTCTGAAAAATAGCAAATGAAATCATTGCGTATAATCACAAAAACAATGTTAACAATTCAGAAGTGGCGTGTATCTTTCTTCACGAATAGAACTTTCCCCTTTGTATTCTTACAAAATATCCCCTTATACCCTTTCTATGACACGTTATATGTGTTAGCCAGCCGTCTCTCTCTCTGTGTCCCCACCAGAGTCCGCCATTAACTCGATCGGTGTGTAACCATGAGTCCGTTAGAACTGACGATTTAATTGATTCGAAAATACGTGTATAAATTTGTCAGTTCACCTCGTAACATACAGGGGCGAGTTATAATATATCTCTTTTCTTCCTGGAGAAAAATGTTAATAAAAAATAGTCCAATTATGACAGATTTGTGCATAGAAGGTAATTGTTAAGGCTAGCGATCGTTAAGTTTGCCCTTTTTGCCACTGTGCATTCTCATCCGTTATTGTAGGTAACGATTTTTAATATACTAAAAGTCAATAAAAAATACGGAAATTGAAGTAAACGCAGAGTAACCACCCAGTTCTCTTCGATCCTAGTTTAATAATGTATTCCATAGTAATTTAGTCTGTATCCGTAAATTAAGCACGACAAACGCTAGCCTGGGTACCTGCCCTAGCTATATTATTATCGGTACTCTTTTGTGCAGAGTACGCTAGGTACCAGACTAGACAAACGCGTGTTAGAACGGGGAATTTATCGGTCCGGTATGAAAGAGGAAACCACGTTGCAAGACACTTACACCAACTCTTTCAGACGCGTATAGAAGCTCGGATTTCACACAATTATTAAGATTTGTTTTTTAATTGGTCCCGTCTAACAACGCGGCACAGATGTACTTAGCATTCAGAACTCATAAATTATATAAATTACGTTGAGTGACAGTGGAGGTTTGCGAGTGGGACATGGATTAAATTGTACATTCTTTGTGGTCCACTTAATTCGAGTGTGAATTTCTGATTTAAGAGGAATCAGTGTACACAACAGTACAACTCCGCACCACTAACGTATTACTTTTATTGTCAAAGTTTCCCTCGATCTTAAACACAGTGGATCACGAAGAATATTCAGCACCAATAAATCCACTCCGCAATCACCGTAATATCCACACTCAAGACCAGCAGGTCAAACGTTGTGTAGAGTGGTTAGTGTAGACCATCTGGACCCAGGATTATAACCGATATAAGTTTACACTCAGCACTCACCTCTCAAATCACTAAATTTACTCTTATGAGACTGATAGTGAACGCCGCTGTACGATTTCCAACCTCTTCTTTAAGTGACGTCATTTCCAGAAAACGTCACATGCATGTGACGTCACCAAGTACTGACAGTTAGCAACATTTGCCCCATATGAAAACGAAGTGACCATGTGGAGTAAATAGTGTTTCCTGCTTGCAAATAGTGACACCTCATGTTGTGTTTTCTTGAATGACATCACTTACAGATGAGGTTGGAAATCCCCTAGAAGCGCTCATAGTGGAAATCTGAGTGTGGAAAATGCATGAATTAAAATGTCAATTGAGTGATGAATATTCTTTTTCGTCCATTTCTTTGATTTTTTAGTATGATTGTGAGATGTGGGAGAAATTGTTGAGTCTGAGTGCCACACTCCACACTCAGTCAGACTTAATAATTACTCCCAGATCTAATATTACACTCAAATCTCTACAAAAATTGTCCCCAAGAATATTCAGCGCTCATTTAACATTATTATACATTTCCACACTCGATATGAGTCACTATCAGACTTATAAGAGTAATATTTTGATTTGAGTGCTGAATCTAAGTATCCGTTATAATCCCGGGCCCACTGGTATATGTAATTGCACGAAACTATGATAACGCAATGACGCGCGAAAAACTAATTAATTTTGTTTTTGTATGTACATATCTGTCCCTATGTTAACGCTCATATCCCAGGACAAATTATTTTCTTAGGTATAGAGAATTTAACTAAATTATCCTCCATTCGCAATAATATCTTAGTTACGAACCCATTATACTGGATGATTTTACAGGATATAGATATTCAAATAGGTACTTTGACATTACAAGTCTTACTATAAAGGTTTTATTTATATATGCTTGATCTATACAAATTCGATTTCTATGCCTCTGCTGTGTCTGATAAATACGATTGTTTGCTTCGGTATGGGTAAAAAGCCATTCAAAGTCACCGCGAAACGACAGCTCGTTAAATCAATAAGAATAAAATATCGCGCGCATTGTTGTATCTAGACCGGATATTCAAGCAGACGACAGTTAACGGAACCAGAAACTGAATCGTAGTAGTGCGTTGTGGGTAGTTTTCAGTTGTCATGACCACTGGTTGTATGTTGATAGAGTAGCACTAACCTATACACGGTGTCGGACACCAGTTTTTCTCACGAACTCTGTAATAATTCGGTAAGTGTTAAATATTTCTTGTAACTTTTATGTAATCAACTAACGTTTATTAACAGATAGTTTTCGTGGATATTACATGACAATGTATTTGTAGGACAGGTTGTAAAATTAAATACCACTGTGACCTGGATATTGGGTGGGTAATTTAAAGGCGCTGTCCTTGTGGGACATATCATGACGATAGCATAACTGTATAATTAAGTTTGAAATACATATACATATTGGCGCAAATGCGCCTATTTCAACAAACTGCTTTACATAATGTTGAATTTACTTGATCGTCCTGTATTTAAACGATCGTTAGTGGAAAGTAGATATGTTACTTTTATTCATGTTTCCCATTAAGAGTCTATAGATACGACCCCAGCCGGTCATAATTGTCGATATTACAAATTATTCAATTGGTAACCCGATCTCATTCATTCTGGTATGAGTGAATCTGATAGTATATCTCTTGATGGCTACATTTAGGTCAAACAAATGTCAAATTTCGCTTGAATGTCTGTGCGAGTGTAGAATATCTATAATTATATGTATTGGATGACACCCGGGTTGATTGGTAGTGTCAGGCTGCCTTTTTAAATTTAATATATATTATCACTGACGAATACAGCATTTCCAGATTTATATAGTTTGTTACTTAAGTTAAATTAGTATGTAATAATTACATAATGGTTTTCATGTTGATGTATGTACTACTTTTACACAATATTTGGGAGATATATAAAACACTAAATACTTTTTAGGACGGAGACACCATATAAGGCCCAGTGTTTGTTAGGTCCAACAAGACAGTGTTAGACTCCGCTTATTGCTTGTTTTAATGGACATAAGACTCTAAATTCGTTTTTACATCCAAACCTATCGGTTTATATCAGAACAAAATGACTGATAAAAAATTTGAAGTTACCTATAAAAAGATAGGACGCCCCCTTAAATAGGATATATTGTTCATAATGTTTTATATTTATACGCTGTTCTGGATAATAATATGATTATAGTATACTTATACACGATTATAAAGCGGCGTCTCTAGGGGTAACCCAACTTGTACTTTAATTATAGATCTAGTAGGCCTACAACATTTACCCTCTTAGCATCTTAAAATATTCATGAAATACTTAACCTTGATATCGCTGGATGTTGCGTTGGGTGCACTTAGGTTGGCAAATTTATTAAATTAGGGATAAATTGGCGATTGAAGGCAACAGTCTTGTCTGTCCAGTCTTTGCAAGGTTACGTGCCAGCACATGATTGGCAATGGAATAAATATTTATAAACCATTATTCGTCTATTAAAATTATTCTTATGTTGATCCATTTATATGAATAGATCGAATGTACAACTACCATTGGCAGTGGCGGATCCAGGACTTTCTAAATGGGGGGGGGGGCACAACTAATTATAAACATATAAAACTTTTTTTGAATGCATTATTTTAATCATATAATGACATGGAATTAACATTTGTCGTCGCTGAGAATCAGGTTCAATTGTTTATTTGCTCAAATAATTATATAAACTTTAAATTGTGACAAAACAACTTATTTGTACAGTTAAATCAATAAAGATATGCCCCAAAAAACATTACTTGCCGGCCAGCTGGGGGCATGGGCCTCCGTGCCCCCCCCCCCCCCCGGTAGATCCGCCACTGATTGGTTTGGTTAATTTGATTATGTCTGAGACCTGTCACGAAAGGCATAACTCCAAATCACTGTTACATTTTCGCGAAGAGTATCAAAAAACGTAATCCAATAAACTTTGTGGAATTGTGCAAATGAAAACGATTTTTTAAAATGAGTCTCTTCTTACTCGCGATGCCGTTACACGTGACGGTGCGTGTCGAATAAATTATCCATTAGTTTGTGTTAGACTGGTTTCATTTACTTTTTACGTGTTTTAACAGCGCTGTAAATGGGTCAGTCTTATTCCGGTTATGCATAGCCGACAGAAAGTGTAATTTTACCATGTTATGAAATCTAAAATTCAAACTGCTGTACATTTGTCATACAGATTTCGATTCCAAACCCAAATACACGAAAACGTAACATGCATAGATCCTTTCGATTTGCCAGTTTCTTGATAGACCAGTCCATCGCTAGGTGATTGCACTTCCGGTTAGTTACGCGGGCTTTTCTTTGAAGTTTGAGGTGTTTGATGAGTTGGATCGCATGATACACTGCTGAATTTATAAATTTATGTGGAATACCCACGGACAAAGATTCTACAGTCCTAGCGGTAACAGCAATACTTATATTTGATATGATTCGCGATATTATTTTTACAAAATAAATGAGTTAGATTTAGAAGCGGCTTCTGAGTCTTGACTTGACTCACTAGTCCGAATATTCAGATGATTACCGCTTGTTGTTTCACTTACTATGTTAATCGTCTGTTATATCATATTTTCATTTATTGTCAAGTGTAACCATGAACTAACAAAATCGCAAAAGCACGAAGCGGCGTCATATTTACAAGACTTAATGTTTGACCTGACTGAAAAAATACTTTGGCAAGTTGCTTCTTCGTGGCCCTCACCCCTCTATGGGCAAACATTGATAAATGCATAGTGACTGACAACCTTAAAGTGCAGTTAAATTTACCAAACATGTATTCTAATAATAGAATAATCCAATACTAAATCTATGTTTTTGTGCATAAATCACTTGTGTCAGTTAAGCAGTAATAGTTTCACAATTTTATGTTCCAAATTTCTATTTAGGGTCAGTCATCTCCAATGGGTAAGAGTCAAACAATATATATGCTAGCATAAGATGAACTTAATAATGTATAAGCAGGTTGTACTGTAGGAACATTGTTAAATGTGTATTATTTATAGATTTATTTAGTATTTTTGCTATTCAGCATATGAATGTGGCCTGGGGATATGTTATGTATTAAACATTTATATATATATTTTAAATATGTATGTATGAAATTAGCATTGCTAGATTAATTAGTATGCTTATAAATTGATTTATAATGTTTTGTGTCCCAGTATCAGCCTTTTATCTGAAATACAACTTATTAATTTACCAACAGTTTCAGACCCTTACTGAACTACAGACATTTGAAATATATATAGAGTTGTAATGATTAAACATATGCAAATTCATACTCATTTGTCTGATATGACCTTAACATTATGGCGTTGTCTGTGCTTATAATACTATAACATACCTACGAAAGTAAAAACACTAGAACTTAATCAAAAGTACTGCAGGAAATGGAACTTGGCCATTTCATGTTATAATTTATTGCAGTCTATTTACACTTTAGTTTTTCAAATACAGTTTTTTATGATGTTATATTTTATATCTTTCCAATTATCATTGATTTTATGTGTATCCATGAATAGTTGTTGATATTCAAATTTGAAAGACTAGCAATTAAAATTTTAACATTTATTGGCTAGAGGGCTAAGGATTTTAATTGTATGCAACTTTTGTCAAAATTTCATTAATAGATCATTGATGCCTACTGAAATCCCATTTATTATTTGAACAGCATAGCTGATTTACAAATATACACTAAGACATGCCTTCAGATTTAAATGTTTATAGCAAGTTTATCATGATAACCTTTGTTAACAGTCTGACTATTGTTGAACTGGTTACAATGCTTAGAATTAAGTTGAATGTTTGACAGTTTGGATTAAATTAAATGATTTTGTATTGATCTCACTTTTTGTTGTGAAATTTTATATTTTGTGCCCTGCAGAAAGAACAATATATGTAGAAACACCTGTGGTTTCGTAATCATTTATTACAGTAAACAAATTAAAAAAAGTACTATATATTTAAGTATATTAAAAAGTCAAGTCAATTTGATGGTATCTCTGCATAAACATATGTCACAAGAACTTCAGTCTGACACTTATATGAATGTGTAATAGTGTGGACAGAGTCTTTAAAGATTTAAATTCAAAATTTTGATACAATAAACTGATAGATCTATATTTACACAAAAAATTAGTGTACACAATAAATTCTTATTGTAAACAAAGATAACTATTTAACAGCTTTCTTGAGACAAAATGTCCAAATAGGGTCAATAAACTGATCATCTAACATCAACAGTTCTTATTTAGTCAAATTGAGTACCAAACTGTGGAGTACATTATCTCGATGCAAAAGGTCTGAGTAATTTGAAACAAACGCTAATTTTTGAATTTTGTTATTCAAGATTTCTAATTAATTGTATGATGGTGTATGCTATATTTCTGTTGCTCAAGGGACAAATAAAAAAAAGTATAAGGAATTAAATTGTTTAAAAAAAAAATCCAAACTTTTTCCAAGACAAAGTAATTTCAGCGTTTGTCAAATGTTTCTCACTGTCTGACATTTCTTCAGTATTGAAAAAGAATTGGAAACTTAAATTACTGCACAATTAAACAAGGTAACATTTTTCCTGAGTACTCGAGGCTGTATCTATTAGTGATCTCTGCATATGGCTCTCTTATTATGGCCAAAGTATTTACTGCTGTGATTTTCACTTTTACTATATATACATGTAATAGCATACATGTATTTAGAAAAAATTACTTGGTTTAAATTTAAACTATAACGGAAAGCATGAAGTTTAAGTCAAATTATCCGACATTTTTGTAATTATCCATGTGTAGTATACAATTTTTACTCTGAAAGTTTGAAGGGTTTATTTCAAATTATTAATTACGAAAAAACTTACTGGATAAAACTTGGTCACATTTTGACAAGAATGAGTGAACTTACTGTTATGTTTGTAGTACGTTTATCTATTGTACGTGATTTTTCAATGTTAAAGTGTGTATTAACAATACCGATTATGTAGAACCTGTATTAAATATAAACTTTAGTCTTATCAATATGTAAGCGCATTATACTAAACTCTCTCTCATAGGCTGTTCACTGGGTGTTGCTAAGCGTATCTAGGTATCCACGGCCTTGAAAACAAACCACTCTCCATTCATTGTGTTCACTGATTAACTTGAGACATTACTATAAAGGTCTTTTGTGTAACTGGTATTATTTCGTTGGATTTAATAGAATTTGGACTTTGAGCATTCTAATAGGCTAGACCCCTGATATTTAAGGTGAATATACTTTTGTTATCTTAGTATTGATAATATCTGCTTGGAATAAATGGCATTAACACTATAAAACGTTTAATTCCTCTTTGAATTTTTACGATTTTTAAAAGTCTGGAGCTGAAAGTTTTTTTTAAGCATTATGATTTTGACTCTATGTGCAATAAACAGCAAGTTGTTCGACATTCCTTTGATATTTTATAATATTTTTATTTTAGACATATTTTGACTAAATTTATTGTTTGATATTTTAACATGAATATATATATATTTACGATATTGTCTATATGGGTAAATGTATAAATATTGTACTGTAATAAATATATTAGCTAGCTAAATAAATGTTGTCTAAATTTGTCTTTTAAAACCATCAGAACAAATGATTACATGTAAATGTTGGTTTGGCTTCTCTGATGAGTGGTTTGCTTTGTATTACTTCAAAATAGCGTTGGTTAGGTGTAGATAATATTGGTGTGTAAACATGCATTTGCATGTATAATTCAATCTTATCAGATATCAAGCAGTAGAGAATGAGTAACAGTCTCTATGGTTGCCGTTAAGTGCTACACATTACTCATGTGGCAAAACATTAGCAACTAGATATTCAACAGCTTTTAATGTAATCCTACAGCTCAAACCTTGCCTCATTTTGAGAGTTTTGTTGTGTGATAACAATTTCCCAATACTTAACACCAATGTTGTTGAGGCTTATTATTTCTTTTCCATTTTTATGCCCCCTTCGAAGAAGAGAGGGCGCATATTGGTTTGCACATGTCGGTATGTCCGTCCGTCGGTCCGTAACCTTTTCGTTTCTGATCAATTACTCAAGACCCCTTGACCTATCATCCTCAAACTTAGTCCACACATTTATCTTGGATAGCCGAGGAACCCTATTGATTTTGGGGTCACAGGGTCAAAGGCCGAGGTCACAGGAGGGCATAATGTTTTACATACATCTCTTGTTATAATTAATATCCGTGTGAGGAAGGTGAAGTGGTCAAGGGATAAATGATCAAAAATCTTGGAGTGGGAACCCTCCAGGGACCAGGGTTTGATCATAAACTTCTCAATACTTGAATTTGGCATAAGTACTGAGTAGGGTTCTAAGACGCTGTCATCGAGAGTAATTAGTAAAAGTTGTTAGAATTTGATTCATGAGTGATGTTAAATAAATCAGTTTAACTTTCCTTTTAAAAAATGTGAGATGGATAGAATGCTCAATTTGATTCTCTGTTGTTGCTACTTGTATGGTGTTTAGGTAAGTACTAGTAGTTTCCAGTTTGTAGGTGTTTTTTAGTTTTTCTTTAAGTTCATATTTCCAATATATATTTTGTATTTCAGAGGTAGTGTTGTTTTGCCAACCTTGGGCATCTAAAATGGAGTACCTAGGACACACACAGACTGCCACATATTTGACTGGCCCACGACTTGGAGCTAGCAACACTCAAACATTCCTTCCTTCTATTAGTACTATGCAGTCCTCATACAAAGCATTTGATAATGCTGCAGCACCATCACAGTTGAGACGTTCTCTTACCACGCTGCCATGGAGACCTAGCACATACTACCAGACTGCCAGAGTGAACCCCAGCTCTGCCCTCACACGCAGTATGCCAGACCCAATGTCAGCTAGAAATCAGCTATCAGAATTAGACAGTATTAAAGTACCCCCAGTGTTTGCTGCCGCTAGAAACGCCCTTTATACACGATATACTCCAAATGATTGGATGAATTCTAATCAGGGAAATTATTTATCATCTGATAAAGTTCGATCCACTGCTGAGCGCCTTAGGTTGGACACTGTACGCCTTTGTCGGGAAACTGATGACAAAACCAGAAGAACACAGAGTGATGTCGGAAAACGTCTTGGCGAAAGAATTGGAGATATTCAGTTCTGGAAGACTGAATTGAGTAATGAAACTGATAATATGATTGCTGAGATCAGTGCCTTGAATGAGGCTAAGAGAGTTTTAGAAAAGGCATTACAGGAGACTGAGAACCCACTGCATATCTCTCAGGAGTGCCTTTACCACAGAGAGAAGAGACAAGGTATAGATCTTGTACATGACAATCCAGAGAGAGAACTTATCAAGGTAATTTTTCACTGATTAACTATTGCTATTACAAACGGATCTTAAACTAGTGCTTAAACTGGTTTGAAGTCTTAATTTAAAACTGATTAAGAGTTTAGATTACCATATATGTCTCACAGTCTGACTTGGTGTTAGACTTTTTCTTAAGTTCAAGTGGAAACCATGTACCTTTGAACTCATGCCTCAACTTGTACCTCTACTGTGATCTATAGATGTTTTTATTAACGTATAGATAAATGTGAAATATATTTTTACATATAATTGTTATTTTCCTGTGTAAGTCTTTTTGTTCATGTATGATTATGCTTGTGATTAATATAATTGCCCATGCAGGTAAATCTATTCATTCAATCAGTCGTTATCAGTGCTTTTCAATTTTTGCATATTGATTTATACTTGAAATGTTGGTTCACAGGTATCATATCTGGATGTACAATGTCTGGTTGAAAGGAAAATTAATTATGTATTTTAAATTGAGACGTATTTGTCAAAAGCTTAAAATTCTAATTATTCATAAACCAATGGCTTGGAGTAAGACTGTTGTAACTCTGTGTTTGAAACCAGAACCAGTTTGACTAGTTTTTCACCCAAGTCTCAAATGATAATTTGTATTCAGCCAAACTGTGAGTGACACAAGCTGCGAAATGTAAAATTAATAACGTTGCGGTGTATAGCTTATTGCATAACATGCCATTTAAGTTTGATATTTTATACAAAAGAACACTTGAAATGGTTTAATGCAGTAGTCTCACTGAACACCTGAACTTGAAAATATGTGCTAAATTGATAGATTTAAAAAAAAAAAAGTTTATGACCCTTCTAATTCACTGTTCATTTTTTTCAGTTGTCTGTATAGTTTTATTCCAGTCCAACATATGTAATGGACTGCTAGATTTCGATTATCCACTGATTACCTACTGTTGTACAAATCTTTCAGGCACATAAATTTAATAAACTCAATAGTTTTGTACAATGGTTATGAATATTCAGATTACATACCATTGTCCAAATGTGTTGGTCCGTATGAACTACAAGTCAAAGATTTCAAAAAAGTCTGTTGTCTTGTTTCATGTATATCGGAAAAACATCTTAAACTAATGATTGACCGGTGATATATAAAGATAGATGGTTTCGGTTATACTTATCTAGGTCATTAAAGATGTATAAATAATGGCTAGCCATAGATTAATTGAATTTTTGAGGTCTGAACAAATTCTGAAAGATACATGCCGTATAATAAATTTAATGATCTTTTAAGTCATTGAGTTTTTGTTCCTTTTCTTAATGTGAACAATTCAATAGACCAGTTGTTTGGTTTCATGAATGAATGTAGTAAAACTGACCCGGTCCCCTCATACACTGTCCCCTCTAGCATGCAGGTTTCTTAAAATAATGCACAGTATTAATGAAAAGATTTTTTACATTTCCCTTTCTAATATCAGTACAGTTTGCCAAAAACATTCTAAAAAAATAGAATGAAGTATTTAATTTCCCAGATCCCTTTCCTTAATATTGAGTTAAAAACATGACAGAAGCTTTAGGTATTGCACAATGATAGAACAATGTAAATGTTTGACTGTGTTGATATGAAAGATTTAATATGTGACACCCTATATTATTTATAAGGTAGATGTCATCAGGGCTTTGAATTAAATTCACACTCTGGTTAAATAAATAATGAAAGATTGTAGAGATAACTAATACCCAGAAGGTTCGACCCATGCCGAGATAGAAATGGATCAGAAATCATTAAATCCCGATACATTCCTTGTAGGAGTTGTATATCTTGGTCGTCTACTGTTCAGTGCTGGTGGATTATTCAGATATTTGATGTTTGATAATCGGTTGTTGATTGAAGCAAAGCATGTTTCTCACAACAAATATCTAAATCAAATATTTTGTTTGTTCTTCTACACCATTGTGTGTGCTGTTGAAACCTTGATGAAGATCATTTATCATCTTTAATAATGAAATATTGGAAGTTTTGTTAAAATGTTTGTTTTAAATTTCTAGTATTTGCCATTACTGCGAATAAATTTATAATTATTGTCTGCATAAACCTGGTTGTCTCAGTCTGTAGAAAACAAGACTGCCTGTCTAGAGTTCCTTACTTCAAACCCTTGGTGAAGCATTGTTCTCTGTGACAATTCCACCTCTGATTTGTGTTGGGAAGTTACCTGTTGCTTACGAAAGGACAGTTTAGTTTCTTAACAAAGGAACACTGCTTGGGTCGTCGGACCAACGTACATCACTAAAATAATGTAAAAAAATGGCATAAAATTCCAATACACAATCCTTTGCTGGCTCGCTAGATATCAATAAAAGTTTGCTTCAATCTAAATCTGTATAATACAACAATGAATCATGTATGCTAGCTTGACTTAACAGTAACACAATCTTGTGTAATTTCATAACAGTTTTTATTATTCTCATACCCTGATATTAATCTTATACAATAAAACCAATATATTGACAAGTAGATTGGAAATATCTCCACCCTTTGTGTATTTTGTGGCTTTAGTAATAATACAAGATATTTAAATCTTACTATGAATGGGTTATACAGGGATTTTATGGACACTTTATGTTTAATAGCATACAAATTGATAAATTAAATGGAATAATACTTTCACCGAGTTATTCATGACACCATATATTTTAAAACAAGCTTAGAATTTTAATACCATTATTAATGTATCTTACTGTTAAATTTTCATTGGTAAAAAGTCTGACTACATGTATGAATAATGTTACAAATTATTTTCTATGTTGCGTATTATTCAATGTTCTATACATATATAGAGTGAAAATGAATCCCCACCTTTTTGTATTGATTTGAAATTCTAATGTTGAAGGTTTGGTGCAAGCATGTTGTAACACAGTTTCAGCTAACAAACAGTTACAATAGTTTTTCGTCTAACCCTCAAATTAAAGTACAGACAGTTTTCTGTTTGTATGGCTGATCAGAGGGACATTTATATGACGTATTGTAATTTGAGTGCTCAACTCTATTTAAAATAGAATAGCACATTTTCTGTCTTCATTCAAATTTTTGTAAATATAAAGATTTATTGTTTATCTACATAATGGGGCTAGAAATGTTCACTGTGTGTAAACAATGACTTGATAGCTTTTCATACCTCTTGATTGCGTATTGGTCACTGTGTAAATAGTTTGTTTCTACTAAGCAAATAAAAAATTTGAACTCGGTGTCCTGACTGAGTACATATATGAAAGTTAAATACCATTGGATATATATATATATAATTCCTTGTGACTTTAAATGAAAACTATGGAATGTTTTATGTAAGAATTCACAATCAGTAGTGTCACAGAATATAATTACCATCTTTGTCTTGAAGTGTCATATATTTGTTTAAATCAGAGTGGCTATCAGAGGTATAAAGATACATGATGACCAGTATATGTTTACATTAATTTACATGATAAAACAGCACAATGCAGCGCTACAAATAATATACTGACACATGTTTTGTCTTACTTACAAAATACAGTCACATTGCTACATAAAGCATGCATATAATCTTTCAACAATAAGTAATGTTTCTTATTTTAACTATCAACACAAATACCACAGCATCTTCTACAGCTCATATTTCAGTTGTTACTTGTGTATTACAGGAGGTTGACATTATCAAGAGATGCCAGGAAAGAATGAGGAATACGATTGACAAGGCAAATGCTCAACTTGGGTGAGTAAACTCGTCTTCCACACTTCCAGGCCCTTAGCTGTATTGGTTCTTCTTTATGACAGGGCTAGGTTTCCTTAAGGTTTTACCTATGTTTACATACATCAAAATGGGCTAACTTGTTAATTCACAAATCCTGTAAAAGTTTGCTTAGATATATGATACCAGAATATAAATGATCGTCTCACTAATTCAATACCTCGCTAGTATCAAAAAGACATGGTAATTTACTGAGTAGATAAGAAATATGTAAGTAATTTGCAGTATGTTAGCGGTTACAATGTACATACTGTTGTGATACTGAAAGCTTGGACTTAAACTATCACACTTTGCTGCACTCAGTTGACCATTCTTTTGGGGCCATTTAAGGCTACCTTTCCCTAATTAAATTAGTATGTTATTTTCCCATATTTCCATTTTAAATTTCCCACAGAAAAGAAAAAAATATTTTAAGATTGTTTGGTGTTTATTCACATTTTATTACACATAGGAAATTCAGTAGTTGATGCAAAAAAAATCCCCATTTACAGGTACGGATATTTATTAGCCACCAAAGCTTTCTGGTGTTCAGCACTTAGCAATAACAATGATTATTTTTCAGCCTGGACCGTGCTGCCCAGCATGAGCTGGAGAAAGATACTGGAGACAAGTTTGTTGCTCAGAGTCTGGATGAAAATTGTCATGGTTTGAGAAACTCATCAAGAGGCATTGCATACCACAATGGTGTAAATAGAGTTGACAATACGTAAGTTGATAACACCTTCGTAATGTAATGTGGCTTTAAGACTTACCGGTATAAATATACAGTCACGGTCATGTGTAGTGACTATTCCCGGCTACAAATGTATTAGGATGGAGGAAGATTCCACAGACACCTGTGTAGAACCACTGAACTTCTGGCCTTGTGTTCACAAAGGATCAAGAGTTGGGAGTTGAACCAAGAGCTGGGAAGGCAAATGATTGATTGTCGGCAACCATAGGACCATAGAGAACCCCTCCCTTTTTCATGGCACTGTTATTTTGAATCAATGGAGCAGGTTTTTTCAACATTTCCATTTGAATGCTTTTATCAAAATACACGTAGCCCATAATTTTCAATAGTTGAGTATCCTTCTTTTATCCAGTGTGCAAGTTCTTTTACCCTTATTGTATTTTCTTTCCTGTCAGAATATAAATCTGTGTTTTGTTGGCAAGAACTACAGGTAAACCATATGTAAGGTTACTTTGTGTATAGGCTACTCTCAGGGTATGTCTGTTTTATTTGCCTGAAGCATTAGCCGACGACGAGTTATTTCATGAAAACAAAATCATAATCAAAATCCAATGTGACAGCTGTCTAAGATTTGCAACAATAGTAAATAACAATGCAATTGTATCTTTCAGAGTGTCTGTACCCGAATCATGGGCACAATTTAGCAACAACAACATCCAGCGTTCACAGAGCGAGAGAGCTGGATCAAAGAATATGCGTAATGAGATTGAAAGCGTTTTGAACTCATGCGCCAATGAGATGTGGCAAGAATGGAATTCAGTCAATGTTTCTCTTACCCAGAGAATGCAAGAGTCTACTGATACCAGAAACAGACTCCAAACACATCTATCAAAGGTGAGAATTTACTTCCTATATCAGTCTTGTAGGTGCAGGCAAACCTGTTTGCAAGACCACTTCTAAAAAATGAACATTTATTTAAGATATTGCTGGAAAAGCAACCGTTTAATTTTCCTGATGGACTATGACTTACAATACATCTGAACTTGTTTACAAAGACCATTGGTCATCATTGTTTGTCTTTAAGACTACATGTTTACTGGTAAATTGTTTTTTGCCTTGAAGCAACATAATGGTAACAGTTAACCCTAGGTCTATCAGAGAAAGGTAGTTTCATTGCATTGAATACCCCCTGTAGATTTAAATCTTTTTTATCCACAGTGTCTTCATGAATATTTTAAATTCATCATGCTGAACATAAATTTTTTATGCACAAAATTGCTTGCTGATGCAATTCAGAATTGGCACATTGCATTTCTTAAACAATTCTTTGTTACTTTCTGTCTAAAAGTGTAACAATTTGAATCAAACTTGTACATGTTTGTATAGAAATAATGTATTGTGTTAGAAAAACACAAGAACATGTGTCTGGTTGCTATGGTGTAGATAGCATTTGTTCATTAGCAAACATGGGCTTGGTGATAATGGAAATAATTCATGGGTGCTATTAGGTCAGCTGTATAGTACAGTGTGATTAAAATGTACATAAATACAATAAATCAGTAATAAATAATTCTGTTGGTAGTGAATAATTTATGTGCCTATAAAACTTTGCAAGGTATCAATGTGGAAGTGTTACAGAGAAAATGAGTTAATTTGTAAGATATGGAGTTTGGTTTCTAAGTACTATAATATGTTTATTGCATAGAGTCCAATATAATACCTTTGCAAGACACAATTCCTTAGGAAATGTTTGATGCCAAATAAAGAGTGTGACAGTGATGCGTTCTATTTGCATTTGAGTGAAAACCTAATCACAGAATATAAAAATGAAAATATACAACTTTGCTGTCAATTATCTAGAAATCCACTCGCCCGATGTTCAGGACGTACTAGTATAATGCTGATTCGGGCTACAAACAGTTGAGTTGAAGTTAGTCCCGAACAAGTCTGTTTTAAACTTATCAACATCAGACAAGTTAATACAAATAAAATCAGGACCCCATGATGTCAAATAATTTACCAATTTTCTAGGACAACTAGCTTCCTATGCGGTATAAGTCTAATTTTACATTTCCATTAGCCCCGGACAAGTGTCTTTGAAAAAAATTCTATAGCACTGATCCTTCGTTTTTTTTACATCAGGTGTTGCAAGAGATCTTTGACATGGAGAAGAACATTGAATTCTTGAAGAAAGCCATTCAAGATAAGGAAGCACCAATGCAAGTGGCACAAACACGTCTCGATACCAGAATACGTCGACCAAATGTGGAACTTTGCAGAGATCCTGTACAGCACAGGTACAGTATACAGGATTATAGCCATTTCTTGATGTATTCTGATTTGATTAACAGTTGTATTAAAATAATTGGAATGAATGGATGGATGGTGTTTCATGGCACATCTACAGCTTTTCTCAGTTAGCATGCATTTATCAAATACTTGGAAAAATCTTGTATTGTTTATACAATTTATCATGCTTTAAGCTGAAATGGTAATAATTTTATAATAAGCTACATATTGTTATACATTATTTAATTTCTATTTGTAGACTTGTTGAGGAAGTGAGCGAGATTTCAGAGACTGTAGAATCTCTTCAAGCCAAGCTTAGAATGGCTGAGAACTCTCTTCAGTATCTCCTCCGTACAAAGGCTGCCTTGGAACAGGACCTTAGCATCAAGAACAACTCGATCTTCATTGATAGGGAGAAGTGCTTGGGAATGAGAAAAACTTTCCCAATGTCTCCCAGAGTTGTTTCCCTTTAAAATATACTTTTTATGGATAGACTTTCTAGCAAGTTTTTTACTTAAAACTTTCGATACAGTAATTGTTTCATATTTACTTTTAAGAAAACCTGATTATTTTTACCAACGTTGAGACCAAATCATGAGACAGTAAAATCACATTTTTGGAAAAAAACCTACTTTGTTACTTTTGTTATGTTTCGTTTTTTCTACCTTTGCTCATTTCGTTGACTTGTTATTTTTATCTTTACCTAATGGGTCCGAGTACAATGTTCTCTTATTGCTACAGAGACTTTTCTAGGTGGTGATTAATATATGTATTTATTTGCCTATCATATTATATTATATGATTAACTCTTTGTATATGTTTTATATTTAAAATAATGTGTGCAAACATATTAGTAATCAGTATTAATAATGACTGTGATCATTTCTATGTAAATCATGTTTTCTTATACTGAAGTGCTCTCTTTAGCACGCAAGGGTAGTTTTATACCTTGTTTTAATTGTTTATAATTGCGTGGACATTTTTTTCTGGCCTCTTTTTTACTGGATTACAACATTTGGAACGAGGAACACATATTCCCTGTTAAGTTTAGTTTTTAAGGCATTAATATGCGTCAGTATTGAATAATTGTATTAAAACTGTATTTCTTGAAATTTTCACAGTTTTTTATACGAATCACATAGCAGTATTAACTTTCATGTGCACTTCTTTTTTAAAATAAGCTTTTGTTTGTGTTCACATATTATCATTGTATAAAGCATTTGATGCTTACTTTTTTATTGTATGTTGGTTTGTACATTTGTTGAACTTATATAGAGTATATTTATGCATGACTGTGATAAAGAATTTGGTTTCCGTCCCAACAAAATTTATTGAATGCAAAAAAGCTGTGATATGGTAACCAGCCGAAGAGATTTGTGTAGCTTTCTGAAACAAGTAGTTTACTTCCATCATTTCCAGAATCTAATTTCACAATTCTGTAGCTTGAAGATGACAAATTTCTAGCGCTGATGAAGTGCAAATCAAATTATATACCCTATAATTATATTACAGTATTATGTGTTTGAGGTTTGGGGTTTTACTCAAAGTGGTACTGAATTATATCATCAGTGTATTTACTGTTTACATACTTATATTGGTGTAACTAAAATTGATAAGCAACTAGTTTTCATGTTTGATCCAGCTAGTATAAGTATGTTTGCAGATCATGTAGCTTGTGCTAATTAATGCTTGTTGCTTTTTTATGAGTCTGGCTGTATGTGTTATCATTTATATGTTTTTCCCAATACCAACATTTTCTGTGTCTTGGTTTCATGTAAAGCTTTTTTATCTGTTTTACTTGTATGATTGAAAGTTGAATAAAGTTGATGCAGTGGTGTAAAAAGTCTTGGTTGTTGTTGGAAATGGAATTAAAAACTGTTGATACAGTGAAACCTCAATAATAAGACCACCATTTGTACTGAAGTAAGTTGATACAGTGAAACCTCAATAATAAGACCACCATTTGTACTGAAGTAAGTTGGTCTCGGGTGTGAGGTGGTCTGATTATTGAGGTGAAATATAGAAGAAACATTAAAAACTAGGCATTGAAATCTAGTTTTATTACTTAGATGTTCTTAGTTTCAAGGTGGTCTTTGAGTGAGGTTTGACTGCATTGAACCAGTTTGCTTGTTTGTCACATAATGATGATTACATACAAACTTTTTGCACAAGCACAAATACTAAAAGATGTTAAAGAGAGTGCATCCAATTGCCCTGTATTAAGTCAGGCTTCACATGTCAGTGCTTCTCGACTTCTATGGTACATGTACATTGTATATTGATACACTGAAACTGGTAACTATCAGTCAAGACGGAAGGTATCGGCAACATGCTGATCCCTTATCGGCACTATAATGCGACAGAGGGAGCCATACAAGTCCTTGTGCTTTATGTTAGTTTGTCCTTTCGATCTATTTGTATCTAAGCTACAACCATTCAATGATTAAAGAGACTAATGAAACTTTATACAAATGTTAAGCACAATGAGAACAAGAGTCGTGAAACTGTTATGGAACTTGTCTAAAGAGTTACAACAAAAATCGGCAAAGTTATGAAATCGTAGCTATGACAAACGTTGACAACACCCTTGTCGTAAGTTAGGCCTCTTACAACTGACTTACGACAAAAAGCTTCGTAAGACACATTGATAAAACGGCCCCCTGGTCACAAGCAAGAACCTCCATTATGTGCACAATCATCACCTACATGTGACATATTTTCTTGCTTGTGAATCTGGCTGATTCATGAAGCTTGTGCAAATTTCTCATTGAACAAATATACCTGTAATGACTACTTGCATTCAAGTTGTTTTACTGGTGACTTCATCATAGATTTATATTTAAGCATGAACAGATACAAGGATCTGTTAATTTCCTTTTTCTACAAATAAGGACAATAAGCAATGAACTAATATGTTTATTGTTTCACATACTTGTATACCAGTAAACAAAATTTTAACAATCTATTTTTCTCGCTACAATCTTCAGAGTGAATAATGTGAAAAGAATTAACAAAATAATTAATGCCCAGATATAAATCATCAATATAAAAGTCAGAATTTACAGTCTCCACGGACTAAAGAACTACCATACTATGCATACAAGTAATTAATTACAAACATTGCACATTAAAACTTCTGAGTTTTCCGATCAAATTGAATTGAATGAATTGCACTAACAGAAAATATTGAACCCAATGTCTTTGAAATCGAACTTTAGAGCATTAAGTCCTATGGTGATGGCAATTTTTTTTCACTCTTAGGATTATTGATCCAACCTTTGCTCATAACAATCAAAGTGGTTGAAAATTAAACACACAAGAATCTACACACTTAATCCAGTCACTTATAAGCAATTATAGAGATACTTGAAGTATAAATGGGACATGGATGTTTTAAGTTTAAATTAAATCTTCATTTAAGTTTCTATAAAACAAACAAAAGATGAATGGTCATGGAAAATTTAACACTCGTGTCAATATTTATCTTGAGGTATTCATCTCTTTGTTTGAACACAATTCTCATCCAGTCAAAGTGCTAAAGCGAATATCGATCATCAAGTAATCATTCAAAGCTGTATTTAGACATTTTAATTCTATACAAGAATGCCTGAAAAGATTAATGTACACAGCGTATGCCCTTTAAGATCTGAACATGTTGTGTATTAAACTTGCTATGGATTTGACTTACTAGTAATCTTTATACTTTTCATTTAGTGATAATTATTTTAATTTAAATTGCGAATAAAATGAAGTAATTAGTCTCTCTTAAATCTAGAGTATGATATCAGTGCTTGTGAATTCAGTGCTACCTTTAGGCTTGTATCAGTAAATTCCAAGTTCATTGTCTCAGTGAAGTGCTAGTTCATTGTCTAAGTAAACTGCTAGTTCATTGTCTGAGTAAACTGCTAGTTCATTGTCTAAGTAAACTGCTAGTTCATTGTCTGAGTAAACTGCTAGTTCATTGTCTAAGTAAACTGCTAGTTCATTGTTTGAGTGGACTGCTAGTTCATTGTCTGAGTAAACTGCTAGTTCATTGTCTGAGTAAACTGCTAGTTCATTGTCTAAGTAAACTGCTAGTTCATTGTTTGAGTGGACTGCTAGTTCATTGTCTGAGTAAACTGCTAGTTCATTGTCTGAGTAAACTGCTAGTTCATTGTCTGAGTAAACTGCTAGTTCATTGTCTGAGTAATCTGCTAGTTCATTGTCTGAGTAAACTGCTAGTTCATTGTCTGAGTAAACTGCTAGTTCATTGTCTGAGTAAACTGCTAGTTCATTGTCTGAGTAATCTGCTAGTTCATTGTCTGAGTAAACTGCTAGTTCATTGTCTGAGTAAACTGCTAGTTCATTGTCTGAGTAAACTGCTAGTTCATTGTCTCAGTGAAGTCCCAAGTTCTTTGTCTCAGAAGTGCAAGTTCATTGTCTCAGAAATTCTAGTTCATTGTATCGGAAAGTGCTTGTTTCATTGCTTAGTGAAGTGCTAGTTCAGTATTGCAGGAAGTGCTAGTTCAGTATTGCAGAAAGTGTTAGTTCAGTATGTCAGTAAAGTGTTAGTTCAGTATCTCAGTAAAGTGCTAGTTCAGTATTGCAGAAAGTGTTAGTTCAGTATATCAGTGAAGTGTTAGTTCAGTATTGCAGAAAGTGTTAGTTCAGTATCTCAGAAAGTGTTAGTTCAGTATCGCAGAAAGTGCTAGTTCAGTATTGCAGAAAGTGCTAGTTCAGTATCGCAGAAAGTGTTAGTTCAGTATCTCAGAAAGTGTTAGTTCAGTATCGCAGAAAGTGCTAGTTCAGTATTGCAGAAAGTGCTAGTTCAGTATCGCAGAAAGTGTTAGTTCAGTATCGCAGAAAGTGTTAGTTCAGTATCGCAGAAAGTGCTAGTTCAGTATTGCACAAAGTGCTAGTTCAGTATATCTGGATAGTGCCAGTTCAGTATATCTGGATTGTGCCAGTTCAATATATCTGGATTGTGCCAGTTCAGTATATCTGGATCGTGCCAGTCCAGTATATCTGGATCGTGCCAGTACAGTATATCTGGATTGTGCCAGTTCAGTATATCTGGATTGTGCCAGTTCAGTATATCTGGATCATGCCAGTTCAGTATATCTGGATCGTGCAAGTTCAGTATATCTGGATCGTGCTAGTTCAGTATATCTGGATCATGCTAGTTCAGTATATCTGGATTGTGCCAGTTCAGTATAATTTATCTGGATAGTGCTAGTTCAGTATATCTGGATCGTGCCAGTTCAGTATATCTGGATCATGTTAGTTCAGTATATCTGGATCATGCTAGTTCAGTATATCTGGATTGTGCTAGTTCAGTATATCTGGATCATGCTAGTTCAGTATATCTGGATCATGCTAGTTCAGTATATCTGGATCATGCTAGTTCAGTATATCTGGATTGTGCTAGTTCAGTATATCTGGATCATGCTAGTTCAGTATATCTGGATTGTGCTAGTTCAGTATATCTGGATCATGCTAGTTCAGTATATCTGGATTGTGCTAGTTCAGTATATCTGGATTGTGCTAGTTCAGTATATCTGGATTGTGCTAGTTCAGTATATCTGGATCGTGCCAGTTCAGTTTATCTGGATCGTGCCAGTTCAGTATATCTGGATCGTGCTAGTTCAATGTTCCATTTGAGTAATAATTCAGTGTCTCAGTAAAGTGCTACTTGTGTGGAACAGTAAACCACTAGATCTTATTTGAGGGGAGACGTCACAATCTATTAATGTGTCAATCTATAATCATTGTATTGAAGACAAACGTACTTCATGAATAAATGTAAAATCATTTTCTGTCAGGTAATTAATTATTGTAAAATTGTTTTAGTTGTTGCTCCAGGTGTATCTCATTAACTACAAACAATTACTGAACACTTATTGATTAATATGTTTATTCTTTATAAAGAATAGTAACAATCAATCAAACATCAATTATACATTATTCATAAACAACTTCATTCGTTTTTTTCATTCAACAATAATTCATTTGACATTCATGAAAATGTCAATACATTCATTGCCATCAATGTTCAAATACATTTTTCATTGGTATTCAGACAAACAAACTTTAAAGAACCTAGAAAATAGTACACTTAAGTTCAATGGTCGTTTATTACCAGAGAACGAAAAACAATTGACAGATACAAGTATCTTTTGTTATCAATGTTAATCGATTTGATGTAAATCGATAGAAACAATAGCTGTTTGTAAAACACAAGGCCTCCCAATAGAGCCTGTTGGAGGCAAGTGAGCAGTTATATAATGAAAAAGTAACATTTGATATTCTGACCCCTCAAATATGGGGGGGGGGGAGCATCAAATGGCAACAGACAACCTTCGAATGACATTTGATGATAGTAGGCATACTGTTATTGAACAGACGCAGTTTTCAGTCAAACAGTCAGTCTAACCTTGACCTTCACATACAGAAGGGATCGTCTACAGACCACAGGTAGTCATTCTTAAATGCCTGAAGGAAGTATGCCAATAAATTATCCCCATTAATTGATCATAAACCATTTTCAGCTTCAAGGCCTAATGCCCTTGACCCTAAAGTACAGGGCAATCGTTAACAACAGGCATTCATACTATGAAAGAGAGATTAAGTTGTTACAGGGATCGCCACATTCATTGGTCCATCTATAGACATACCAACTGATCTAAAGACTGACCAAATACTTCTGAATAGTCAGAATCTGATCAAAGTACTACAGGTCCAGTTTCCCTTATAATAAAGCACATGTTGCTGAATACTTAATGAGATAATGACAAACCAGCAAATAGTATTTTGGTGGGGAATCCAAATGCCCAGTATATGATCATCTAGTCACATTGATGAGACTCAAGTATCCCAATAAGATAAAGTAATTATTACCAATGAAGTATAACAGCTTAAACAGTGTTCTATAAAGAAGACAAACTGGTAAGTATTAATTTACAAGTCTATGGAGATTACTGTACCATACATGTACACTAATTAGTGGTAAACTACATGTATACACTAAGATTATACGTCATAAATCCTCTTACTTGAACCAATACAATAACTGACATGGGACCTAAGTCTGTTGAAAGCTTTGATCACATAGTTTCAAAGCAGGCTTAATCTTAACATTATAATCTGTTTAATCCAGACTAGTACAATTTAAATCCAATAATTACAGTCTATTGAAACATTTCAGTAAAACATTGAAATCTGGCAATGCAATAAGTAAATGCATTTGGACATTATTAAGTTGTGTGTCTTGAACTCCCTCTTTCAGTCAGTAATATAACATCAAATGTCAAATTATCAGTACAATCAAGTTTTAAGCAGATAATACATAATAGACACATGTGTATCAAATGTTAACGTAGAAAACATTTTACACATTATAATTAGCAGTTATTGCAATTGATATATCTCTCTGAAATTATACACACATTTGTAAGTATGGTGATATTACTCCTTGAAATATAATAGTAGTAAATTTGTCCTCATAACGACAAGCGTGGAATATTATATGGTAGTTAAATGCATAGAACACAACATTATGTGATGTAAGTTGCAGGGCAAAATTTGAAAACCATGAAGCCTATGTAGGTAATGAACTACCCATCTAAGTAATACTGATCATATTCAATTAAGCAATATATGAAAACCAACCCTAAACCCAGGTGATCACGTTTTGATAAATTATCTTAACAGACAATGAATCACCAAATAATTATTTCAACCAAATCAATTTAAATTCTGATCGGTGGTTTCAGGGGAAAGTTTAAGGCTTTTCCTGTTGGTTGTCATGGTAACCCTAAATTTCAATAAATTATGCTTCGGTTAAGAATGAGGCCAGTATTTTGACAAACAAGGATACCTCATGGTTGAAGACTGATCACAAATGTTCAATTTAGACTTCAGCCCAGTGTAACTATACAGATCCAAAGAGCTAGCCGCCACATGGTAGTTTGAGAATTTTCACTACATTATGACTAAGTGATCTGAAACAATGAATTCGATTAGGACAGGTTTACATTCTTGATGGACAAATTGCATTTCAATTATAAATTGTTTGGTTTATTGCGATCAAAATCAAAAGATGTATCCAGTAGAATTTTGGAAGCTATGTAAAATAGCACTTAGCATAAATAGTATAAAAACAATACTCTCTGTAATCAAGCATGCAATTCAATATAAATTAATAGTATTTAAATCATATTAGTTCATGATTTCAAGCTGTGAAATATTTACTAAGTTCACATTCATTAGTAAATCTTGAAGTCAATCTCTTTTGTTTACTGGAACCATCTCTGCTTGACAAATGAAAGGTTCAAAGCAACCTATATAAACATGTTATAAATTTCAGATGTACATATACTTGAATACTGTTAGGAAGATCTTGTACTTCAGTTTGAATGCCCTCCGGTGTAAAACCTACATTTCCAACTAAAGATAGAGTCCTTCACTATGATCTGTGGTGAGGAGAGCACACATGATCTGTGGTGAGGAGAGCTCACATGATCTGTGGTGAGGAGAACTCACATGATCTGTGGTGAGGAGAGCTCACATGATCTGTGGTGAGGAGAACTCACATGATATGTGGTGAGGAGAGCTCACATGATCTGTGGCGAGGAGAACTCACATGATCTGTGGCGAGGAGAGCTCACATGATCTGTGGCGAGGAGAACTCACATGATCTGTGGTGAGGAGAGCTCAGATGATCTGTGGTGAGGAGAGCTCACATGATCTGTGGTGAGGAGAGCTCACATGATCTGTGGTGAGGAGAGCTCACATGATCTGTGGTGCGGAGAACTCACATGATCTGTGGCAAGGAGAACTCACATGATCTGGAGTACACAATGTATATAAAAATCATTGTCATGCTTTTCAAATACATGTAATACAACCATTTTTACTTTCTGGTACAATTCCTTGAACAAAACAGCATACTTTGATATACCACATACCTGTACTTCATAAATACAAAACTATCATAATCACAGCAATATTTTGTGGAAAATCCAGCATGATACATTGTATCAATGTGAGAAACACGTATTTTTCATTTTTCTTCAAATCACTGTGCAAAGCTGTTGTATGTTTATACATGTTCTTGCCAGATGATTCGTTCCCCACCTGGTATATCAAAAATATATAGTTGCTACAGTAAAGTTATGCGCAGCCAAGGATTGTAGCATTCAATGGACAAAGTTCAAAAGATTTGTTTCAAACTTTAACACCATGAAATAATGTCACTGAGTTCAAATTCAACACCATACAGCTATGATGTCGGTAGCTGTTGATTTGTATTACTAAGAAATGCCAAATCTCCCTTCGGACATCTGTTGGCATAGTGTCCTTTCATCCCACACTGAAACAGAAATCAATGACTGAGTGTAAAATATTGGTTAAAGATATTCTAGGGTTTAATATCACAATTGCATAGCATGAATGAGACAAGTTCTATTTATCCTGTTTCGTATATCAAGATTTGTCTTTGATGAATGTAATCATAATTTGTAAAATATGGGACTAAATATGTTTATATGAATAACAAAAACCTCATTATCGGAATTCCTCTTAAATAAACGAGTATAAAAATGGTAAAATATTACTGTCTGTTTGAGGTAGCAGTTGTGTTGCTCTTAGAATGTCCACTGGTAAAGTTAACTGTATCATTCAGATATTATTACATTTTATTTTCTCAACAACTATCACACCAATCATCATTAATGATTATAAGGATGCTATTCAGAATCAAGGAGTCAAATAAACATACCTTGAAACAAGTAATAAATTCCAGACTCTGATTAAGTTCGTTGTCTGGTTTAAAGTTAAATCCAAGTCTTGGCTGAGGTCGATGTGCAAAAGCTCCTCGTCCATAATGAAAACCACTGCCAGGGATCCCTGCCCCAGGTCTGGTTCCTGAAGGCTGAAATACGGGACAAAATAATCATAGTAAGTATTAAAACAGATTTATTACTCTACAAGAATCACAAAATCATGTTTTAATTTGAAAATTGGATTTTCATTGAGAAACTATTTCGAATAGAACAGAAAATAATCAGTACAATTACAAATATAAATTCATGAAAGTTGTCACATAGAGTGCATATAAACTGGTCGTCATAATCTTATAATACTACAAGTATAATAATATTCATTTGACAATTAGTATACATGTGCATACTATACAGACAGGTGCAAATGTGCTGGTGATTGAAAGACAAAGACAAAATGGTGTCTCCTGGAGAAAAGTTTATTAAGATGGTCTTTATTAAGAGGTGGTCTACTTTATTTATGGTAAGCCGTCAATAATTGGTAATGGTATTCCATCTCTAAAGTTGGAAAAAAAAAGCAAATTACTGAGGTCATGAGGTGGATGCTCGCCACATACATTTTTCCTAATGCACTTCATGGTATTTCGGTCAACCTGGTATGTACCTTGCACACCATAAATGGACTTTTTGAAGCCCAAAGGGGAAACTTATCTACCAGTAGAGCAGTATAGGCCAAACAGACAATTTTGAACCCAAAGACGGTGCCAATGAGACCCATCGTACAGTTACCATTTTCCTGGCATCTAACCAGTACTTTCCTGGAGTCTACCCAGTACTTTCCTGGTTACATACCAGTACCAGTATGTTAGGTGGGAAACACTGAAAAGCATTTCCGTTTTTACCCGGCTGGACGAGAGATCTAACCCACGACCTTCGGAGTCGTAGTCAACAGTGTTCACCACTGAGCCACTCGGCCAACCTCTCTAACATTGGGTAATTTCTCTTTGATACATAAGGTAACTAAACACAATCAAAATACATTTCTAAATTGCATAAATGTTAAATCTAATTTCACAGCAGTTGCAAGTTATTTATTATTTTAGGTAGTCAATCACTATATTTTTGTTAAAGGTCTTTTTATTGCAAAAAAGTATGCGATTATTTATAAAGGGAGGTAATTCACTAAAATACTTCCAACATATAGACGGTAAATGTTACTGAAACAGGATATAGCTCTGACATGTTATATGTCACATATAATTTTCATTGAAGAAAATTTGATGCCCAACTGAAATTTGGGTTTTCTAACATAGTCAACATTTGCATGTTCAAACGAAATATTCCCATTTTAAATATTGTCCTGCCCAAAAAAATATGTTTTGATTCTTTTCCAAAAATTTATGATTTTCTCAAATTTGCAAGTCTGTTTAGTACACAGGTGGTGTCACTACATGAAACTATGAAGAAATAAGAAAATAAACATAATTTTCCATTTATCAGTTATTTTTAATGGCTAACATTTTTTTAAAGAAGACAACGGGCCGTTTCTTCTTTTTGGAACAGTAAAAAATTATAAAGTTTTCAAATTTTATCCGCATTATTATAAAGATTGAAACAACAACTGTTTCATTTACCGCAGACATTATGCCAATGATGGATAGCTTACCTTAAAATAGAAAATTATCATTGATATATTTTGATGCAAAAAGAACAACTATTTACTGTGTACAATTAGAAACAGTGCAAGTAAATTGCAAATATATATAACAAACCATGTAATATTGCTTGTTTTGGAAATAAAATACATAGGTTCTGTAACAATTTACGTTGAGCGATACCAAATATATGGATAATTAATGAACAAAAACACAGTGCATATTGAGGGGTATAAGTCAAACAGTCTATCTGTATCTCTATGGATACATACATGCAGACAGACTTCCTTTCACCTCACGATTTACTAACCTTAAAATCTTGTGAGGTCTGGATATTGCTGGTTGAATTGGTAGAAACTGATGATATTGATGATATAGACTGTTTTGGACAATGATATGATTTATGACCACTTTCACCACAGTTATGGCAAACAACTGTAGAAAATTTCTTTGTTTTGTCGTCAGCTACAGGCAAGTCATACGATGGACTGAAACATTTCGAAATTTATTTGGTAAGTTCAAATTTATTTCAGCATGAATTCTACAACTTAGAAGTTTGACTTTGACTTACAGACTTATTTATCTTTGCCTTTAACTATACTGAGCAAAACTCAGCTATTTTCTTCATTTCATGTCTAAATAATTACATGGCAAAGTCTCATTTTTAGAGGACTTGTTTAATAAATTCAATAAAAATGACCACTCATGTAAAATCTTTTATTTATAAAACACAAGTTTTTGTGAATAAAGTACATGTATATGTAAATACTTAATGAACATTTTTATTTCTATAGTATGTCTGAAATATTCACCTTGATATTTTTATACAGATCAAACAATGGCAAAGCTTGCCAAGTCAATGGTCAAGCCCTGTGATGAGTTCTCAATATGTAAAATGAAACCAGTCAGGATGATGTCTACGCAATCAAGCAGCACATATGCTGCAGCTTGAATTCAGTCATATTCAGGGTTTTCCTTAGGATATTTCAGCTAGGGGTCTTGGACCCTCGTGTTTGACACATTGGGGGTCCTTAGTAAATGTGCAGGGTCCCAGATACACAGTTTATACTTGACAAAGGTTAATTTCAGGGTTCCCAGGGATGCACAGTAAGTGGGAAATGGGAGTCCCTAGAAAGAAAAGGAA